>CM036771.1:17101175-17451175 GCA_020796225.1 Arion vulgaris
CGTGTGCTTGAATAACTGACTGACTGATTGACTGATAAGACCATCATCATTTTATTTAGATTAGTTATCATATGAGTGCCACCACCAGGAAACGAAAGGCTGACAAACTCGCAAAGGCTGGGAGCCTAACACACACCACACAACACAAAGTTTTACAGAAGCAAAGACTCTCCTGAAACAATCCAGGAAATGATCTGGAGAAAACAAATGGAGGATACAGGCCAGAGCACGACAGTATAAATACACTAAACAGAAAAGCACAGACCACAATCTTCAGACTTAGAACAGGACACTGCAGTCTCAGAGCACACTTCCACAAAATGGGTCTCAGGGACTCGGCGGCCTGCACCTGTGGAGCACCAAAGCAGTCCCCAGAGCACATCCTGCAAGACTGCTCTAGTCTGAGTAGTGAGAGATTGGAAATCTGGCCAACAGAAACAACACTACAAGACAAACTATGGGGAACCGGTGAAGACCTCAAGCGCACCGCCCTGTTTATGACACATACCGGAGTAGTCGCATAGCAAAAGTTGAACGCAGAAGAAGAGGAGGAAGAAGAGATATGAGTGCCACCAATCTATATCGTACAAAGCCATCTCTCAGCAACAGAGCACAAACTCCATAGCAGATTCAAGAATTTACGATACAATATTATGAGTTTTGAACATTTATATGAATATTTTTTAATTGTTTACTCTATTTCCGCGCAGCCTTTCCAGCCTACTCTTTTCAATTTTTCAACAGTCAAGAGTTCTTTTACCTGCTTAACTTTATTACGTGACCTAACTTTTGTCGCCGGTCTCAGATAGGACTAGAAACTCGATCTCACCTACAATGAACTCAGGAGTATCTTGAAATACGCTGATAGATTGACTCGGGAAACGACCCGAATGTCTTTGATGTGAGAGGCAAGCACCGTACTTCTAAGACAGAGAGGATTCCAAAGTTGATTGACATTTATTTAAATCGCAAGTTTCATCATCCTACATGGGTCTGCTTGTCTTAAGAGACAATAAGTATTCCATCGTGTTGTGCGTCCTGTGTTCGATAACGTCACCTGTTATGACTTTGACATGCCTCGTAGGACCTGTTTTGAATGATACTTTCGCATACGTACCGGACACTGCAGACTCAACAACAACTTACATCCCTTGATAAAAACTTTACACTTACATCCCTTGATTCACTATTGACACTTACATCCCTTGATCCATTATTGACACTTATATCTCATTCTCACTTAGTTATTCTGAATTCCTTTCGAATTGCTATACCGTAATTTTTTTAACCCTTTCATACCTCGTGGTATATAGAGCAACACAGTGTTAGGCCTGTTTTTTCATTGACCGTCGGCACACGATAGGTGATGTGGTCAGAATCACGCCTGCCGCCTTTACTTTCCCAGAGCATGTCTGGTACCCAGTTGAGGCTGGGTCGAACTGAGAGTCGTCGCGGTCGGGAAAAATTCCACGTCCATTGCGGGAGCTGAACCCAGAGCACCAGCCTTGAGAAGCGAATTCACTAACAACTACGCTACCTAATTACGCATGTTTATTTTTTAACCTTCAATTCCCTTCTTCCTTTCTTTATCCGTTAATCCATTTATTCATTTATATATTCTGAATTACCTTCTTCATTTCTTTTCTCTGATTCCTTCTTCATTTCTGTATCCGTTAATTCATTTATTCATTTCTATACTCTGAATTCCCTTCTTCATTTCTTTCTTCACCCCCACCTTAATTACCTTTTTCATTTCTTTTCTCTTGATTCCCTTCTTCATTTCTATACTATTAATTACCTTCCTCATTTCTTTATTGGAAGAAATCCCTTCCTCATTTCTTTATTCCTAATTCCCTTCCTCATTTCTTAACCTTAAATTCATTAATTACTTGTTTAAATCTCCATCCTACATTATTTATACGTAAATACCTTCCTCACTAATTTATAATTAAATCCCTTCCTCAATTATTTACGTTTACTCTAAATCTTTAATTCCCTTCCACTCTTTTTAGACTGTAATCTCTTCTTCACTTCTGTACACTTAAATATCTGTCTTATTCGAAACCTCTTCTTCTGTGTTTGTATATATTTGTCTATATTGCTTCTCTTCCCAAGCAGTACTAACCATATTTAACAGCGACGTCTAAATCGATGATGGCATGCCAACACAGCATTGTGATGTTACCAAGTCGCAAAGAACGAGACCAGTGGCGAGTGCCGTTAATCCATTCACGAGTTTCAAAGTGCTAGCCGTATTGGTCTTTGCAACATAATATATGAAAGCTGCGCGTGAGCTGGGATGGTGCTTTGAATGATGTGTCGGGCACACTATTGTATTCAGCGAGCTGTCTTGCCCAGCTGAAGACAACGTGATGTGTTGGCATGAGGGAGGGGATAAAGATACGAATGTCTGAACAGGGTTCTGAGACTAGCACAGTATTGATGAGAGGTGTGAGCACGCGCGGAGGAGGAGACAGCTTGAGATGCAACGAACTGGCGTTCATTTATCTTCTCTTATGAACGCGCGTTCATGTATAGGTAGACATTTTCAGTTAAACTTTGCAAAAATCTTCATCTAAACTTGATCGTCATGAATGTTTTGATCCCATTACAAGCTTCTATTCAAATTTATAATTATTTCGCCCGTGTGTTGCGGGGGCTTTCAAGAGGAAAAAAAAAAAGTAGTAACTCTACAACCTAAAAGGCATGTCGTAAGAGGTGACTGAGGTAGGGTCCTCGAAAGCTACCTAGTAAATCAAAAACGACGCAGAAATCGGATATACTGGTCTACTTGTAGGCGCATAACTGACACAACGTACAATCGCTCTTAAGCTTGAATAACATACAAAATCTTCTTCTTCGATCGGTCTTTTCAGCCATTTTGATCATTCTTGTTGTGATAAACAGCCATTGCAAAAACGGTTTATTACGTCACATCATTCAGCGTTATTTGGAGCTCTGGTGCTTATCCTTCGACGACGTGTCAGGCTTCAGCCAGCGTTTACTGGGTTCGCTCTCCATCAACCTTTGACTGTCCCCAGCCGACCTGTAAGGCAGCAGGTTACATACAAATCACAAAGAGTAGTTAACAAGTGGTCGATATGGAGCGTTTGAAGAAGAAGAAGAATGTATTGATCTAATTAATAATGTGAAAGAAAATGGACGATTACAACGATATCAACACAATTATAATATTGAAACATATTAACACAAATTATTTTTGTTAAACCCATATTATTGCTTATATTAACTAGCGGCTAACTCTAAGTTATCAGTGTTAGACATGGACACTGACTACAGATCAATTACCAGTTATATGAGGACTATCATCATACTTGTTAACATAAAATATGTATGTGTGATTTGTATGTGATTTGAGCCTAAGAACGATTGTACATTGTGCCAGTTATGCGCCTACAATAGGACTCCGGACATATGCAAAGGTGCTCCGATGTCCACATCAGCAATTTCAGCAGCATCCAGCGGCCCATCACGCCAGTTCGATGTTGATTACTCAATTATTTTCTTATTTGGTATGTCGTTCTTTTCGGGCTGTACCAATATCGACATCCATCTCTCTCAGTCTGGCTACAGATAATGAGCGTAATGCAATAACAACAGAGAAGTAGTGCATTAGAAGCGTCGCAGGAGTGATTAGAAAATATACAATTTTAAATTATGAAATCAGAATAAATCTAAGAATTAAACCAGTTTGGAAATTTATTAAAGAATAACAGGGATCTCCTGAAGGATCTCTATGCTACAACATATGATGTAATGACTCATTAGCCAACGCTGGTTGCTAACATCTCCGTTCTATTCGGTCTTGTGTCGTCACACTGTAACCAGGTTGTTGTCCAGTGTCGTGGTTTTCTGTTTGTTGTCTTGCGTTGCTCTAGTGGCTTAGGTAATAGATGGTTTGTTTTTTTTTCACAGGTTTTTTCAATGTAATCTAACCTACTTTTCGGGGTTTTCCTCTAGATTTCTTTCCTGATGTTCTGTTCTAGAAGACTCTTCACACAGTGGAGTTTGATTGCATTCTTATTAAGTGGACGGACCACTTCATTCTTTGTTTCTTAATGTAATTCAAGTAATGTTCTCCCTCAAGGGTCTTTTTTTATGCTGATGCTGGCTGTTGGTGACTTTTCTGATGTTATTCGTAACTTTTCGTAGGCATCGCATTTCACGTGAAGTTATTTTTTGCGACTGTGCTTACATCAAACGATAGATAAGAACTTGCAATGGCAGAGATGAAGTGCCTACGCAAAATGCTAGTAGTTTCAAAAACAGGCTGGCTTAGAAATCAAGACATCAGGAAAAAAAACTGGAAACAATATTGGTACTAAACTTCAGAAAGTAACTGCAAATTAAATGATACGGACATATAATCAGGTTACCAACAGACGGTGCACCCCAAAGAGCAATGTTACTCCGGTACAGATGGTACAAAACTAAAGGTCGTTTACAGAAAAGATGGAGCACCACCGAGTGGTTACCGGGGCCCAAATTTGGGGTGTAAAGAATAGAAGCATTGTTACCTGCCACGCATGTCATAAGAGGCGACTAAGGAGGTTTGGATGAAATCGGATGCACGTATCCTAAATGTGTTGAAGTCAACCTGTTGCCTTGCAGGACTGCTGGGGATAGCCAAGGGCAGACGGAGAGTGAACCCAGTAAAGGCTGGATGAATCCGGACACATCGCTGAAGGATAAGCACCAGAGCTCCAAATGGCGCTGAAGATGTGACGAAACCCACCCATGATAAGGTTGCATGAATCGGATTTCCACATGAATGAATGTATGGAGAAATCTAGTACATCCGTCTGCTAGAGGATCGCGAGAGAAAGAGAGAGAGAGAAAAGATGAATCACAGAACTAACAGATGCAGTGAAAGACAATATAACAAGCGAAAACAAAAGTCCGTTCTAGAAATCTCTTCATATCCTGATGCTGTGAGGTCAAACATAATTAGAGAATAGAAAGTAGAAGAAAAAGATACAGTTTGTCAAGTTACACTAGCAAACACCCCCAGTTACCAGACAGACCTCTGGTCACATCAAATGCTGCTTCATTCTAAGTGTGTAACAAGCCCGTCTGCCCAGCGTGTTCGTAGCGCGTTGGACTACGGGTGACTATCCTCTGTGTGTACGGGTTCAATTCCGTGGGATGGCAGAAAAAGCCACAGATTCCCCAGATTTACGGTGTTCGTGGCACCGAACTGAAGGGTTACGATGTCCATGGCACAAAGCCGAAGAGCTGTAAAACTCAAGTGCTTCTGGATCGGAAACAAAAAAAAAAAGTGTGTAACCAAGTGTTCAAGGTAGAAGGACAGTCACATTTGAACAGCTGCGCTCTCACGATAGGGGCTGAGCGTCAAGAAGCTGTACATTTTGGTTCTTTGTCCTCAGGTGTGGTTAAATATTACACTGTATTATTTCCCACCACAAAGGGTTTATGTATATTATAATCACCTGAGTGGTTACTGGGGCCCAAATTTGGGTGTAAAGAATAGAACCACTGTTATCTGCCATGCATGTCGTAAGAGGCGACTAAGAAGATTTGGCTGAAATCGGACGACGCGTCCTAAACGTGTAGAAGTCTATGCGTTTAGAGGCCTACAAACCAATGTGCAACGTATACACGTTCTTGGCAAAGATCAAACAAATCACAAAAAGTGATTAAAATTGGTCGTAAAGAACGAACGCAAAGAAGAAACATATTATAATAATAAATAATAATTCTTCTCGCACCGTTATACGCTATATAACGTCTGCAAGCAATTTCTCTATACCGCTCTATCCTGGGCAATTCGCTCAATCTCTTCCATGGAAATGAGACCGATATTTCTTGCCTCTCTCTGTAAAGTTCATTTCAGGGTCTCCTTAGGTCGTCCTATCTTATTGATCCCTCAGCATCCCACTTCAATGTCTGCTTTGATATTCGTTGATCATTTCTCCTCAATGTGTCCAACATATCTCCATCTTCTCTTTCTTATAACAGTTGTTACTAGTGGTTGACCAGACATTTCTTGTCAAGGTGTGTCCAACATATCTCCATCTTCTCTTTCTTATAACAGTTGTTACTAGTGGTTGACCAGACATTTCTTGTCAAGGTGTGTCCAACATATCTCCGTCTTCTCCTTCTTATAGCAGTTGTTACTAGTGGTTGACCAGACATTTCTTCTCAAGGTGTGTCCAACATATCTCCATCATTTCTTTGTTATAACAGTTATTACTAGTGGTTGACCAGACATTTCTTGTCAAGGTGTGTCCATCATATCTCCGTCTTCTTTCTTATAACAGTTGTTACTAGTGGTTGACCAGACATTTCTTGTCAAGGTGTGTCCAACATATTTCCGTCTTCTCCTTCTTATAGCAGTTATTACTAGTGGTTGACCAGACATTTCTTCTCAAGGTGTGTCCAACATATCTCCATCATTTCTTTGTTATAACAGTTATTACTAGTGGTTGACCAGACATTTCTTGTCAAGGTGTGTCCATCATATCTCCGTCTTCTCTTTCTTATAACAGTTGTTACTAGTGGTTGACCAGACATTTCTTGTCAAGGTGTGTCCAACATATTTCCGTCTTCTCCTTCTTATAGCAGTTATTACTAGTGGTTGACCAGATATTTCTTCTCTAAGTTTGTCCATCTATCTCCATCTTTTCTTTGTTATAACAGTTTTACTTAGTGGATGATTCAGACATTTCTTCTCAAGGTGCGTCCAACATATCTCCATCTTCTCTTTCTTATAACAGTTGTTACTAGTGGTTGACCAGACATTTCTTGTCAAGGTGTGTCCAACATATCTCCGTCTTCTCCTTCTTATAGCAGTTATTACTAGTGGTTGACCAGACATTTCTTCTCAAGGTGTGTCCAACACATCTCCATCTTTTCTTTGTTATAACAGTTGTTACTAGTGGTTGACCAGACATTTCTTCTCAAGGTGTGTCCAACATATCTCCATCATTTCTTTGTTATAACAGTTATTACTAGTGGTTGACCAGACATTTCTTTCAAGGTGGTCCAACATATCTCCATCTTCTCTTTCTTATAACAGTTGTTACTAGTGGTTGACCAGACATTTCTTGTCAAGGTGTGTCCAACATATCTCCGTCTTCTCCTTCTTATAGCAGTTATTACTAGTGGTTGACCAGACATTTCTTCTCAGGTGCGTCCAACATATCTCCTCTCTTTCTTATAACAGTTGTTACTAGTGGTTGACCAGACATTTCTTGTCAAGGTGTGTCCAACATATTCCGTCTTCTCTTCTTATAGCATATTACTGTGGTTGACCAGACATTTCTTTGAAGGTGTGTCAAACATCTCATCTTTTGTTATAACAGTTGTTACTAGTGGTTGACCAGACATTTCTTCTCAAGGTGTGTCAACATATCTCCATCTTCTCTTTCTTATAGCAGTTGTTACTAGTGGTTGACCAGACATTTCTCTGAATTCTATATGCATACTGTCTGATAGTAAAAAACGCTTTTAGATATGGGCAACTTTTATCATTTTACATATGCGCAACTTTTATCATTTTACAAATGGGCAACTTTTATAATTTTACAAACACATTATCCAACTTTATATTACCAGGCGCCCTCACTACGCTTGAATTCATTGCGGGCAAATGCAAGCAGAAGAAAGTGAATGTTCAGGTATACATTTTTCGTTGGGTACACTAGGGATTTGATCGTGCAGCAAATTTAACTCATTTCTTTTCCTGATTGAATCCGTCGTACTACCAATGGGATGGATGGAGTTCCAAGGGAGATTTATTTCATTTTCAATCATTCTTCCAGATCGTTCGTTTTTCTTCAGTTAAAAAAAAATTCAATTATAAAAAGACTTCATATTTTTATTTATTTAATTCTTTCGTCTGGTATTCCTCAGGAGATTCCGTTTTTTCAATTCAGTTCAAGCAAAGAAATTCAACATTTCATCCCAAGGGATTCTGTGTTGGTCACGTGACTACCCTCAAAGCTGCATTAAGGACGGCAAAATGAAACAGTCCGCCATGAAAGATGGATGTCGCGTTAAAAGCTGTCACGGAGTTCGAAGCCATGTTTGAGTACTGTGATCTACTAGACATCACACAAGGGACGAGCCAGTGTTATCAAGTCTGGTTTCTACAGGTAGCTAAGGTCTCTAGGGATATCTACCTGTTCATTGTTCTCATCTCTGCTAACCATTTTAAGTGGAATTCATAATTAAGGTAGCAACATTGCATAATTACCAACCGTAAGCTGTGCATGCTCATGGGAAGTCTTTTGTTTACCTGGGTCTAATAGCCCTGCAGTTTTTATTGATAACATTTTTTTCACAATTTAACCCAAAAAATAATCTTCTTTTTTAAAAACTAGGGAATGCTTGTCATCGTATTCCTCTTCTTTTTCTTCTTCAATGATCCAGCGGCACTTGAGCTCTTGCCATTCGGCCCAATGCTATGTAGTGATATCTGCATGTGTTTGTAAGTTGTTCTTTAGTTCCGTGTAATGTGTTACATTTATCTGGTCTTGGAGGAAGGAGAATCTTCCTGATGTTATCTAGTGCTTGGCACATGCAGAGGTGGTGGAGAATGGTTATCATAAACCTACATACGTTTATTGTGTTTGATTTGTATACTTTTCGCTTCTTCTTCTTCTTTCTTTTGTCATTCTCTGCTTTATGACGTTAGGCGTAGCAGCTGCTAATCGGTTTCCGAGATAGTGCACGCTATTCTGTGATATTAAGATCTCTATATCTCCATCATTCCATCTTTTTCTTGGTCTGTCACTTTCTCTTGATTATTACATTATTAGGTTGTACGCACTTGCAAGTGGTGTATTCGGGTTCACTCTCACCAAATGCCCAAACCATTTGAGTCTCTGTTTTTCAATGAATCTAATAGCAGATTTTGTTCCGACTTTTCTTCTAATTTCCTCATTTCTTATATGGTCTCTTCTTGTTTTATTTACCGCTTTCCTCAAGCATATCATTGCACAGATGTTAATTTTCCTTTCTTGTTCTTTTAGCATTGGCCATGCTTGACACTGGTAGCATAGTGTTGGTATGGAGATTACATTTACAATGTCTTTTAGTCTCTACTGGAATGGTTGGGTGTTTCAAGATTGGGGTTAGTTTTGTTTACATACTTACTTATTGCTCTCCGCTCCTCGTGGAGCATAGGACCTCAACAGTTGTTCGCCACTCTTCTCGGTCTCTGGCTGTTCTCTTTATGTTCTTCCAATACAGCTCAGCACTCTTCAGTTCCTCAAGAAGACTTCGTCTCCAGGTCTGTTTAGGTGTCCTCTTTTTCATTTTCCTTGCAGGTTCCACTCAAGTGCTTGTCTAGCGACACTCGACTGTGTCTTCCTAGAGTATGCCCGACCCATCGCCAGTACGTTTTGTTTAGTTAAGAAAATTATCGCTCTCAAACTTTCTATCCTCGCTGCATCTTCTTCTTCTTCTTTGATCTGTTTATGATCTGGATATGATTATGGAAAAGACTCCCTCAAAGACCTAAGCAGAACAGACCAGGTCATTATATTTCGACTACGCACCGGACACTGCAGACTCAACAAACACTTATACAGACTAGGAATAAGTCAAACAGCTCTCTGCCAGTGTCAGGAGGCAGAACAGACACCAGAGCATATCCTGCAAGACTGTCCTCTTCTGTGTGAGCTGAGAAGCAACATGTGGCCACACCCAGTCGACCTGAAAACTAAGCTTTGGGAAACCTGACAGACCTGAAGCTGACTGCCCAGTTTGTGGTCCACAGTAAATTAAGCGCATGACCAGAGATCGCTGAAGAAGAAGAAGAAGAAGATCTGTTTTAGCTCTACGATGTTTAAATATGAGTTGTTTCTATGAGCCTCAGTAGTGCAGTTGTTAACGAACTTGCCTTTTAAGCTAAGTTGTCCAGGTTCAATTCCGCAGTGGGTGTAGAATATTTTTCCAGCCGTAACTGCTCTCAGATCGACCCAGCCTCAAATGTGTACCTGGAAAAGCACTGAGATTTAAAGGTGCCGGCGTGATGTAGACCATATCACCCATCGTGTGTCGACGGTCAATGAAAACTACGTACCTAACACCGTATTACCCAATATACCTCGAGGCAGTGGCGGCTCGTCATTAAGGGCCAGTGGGACCGAGCGAAAACTTTCACTTTCTTTCCCTCTCTGTCATTCTCTTTCATAATTTCTCTTCTGTTTTCTTTTATATTTCACACTCTTACACTTTTAAACTTGTTTTATGACACTCACACGCAAGCAAACACGATAACACGTACACTCTGTAAAAAATGTCCGCCATTCTCACTCTTACATTCAATCGCACACACACCTTCACACACATTACCCATACTTGCTCTCTCTCTTTTTCTCTCTTTTTTCTCTCACATTCTCTCTCTTTTTCTCTCTCTGTTTTCTCTTTTCCTCTTTCTCTCTTCTCTCTCTCTCTCTCTTTCTCTCCTCTTTCGCTCTTTCTCTTTGTCTCCCTTTTTCTCTTCTTTCTTTTACTTTCTTTCACTCACTCTCTCTCTCTCTCTCTCTCTCTCTCTCTCTCTCTCTCTCTCTTTCTCTCTCTCTCTCTCTCTCTCTCTCTTTCTCTATCTTTCACTTTCTCTTTATTTCGTGCACTTTTGTTTTCTCCAATCTAGGCTCCTCTCTCTTGTAGACACACATGTACAGAAAACCTACACTTTCTCTCTCTCTCTCTCTCTTGGTCTATTTTTATTTTACAAATGTACACTCTCCCACCTAGCTTTCTCATACGTGTATACACACACGCAAACACTTTACCCATACTTTCTCTCTCTCTTTCTCTCTATCTCTCACTGTCACTTTATTCTTACACCCTTTGCATTCCACCTAGCTTTCTCACTTTTGACATAAACACTTACACACTTTCACACATACACTCTCTCTCCTTACTCTCTCTCTCTCTCTCTCACCACACACTCTCTCTCTATCACTCTCCACACACACACACTCTCTCTCTCTATCTCTCTCACACCTCATTTTCCTCCTAAAATGTTAACGAACATAACTAGAGGCTATTTCCTGGTCTCACATTTCGACCTGCCAACACCTCACATGACCCCCTTCCCCACGAAACGAAAAACACAGAGGGCAGGTGGAGAAACGACTTTTGTGTCGTCAATGTTTTTTTTCTTGTTCTTCTTGTTCCCTTTTCTTACCCTAGCTTCCTTCCTTGTTGTCTCAAAGGCTGAACAAATAGGACGACGAAGGAGATACAAATTCAACGTGATGAAAAGATGGACATGTAGGGTCCAAGAACGTTTCCTTTTGAAATCAGTAACATTTTCTTTGTATACTTGCGTCACCACACAAACTTTGATCTTTTATCTATATATATATATTTAGGAATGTTAACTTTCTTTGATCCTCTTTTCCAGAGTCTACAACACCTTAAGTTATACTTCCTACATTTTGTGTATTCCAGACAAATACATTATCTGGTCTGTCAAATTCTACGGCTGAATTACTATTATTATTATCATCATTTATTATTATTACTATTACTATTATTACTATTATTATTACTATTATTACTATCATTACTATTAGTATTACTATTATTACTATTATATTATTATTAGTATTACTATTATTATTATTATTAATTATTATATTATTAGTATTACTATTATTACTGTAATTATTACTATTATTAGTATTACTATTATTACTATTATTATTATATTACTATTATTATTATTACTATTATTATACTATTATCATTATTATTAGTTACTATTATTATTATATTACTATTATTACTATTACTATTAGTTTTATATTATTACAATTATTATTAGTATTACTATTATTATTATTACTATTATTATTACTATTATTAGTATTACTATTATTATATTATATTATTATTATTACTATTATTACTAATTATTATACTATTATTATTTATTATTATTATTATTATTATTATTATAAACAGAAAACAGCACACAACAATTTTTCGTCTCATAACAGGACAATGCAGGCTCAACCATCACATGCACGTAATAGAGCCTGCTCAGACTGCACAGTGTGCATGCCAGATAACACAGACTAGAGCCATCCTGTAGTCATGTCCATCATACTACCAACGAACGAAACATAGCTCATGAGCGAAGCTTACAGAGCAAGCTATGGGGAACTCTCGAAGAGCTCCAACTGACATGTAGATTCATAGAGTGCTTCATATCATGATTTAGACGAGCATACGAAACGGAACGTGAAAGGAAAGTTAATTATTGTCTCAACCTTGTGGTTACGATTTTGTTTCTTTAACGCTCCGTATCGACCCTTGTTAACCACTCTTTGTGATTTGTATGTGATCTGAGCCTAAGAGCGATTGTACGTTGTGCCAGTTATGTGAAATAGATCGGTTGGAGAAATTGTTTGCATGCCATTTGTAACGTATAACGATACGAGAAGAAGAATTTTTATTATTTGTAATTTAGATCACCAAGTACCTCTGAAGTTGGAGAAGGCACGCCTGAATAGCGAGAGACACTGATAATAAGGAAAGCATGACTTCACAAAAAAATCAGTTAGAAGCGAAGAAGAAGAAGATCCCTAAATAAAATATCGAGGTATGATATAGTCAAACCGCGTACCGTGTGTATGGGGTCTTGCACATCCGATTTCTGCGACGCTTTTTATTTACTAGGGTAGCTTCCTTAGGTCCTTCTCTACCACAGTCGCCTTTTACGACATGGCTTGTAGGTTGGAGTGTTACTATTATTTGCGCCCATTGAGAGCTTTGGCAACACTCGGGAGTTGGCTTTGATCAACTTGTAGTGCCCACTTGGTCGTAGCCTGAAGGTAGGAGCCTTCATATAACGTTAAATGGCACAATCAATACACTTAAACAAGCTCCGAGTAGCTCTCGTTCGAAATAATGACGACGCTCAGAGTTTGCATGTTCAACCATACTGGGTCTATTCGTTCATAATTTTGTTGCTTTGCGCAATTCGACTGGTACTCGATTGGACTAGAGTAAACACTTATGCTTCATGTAGGGATCTACGTTACACATGACTATGGACACTGGCAATAAGGAAAGCAAACCTTCACGCACAAATCAGGTGTCCTATTAGAAGCCATGACTACGCTTGAACTTAAACCCGGCGAAAGAATGAAAATGAAAATCGTGGCATATCCCAAAGGACGTAGCCATCAACCACAGTAAACAAGTCGTTGATTTTCTAGGCACCACTATACGTTCAGTAGTTTGCCATTGCTTTCTGAACGGGTGGCGCCATCGTCCTCTTGTTAAAATCAACGGAAACAATTTGCAAGCAAACTGTCCGCAGAATACAAATTATTATTTCGCAGACATAGCAACAGCGACAACTACTATTAACGTTATCCTTCTAGACAACGAAAGCAACACCAACACTAAGAAGATAATGTAAGCGTTGTTTACTACAGCAACTGTCACTAAGAGATAAACTGGTTGGAAATGACAAGACTAGGTATCATCGCTTCTCAAGAACTCTATACATATTAAGCTGACTGTAGAAGGAATCTCACTTTCACACTGTATTATTTTCAGTGTCAACACAGAACGTTAGCGCGGATGTACGGAATAGCGAAAAATAGCATAGATAAACACTTATACACACACGAATTTCACTTACAGTTTTCGGGCATACGAGACATATTAGGCATTAGGATTACGCATTCCAACGTATTACATGTATAAACACATACATGCATTTACAACATGTACACACGCACACACACACACACGTACACATCAAATATAACAATGTAGATGTAGTTGTGGCGTCTGTGGCCTAGGGTTAGTGACTCGGTCTATTAACCCCGACGTTCTGAGTTCGAATCACGCTGCGGATAGTTTGCTTGCAAATTGTTTCCGTTGATTTTAACACAAGGACGATGGCGCCACCCGTTCGAAAGCAATGGCAAACTACTGAACGTATAAGTGGTGCCTAGAAAATCAACGACTTGTTTACTGTGGTTGATGGCTACGTCCTTTAGGATATGCCACGATTTTTCAGATGTAGATGCTATTGGTCTTGACATATTCCTCTACGCTCATTGTGGCCTCATAGACCCTCAACAGTTGTTCCACGCCATTCTCGGTCTCTAGCTTTTTCGTTATGGTCTCCCAGGAATAGTTGATCACTCGTCGTTCCTCAAGAAGACTTCGTCTTAAGGTCTGTTTAGGGCGTCCTCTTTTTCGTTTTCCTTGCAGGTTCCACTCAAATGATTGTCTAGTAACACTCGACTGTGTTTTCCGTAGGGTATGCCCGACCCATCGCCATTTTCTCCTCTTGACCTGTGTTATCATCGGTTCCTATCCGGTTCTTATCCACAGATCTGTGTTTACAACTCTCTCATACCATGTAAGTCTGAGAATCCGCGGAAGACATCCGTTGACAAATGTCTTATTTGTATTTAACTTGGTGACTCGCCACATTCTTGAGCTCTACAAGATGCTATTAAAACAGTAAAGGAACCATTTCATACCTCGTGGTATATAGGTCAATACAGTGGTAGGCCTGTATTTTTCATTGACCGTCGGCACACAATGGGTGATCGCCCGAGTGGTTACCGGGGCCCAAATTTGGGGTGTTAAGAATAGAACCACTGTTACCTGCCACGCATGTCGTAAGAGGCGACTAAGGAGGTTTGGATGAAATCGGATGCATGTGTCCTAAACGTGTAGAAGTCTTATGCGTTTAGGGGCCTACCAAACCAATGTGCAACGTATACACGTTCTTGGCAAAGATCAAACATATCACAAAGAGTGATTACAATTGGTCGTAAAGAACGAACACAAAGAAGAAGAACAATGGGTGATGTGGTTTAGCATCACGCCGGCCGCCTTACTTCCCAGAGCATGTCTGGTACCCAGTTGAGGCTGGTCGACCTGAGAGCCGTCGTGGTCGGAAAAATTCCACTCACATTGCGAGAGATGAACCCAGACCACCAGCCTTGCCAAGCGAGTTCACTAACAACTGCGCCACAGCGGCTCTCAAGATGCTATTAGTAAACTTAATTAATTGATAGAAGTAGAACTGGATGACTGAAGGACAAGGTGAAGAGTATGTCTAACCCTTTCGTAACTTTTGTCCCGTCCGGAAGAATTTTTATTGCAATGTATACTTAATTAGTGAGTGTCTGTAGCTCATGTGCTAGTGAGCTCGATCACAAACCCAAGCGTACCAAGTTTAAACCTCACGGTGGACAAGTTTGAAAGCAAATTCGTTTCCTTTGGATTTTTACACAAGGTAGAAATAGACCTCTCCGTTCAGAAAGCAATGACAAACTACTGAACGAATAAGTGGTGCCTAGAAAATCGGCGACTCGTTTACTGTGGTTGATGGCTACGTCCTGTAAAGGATATGCCACGATTTTCATTTCCCATACATAATTAGCCGGTATAACGGTTTTTAGTCATCTTGAAAGATACCGCTAACCAGTGGCGGCTCGTCATTAAGGGCCAGTGGGGCCGGACTCACCAAACATAATGTATAACGTGTATTTATTATTTTTAAATTAAAATATAGCAACCAAAAACCATGATTTATCCGGAAAAAATGTCTGGCACCACCAACAAAACTGAACACGAGCCGCCACTGCCGCAAACCATAACATCGGCACAGAAGAGCGAATGAGTTAACCAGCGAGTCACAAGAACCATCGGTATGCATACACTTCGACATATGTTAGGGGAGATTGAGCACCTATGGTTCAGCCCTGACTGCTCTGACATTGATTCAGACAAAATGGCAAAGGAGGGAATAAAATTGATGCAGAACAAACACCCATGTCTTTACTGAGATCAAGACACTTCTCAAACAAAAGTGCAAACAGTTTTGGAAGCAACAAACCCACATCAAACACTCAGAGGATGGCATCAGAATACTCCACAGAAAAACAAGAAACAACCATCTTCCTTCTCATAACAGGACAGTGCAGACTAAACCCCCATGCGCATAAAATAAAGCCTGCTCAGACTGCACACATTGTGTATGTCAGACTGAAAGACGGATTCCAGGGCATATCCTGCATACCTACCATCAGGGGCGGCTCGTCATTAAGGGCCAGTGGGGCCCGGCCCCAACAAAAACCGAAAGGGGAATAACTTCCCGGAATAGACAAATAATAGTAAATACTCAAAAACCATGATTTTTCAAAAATTTGGTGTCTGGCCCAACAAGAAAAATGACCACGAGCCGCCACTGCCTACCATCATATATACATCAACGAAACATAGTTTCATGAACGAAGCTTACGGATCAAGCTAGTGGGAATCGCCAAGGAACTCCAACTGACGTACATCTTTATAGAAGCAACCGCCCGCGTGCCCAGCGTGTTCGTAGCGCGTTGGACTACGGGTGACTAGTCATCTGTAAGTGCGGGTTCAACTCCGCGGACTGGCAGAAAAGCTACAGGTTCCCCAGGTTTACGGTGTTCGTGGCACCGAGCCGAAGGGTTACGATGTCCATGACACCGAGCCGAAGAGCTTTCAGCTCAAATGCTTTTGGATCGGAAGAAAAAAAAATAGAAGCAACCCATCTCATTGTTTAGACCAGCGTTTCTCAAATTGGGGTCAGCGAACCCTCGGGATATTTCAAGCGCTGGAAGAAAAATTATGATCTTAGACATTTGAAACAAAAAAATAAATTGTTTAAATATGTATAAAAACAGTGGTAAACTAGTCCCGTTGCGAAATCATAGGACCTGGACTATACTATAGTCTAAATGTCTGACAGAACAAAATGAAAGATCATTTGATATTTTCCACAGTCTGATAAATTGGAGCCAGCTTGACTGTTGGTGTGGTGTAGTAGTAACTCTATTGCCAGCAGATTTTCATATATAAACTTTTTTATGGATCCTCGACAGAAAATATATTTAAAACGGGGTCAACGGCAAAGCAAAGTTTGAGAACTGCTGGTTTAGACTTAGCGTATGATATTGATCGCAAAGAAGAAGAAGAACCGTGTTTTACAGATTTAGACGGAAAAGTCAGCGAAGATGAAGAACTGCATCTGTATATAGCCGTCCATCGCAAGCGATGATGACAACAATCTCAGACTTGTTCTGTTGCACCTCTCTGGTGTGTGCGGAGGTGACTGTAGAGTCAATCCTAGAACAGAATCCCCGACCACAGGTGGGGCATACATGATCAAGGTTAGACATGTGCGTGTTGTGTGCTGTGTCTTTTCGCGCTGCTCGTTTTCTCTGTGACTCAAGAATACGATGATTCTCAGCTATTCGGGTTCCTCTTTTGTTGTTACAGCACCACATTTGGCGATCTTGCGCAAGGGATTCCCAGCACGTATTGTCTATATCGAAGCATTTCAGAGACACTTTAAGAGTGTCTTTAAGCGCTTTCTGTCCTCAGCTAAACGTCTGCCCCTTCAAGCTCGCCATACATCAACTGTTTTGGGATGCGTTTATCAGGCATCCGAGCAACGTGACCGACCCATCTAGCTGAACATTAGCACATCAAAAATGTGTGTTGAAACCATTCCACATAATGTAGAAGTCGCATCTTTCCTTACTTCTTCTCCTTCAGCGATCTCCGCGCTTAATTTAGTGTGGACAACAAAATGGGAAGTCAGCTTCAGGTCTGTCAGGTTTCCCCAAGCTAAGTTTGAAGTCGTGAGGGTTGGAGATATGTTGCTTCTCAGCTCACCCATGAGAGGTTAGTCTTGCAGGACATGCTCTGGTGTCTGTTCCACCTGCTGACACAGGTAGAGAGATGTTTGACTTATTTTCCTACTTTTTCCGATCCAGAAGCACTTGAGCTTTTCAGCTCTTCGGCTCAGTGCCATGGACATCGTAACCCTTTGGTTCGGTGCCACGAACACCGTAAATCTGGGGAATCTGTGGCTTTTCTGCCACCCGAGGAATTGAACCCGTCACACAGAGGGATAGTCACCCGTAGTCCAACGCGCTACGAACACGCTGGGCAGACCCTACTTGAAATTAGCTTCACTATTCAGATTGAGTCAGCTCTGACGGCTTTTCAATGAACAACCAGATCAGACACGATACTACAGTATAACTCCAGATATGGAACTATAAAATGGTGTTATTTCTGTTTCCAAAATCTTAGACTTACCCATCTGTACAAATGTGTGTCTTGTTGTATATCAGTGGCGTCTTGTCATTAAGGACCAGAGGGGGCGAGACCCCACCAAACATAACATGTAACGTATATTTATTGTGTCTTGTTGTATATCAGTGGCGTCTTGTCATTAAGGACCAGAGGGGCGAGACCCACAAACATAACATGTAACGTATATTTATTATTTAATAAATTTAAATATAACATAACCCAAAGCCATGATTTTCCCGACAATTTGTGTCTGACCTCACCAACAAAAACGATCACGAGCCGCCACTGTTGTAAATTATGCATAGACATTGACGAAAATTAGGATATGCTTGTCCTATAAGCTCTAGAGGTCTAGCGGGAACACAGTTTGCACATCACACGTCCTCGGCACAAATAACACAGATCACATAGAGTATTTAACTCGATTCATAAGACCAAACGCAAACCAATAAACAACACATTTTCGCATATAATTTACAAGTTACATTTTTTTCCGACAGCAAAGGCCCTCAGGTCGACTCATCATCAATTGAGTTCCAGAGAACAAGAGAAAAGTAAATGGGGCCGTCGGAACGATGACCAGATCACACAACGTGTGTCGATGGTCAACGAAAAATACAGGTCTAATACCGTATTCACCAATATATCCCTTGGCATGAAAACGGCCTATTTAAATCCTCTTCTTCTTCTTCTGCTTCTGTTCGTTCGTTCTTTACGACCAATTTTAATCACTCTTTGTGATATGTTTGATCTTTGCCAAGAACGTGTATACGTTGCACATTGGTTTGGTAGGCCTCTAAACGCATAGACTTCTACGCGTTTAGGACATGTGCATCTGATTTCAATCCAAACCTCCTTAGTCACTTCTTACTACAGCGTGGCAGGTAAAAGTGGTTCTATTCTTTACACCCCAAATTTGGGCCCCGGTAACCACTTGGGCGAATTTAAATCCTAAATCTTGTATTCTATTATGTCTTACAGAAATAAATTTAAAAATATTCCTGTCTGCATGCTAAGACTCGTACAAACAGCTTATTGTGATGGTAGGTCTATTGTTTCTGCTTGCTCTTGTCCTACGGAACATATCTCCGAATTCCTTGATAGTATCTTCAATCCTATAGTCACCACACTACCTTCATTCTTGAAGGATACTAACCACACTTTGTCTGTTTTTCTTCTATTAAGTTGTTGCCTGGCAGGACTTATCGCCTCTTCCTCCTTGATGTCTGCTCACTGTATACCTCTATACCTCATTCTGACGGACTTCAAGCTCTCCAGTTTTTCTCGACAGGAGAACTAACCCTCTTGTCTCACCTCGACTCTCCTTCGTCTTGCTGAACTAGTTCTCCCTCTCAACTCCTTTCAGTTCAATGACCAGTTCTTCGAACAGATTAGTGGGGTCGCCATGGGTACTAAAATGGGATCCAGCTATGCTTGTCTATTCATGGGTCATCTCGAACACTTAGTATGGAACACCTATGATGGCCTTCTTCCGTCCGTGTATCATAGATACATCGATGATTGTATTGGAGTTACCGATATGCCTGAAGCAGATTTGTCACGCTTCATTACCTTCATCAATGCCCTCAATCCTGCTATTCGGTTCAACTCTCACATCTCTACCTCCTGTGTCAATTTTCTTGACATCACTATCACCATCAGCCTATCCACTATCACTACATCAGTATACTACAAGCCTACTGATACACATAGCTTTCTTCTGTATACCTCTTCCCATCCCCAGGCCTGTCGTGACTCTTTACCTTTCTCTCAACTCTTACGCCTTCGTCGCCTCTGTAGTGAGGACGACGATTTTCTTGATAGAGCTCACGAGATGCTGGATTTCTTCCGCCAGCGCCTATACCCGGAGAATGTGCTTACATCTGCCATGCATAGGGTTCAGCTAATTGCTCGCCAGGAGGCCCTTTCTCACATACATAGAACCCCCAATTCTGACAGGGTTAAACGTATCTTAACTTTCCACCCTCATAGTTCCCTGGTGAAAAAGGTCTTATTCCATCATCTCCCTATTCTTCAGTCTGATCCTGAGACACGTTCAGTCTTCCAACACTATCCTTTGGTGGCTTACAGACTGGACAGAAGCCTCAAGGATATGTTGGTACACAGTCGCCTCAAGCCTAATATCCAGAGTCACTTGGGCACTATTCAGTGCGGACGTCGCGCTGTAATACATGTGCATATGTAATACAGACCCCCACTGTCTCTTTTCCAAAGCTACGTATGCCATTCAAGACAGTTTCACGTGTGAGTCCCGCAACATCATCTATGCCATCACCTGCAAACGATGCAATAAGTCCTATATTGGCGAAACCGGTAAAAGACTCAGTGACCGATTCGCCCAACACTTACGCGATATTCGCCAATGCTCTGTGACTCCTGTGGCCACTCATTTCAACGATACTGGCCATTCAGGAGTTGACGATGTCAGGTCACAGCCATCCGATCATGTTCCTCCGATGATCGCAGTCGATTCGCCCTGGAGAACCGTTTTATTTCATTCTATGGCACTTTGCGACCTCTTGGACTCAACGCATTACATTCCTATGCTTCTTAGTACTGTCGTATCTCGTGCCTTGTTATCTATATGTGTGTTTGCTCCATATATGTGTCATTTATCCACTATATTGTTTATTGTTTCTCTTCTTTTCCACTTTCGGTTTTTGTGTTGCACTCATTTCGTTGTTCGTTTTTATTCCCAGATTTTCATTAGATAGGTTTATGTTTCCACATGTAATCGTCCATTTGTAGTGTTCCTCGAAATTCGTCATTCTTGTTGTGTTGTTTGCTTGATAAAGGCCTTTTGGTCGAAACGTTGCTGTTTATCGTCACTGTTTATGTATTTTGTAAAACTGTAGTACTTTGTGTTTACGTGTTTAGCTAAGAATTGTAAACAGCTTGTAACTATTTTGTTTTTAAAATCTCATAACGCGGTAAAGAAAGCAGATAAAGATTTAAACATGTCGCGCTGATATATATATTTCCTATGTCTTACAAACAGACAATCACTTTTATAATATTTTTAATTTATAATTTGCAAAATTAGATCATATACCTTCCCTGAGAACTTCCTGACTGAATGTTTTTTCCAGCGGTCAGCGGGTCAGACACCGGAAACATGTTGGACATTTGGAATAGTATTTTCTTTTTTTTATATACGTTGGTTCATTGTTTGTGGTTTGGTGTGTGTGGTGGAGAGCAGGTGGAGGAACATGGACGATAGCAATTCTTAATGTCCAATTAGGTTCAGGAAATCAATGAAGCTGTCCATTCTCTCTCTCTCTCTCTCTTTCTCTTTCTCTCTCTCTCGCGATCCCCGTCCATTCGATCTCATTTTCTACCTCTGAAGTCGGAAAAGGCAGGCCTGTATGGCAGACACATAACAAAAAAAGCAGGCTTCACGCAAAAATCATTCGGAAGCGCATTACCAGACGCCCTAACTACGCCTAATTCCATAGCAGGCGAACGCTTGAAGGAGAAGTACCTAATTTTTTTAGCCGGGATGATGTCTTTAGCTATAATCTTCTTTAATTCTTCGTGTTTATTGATATGTCTTGATTACATCAATTTTCTCTTTCTTATTTGTAGCATAAACCAGTTTTATTTTATTTGGAGTTACTTCTGGATATAGATCTATAAGTTTATTTCTCTGTCTATGGCGTATGTAGGACTCCTTTTTACTTCTTATATTTAAAGGCATAATAATTTGTCTTCTGCCGTGTGTGTAAATGTTCATGCTTCACTCCTATTTCGATCACTTTATTAATAATATGTGTTTCTGTATTGTCCCTGAAAAAGACTTATAGTCGATATGTTGGATTTTTGTTAGTTTTATTATTTTATTATTCACTTTTACTTGCTTATGTGATACCATACATACCTTATCCCCGCAGCCTCCTCGGTTTTCTCCAGATCTGATCTGATCCGCTCTGACCAATTCAGATTTGTAGGTTTCCGTAGATCGAATAATTTGAGGGTCTCTGTGGCTAAGTGGTTAAGCCCTTTGCCTTGCGAGTCGAAGGTCGTGGTTCGAATCCGGACCGCGCCGTTCTGTTCACGAGTACAGTTTTATCCAGAGACCCTAGTATTGTTGCCGGAGCTACGGAGTTCGTACTTTGTGCAGTACTCTCAGCAGGTAGCGTGCCATTTCTGCGGAGAGGGACCGAGCGGTATGGGGTAAAAACCGATGCAATAAAGTCAATTCTTCGACTTTTAAAACCTTTAAACATCGAATAATGCTACTGGGAATATAATAATAATATTTCCTCTCGTACCGTTATACGTTACATAGAGTCTGCAAGTAACTTCTCCATACCGCTCTATCCTGGGCAACTCGCTCAATCTCCATGGAACTGAGACCGATATATCCTGCCTCTCTCAGCAAAGTTCGTTTCAGGGTCTCCTTAGGTCGACCTCTCTTTCTTGAACCCTTTGCATCCCACTTCAATGGCTGCTTTGATATTCGTTGATCATTTCTCCTCAAGGTGTTCCCAACATATATCCATCTTCTCTTTCTTATAACAGTTGTCGACCGCATGCCCAGCGTGTTCGTAGCGAGTTGGACTACGGGTGACAAGTCCTCTGTAAGTGCGGGTTCATCTCCGCGGACTGGAGAAAAGCTACAGGTTCCCCAGATTTACGGTGTTCGTGGCACCGAGCCGAAGGGTTACGATGTCCATGACACCGAGCCGAAGAGCTTTCAGCTCAAGTGCTTCTGGATTTAAAAAAAAAAAAAATAATTTTGTTTTTAAAAGTTGTCACTAGTGGTTGACCAGACATGCCTCTGATTTCATCACTTCTCCTGAATACTAGAAATATGCATGTTCTTATTATTCTGATCTGTGTTTTCTTATCTTATATATTCCTAAAGACGACACATAAAACAGTTATTCTTGGTCACCTTGTAGCCATCATCATCTTCTTCATCAGGTGCCGCACCTGCTGGCGTATGCGATCATAGATATCCACAAATCTCTGTCTATCATGTTTGCTACCCCCTCAGATGTTGATTCTCTTCCATGCCATGAAGCCAGGCTTTCCAAAATGTTCACTATATATCCTGATCTGTCTCACCACCCCTCTATTCTACCGGTTGCTTCAATATGTTCTTAAAGGGTTTTAAGGCCGAAGGATTGACTTCATTGCCCCATATGGCTCGGTCCTTCTCCGCAGAAATGGCACGCCACCTGCCGAGAGCATTGCGCAAAGCACGAACTTCATGGCTCCGGCAACAATCCTAGGGTCTTTGAAAAACTGCACTGGTGAATAGAAGGCCACGGTCCGGATACGAACCCACGACCTTTGACTTGCAAGGTGAAGGGCTTAACCACTCAGCCACAGAGACCCCCCTCAATATGTTCTAAACTCCTCTTTCTCATCACATGCTGAAATAATGATGACTGCATCGTTATTATATTAATAATAATAAGATTTCTCTGTGTCTTGATCTCATTCAACACCTCCACATTCGTCATTTTAGCAGTCCACCATTCTTCTTTAAAACCGCATCTACCCTCGTGCCCAGCGTGTTCGTAGCGCGTTGGACTACGGGTGACTAGTCCTCTATAAGTGCGGGTTCAACTCCGCGGACTGACAGAAAAGCTACAGGTTGCCGAGATTTACGTTGTTCGTCGCACCGAGCCGAAGGGTTACGATTTCCATGACACCGAGCAGAAGAGCTTTCAGCTCAAGTGCTTCTGGATCGAAAAAAAACACACACAAAAACTGCATCTCTGTGGCCCTCAGAGATATCTCGGTCTGTTTGTTTATTGTCCATGACTCGCATCTGTATGCACCTTGTAAGTAAGTAACATCCAAATAAGAAACAATATCTGCTATGTTTTATTAAAACCGTATTGGATAGAACTGAAAATATATATAATCGAGTAATGGGGTCTTAAGGATAACGAATTGACTCTTGTGTCTTCTTTTTCTTTCTTTCTCTACTCCTGTTTAGCTAGAGATTTATAATAATAGATTTTTAGAACGGGTTTTTGTGTGCTCTTCATGTTTTGCACCGC
Source organism: Arion vulgaris (assembly GCA_020796225.1). NCBI lineage: Eukaryota > Metazoa > Mollusca > Gastropoda > Stylommatophora > Arionidae > Arion > Arion vulgaris. The sequence continues at coordinate 17,125,334 of CM036771.1, forward strand.
CTCTGTTATTTTTTAGATCCCCTTTTTATGTGAACGGCTTTTCCTTTGTATCTACTGTATCAGTATGCATACTCTTCGATATCAGTTGGGGAAGACTGAGCACCTATGGGTCTGCCGGAGTGCAGTGACGTCAGTTTAGTAACCAATAACCAATAATCAATCTACTGTATCGGAGTAGCATTGCTTTTTTATTTGGATTGTCTGTTGGTTACCTGCTTACATCGCGGATCAATTGAATTTGTGGTTTTTTAATGAAGTTCAGTACTGATGATGTTCATACTTTTTTTCCTAATGTCTTCATTTTTGAACCGGTCTCTTCTTGATACTCCCAGCATTCTGTGTAGACGCTTCATCTCTGTCGTGACTAGTTTCTTCTTGATACTCCCAGCATTCTGTGTAGACACTTCATCTCTGTCGTGACTAGTTTCTTCTTGATACTCCCAGCATTCTGTGTAGACACTTCATCTCTGTCGTGACTAGTTTCTTCTTGATACTCCCAGCATTCTGTGTAGACGCTTCATCTCTGTCGTGACTAGTTTCTTCTTGATACTCCCAGCATTCTGTGTAGACACTTCATCTCTGTCGTGACTAGTTTCTTCTTGATACTCCCAGCATTCCGTGTAGACACTTCATCTCTGTCGTAACTAGTTTCTTCTTGATACTCCCAGCATTCTGTGTAGACACTTCATCTCTGTCGTGACTAGTTTCTTCTTGATACTCCCAGCATTCTGTGTAGACACTTCATCTCTGTCGTGACTAGTTTCTTCTGATACTCCCAGCATTCTGTGTAGACACTTCATCTCTGTCGTGACTAGTTTCTTCTTGATACTCCCAGCATTCTGTGTAGACACTTCATCTCTGTCGTGACTAGTTTCTTCTTGATACTCCCAGCATTCTGTGTAGACGCTTCATCTCTGTCGTGACTAGTTTCTTCTTGATACTCCCAGCATTCTGTGTAGACATTTCATCTCTGTCGTGACTAGTTTCTTCTTGATACTCCCAGCATTCCGTGTAGACACTTCATCTCTGTCGTAACTAGTTTCTTCTTGATACTCCCAGCATTCTGTGTAGACACTTCATCTCTGTCGTGACTAGTTTCTTCTTGATACTCCCAGCATTCTGTGTAGACACTTCATCTCTGTCGTGACTAGTTTCTTCTTGATACTCCCAGCATTCTGTGTAGACACTTCATCTCTGTCGTGACTAGTTTCTTCTTGATACTCCCAGCATTCTGTGTAGACACTTCATCTCTGTCGTGACTAGTTTCTTCTTGATACTCCCAGCATTCCGTGTAGACACTTCATCTCTGTCGTGACTAGTTTCTTCTTGATACTCCCAGCATTCTGTGTAGACGCTTCATCTCTGTCGTGACTAGTTTCTTCTTGATACTCCCAGCATTCTGTGTAGACACTTCATCTCTGTCGTAACTAGTTTCTTCTTGATACTCCCAGCATTCTGTGTAGACACTTCATCTCTGTCGTAACTAGTTTCTTCTTGATACTCCCAGCATTCTGTGTAGACGCTTCATCTCTGTCGTAACTAGTTTCTTTGATACTCCCAGCATTCTGTGTAGACACTTCATCTCTGTCGTAACTAGTTTCTTCTTGATACTCCAGCATTCTGTGTAGACACTTCATCTCTGTCGTGACTAGTTTCTTCTTGATACTCCCAGCATTCTGTGTAGACACTTCATCTCTGTCGTGACTAGTTTCTTCTTGATACTCCCAGCATTCTGTGTAGACACTTCATCTCTGTCGTAACTAGTTTCTTCTTGATACTCCCAGCATTCTGTGTAGACGCTTCATCTCTGTCGTAACTAGTTTCTTCTTGATACTCCCAGCATTCTGTGTAGACGCTTCATCTCTGTCGTAACTAGTTTCTTCTTGATACTCCCAGCATTCTGTGTAGACACTTCATCTCTGTCGTGACTAGTTTCTTCTTGATACTCCCAGCATTCTGTGTAGACACTTCATCTCTGTCGTGACTAGTTTCTTCTGATACTCCCAGAATTCTGTGTAGACACTTCATCTCTGTCGTAACTAGTTTCTTCTTGATACTCCCAGGATTCTGTGTAGACACTTCATCTCTGTCGTGACTAGTTTCTTCTTGATACTCCCAGCATTCTGTGTAGACGCTTCATCTCTGTCATGACTGTCATGTCGTATCGTTGACTGTTGGTATTATTGTTTAATCTGATTGTTGCCTAGTATTTAGAGAATCTAATCTACCCTCCCAGTTACAAGAAGACACACCATATCGTAATTTGTAGGACAAACAAGACAGCGTAGGAGTTAGATTCAGATAACAACCCTACATATTTTTTTTTCGATCCAGAATGCACTTGAGCGTTCAGCTCTTCGACTCGGTGCCTTGAACATCGTGACCCTTCGGTTCGGTGCCACGAACACCGCAAATCTAGAGAACCTGTGACTTTTCTGCCAGCCCGCGGAATTGAACCGTACTCACAGGTGGTCATGTCACGCGTCGTCCAACGCGCTACGAACACGTTGGGCAGACGGGCCAATCTTACATATAAAATATGTGATAACCTTAAATGTAAATATTTTATATTTTATGTATTTACTGAATTACTGCAACTCATAAAAGAACAACAGATTAAATAGTTTGTACACCTGACATCCATGCCCTGGTATCGCCTACTAAAGAGAGCCCACAGAGACAAGTATAACGAGTACAAAGAAAGAGGAAGAGTGCGCAAAAGGTGGAGGGACGGCATCAAGACCAACCTTAAGAATATGTATAAAGGAACCCTCATCATACCTCGTGGTATATAAGTAAATACAGTGTTAGGCCTGTATTTTCATTGACCGTCGGCACACGATGGGCAATGTGGTCAGCATCACGCCGGCCGCCTTTACTTTCCCAGAGCATGTCTGGTACCCAGTTGAGGCTGGGTCAACCTGAGAGCCGTCGCGGTCGGGAAAAAATATGTATAGCAGCTTACAAAATGCATTAGAACAAGCACACACAAAATCACAACATCTCCGCCCCTCTTCCCTATCCAACACTTCTAGAAAGTAGTCAATGGTGGAAAAGAAGAAGACTGAATTAATTTTTTTTTTTTTTTTACAATTCCTAATTTTCCTAATTTATTTCGTTTTTAGTCGCATAGCTTCTTTGTAGGTCAACTTAGCATTTAACATCTGACTGTATCTGTGTATAGCTTCTTTGTAGGGCAGTTAAGCATTTAACATCTGACTGTATCAGTGTATAGCGTCTTTGTAGGTCAGGTAATCATTTAACATCTGACTGTATCTGTGCATAGGAACAGTTTTAATGTCGTCGTTTGTTTTGTATATTTTGCTTGATACAGGCTTCAGGTCGAAACGTCTTGTATCTTGTTTTAGTACCTTGTTATTTATTATTGGTTATTGGTTACTAAACTGACGTCATTGCACTCTATGCAGACCCATAGGAGCTCAGTCTCCCCCAAAAGATATAGAAAAGTATGTATACTTACTTTTATACGGTTGTGAGAGCTGGACACTCGATGCAGAACTGGGACAAGGATACAGACTCGAATATAGTGTTACAGATGTACTACGTATTAGTTACATATAACATAAGACGAATATAAGTGTTACAGATGTGTACTACGTATTAGTTACATATAACATAAGACGAATATAAGTGTTACAGATGTGTACTACGTATTAGTTACATATAACATAAGACGAATATAAGTGTTACAAAGATGTACTAGTATTAGTTACATAGAACATAAGACGAATATAAGTGTTACAGATGTGTACTACGTATTAGTTACATAGAACATAAGACGAATATAAGTGTTACAGATGTGTACTACGTATTAGTTACATAGAACATAAGACGAATATTTATGTAAGAGACCAAATAAACAACCTTGCAGGTCGACAAGTACCACTCTTGACAATCGTGAAACGGCGTAAACTTGCGTGGTTCGGACATGTGATGAGACAGCTCACTCTCTAAGACTATCCTACAGGGAATAGTTGAGGGTGGAAGAAAGAAAGGAGGCAGAGAAAATCCTGATTTGACAACATCAAGTGCTGGTCGGGAGAGAGTTTCTCCACACTTGCCAGAGGAGTTGAAGACAGAGATTCATGGCGTGCTTATTGTGCTGATGTCTCCACAGTGACACCTCTACGTCCCTAATGGGTTATATGTTTTATTATATTATTATACATATAATTACTTTGTAAAACTATATAACATCGTTTTGACATGTTTCCGCTTGTGTGGTGCCGAGGCTCTCAAGGGAGCAAAGAATAGTAACACTGCGACCTACATGGCATGTAGTAAGAGGCGACTGAGGTAGGGGTCTAGGAAGCTACCTAGTAAATAAAAAGCGTCACAGAAATCAGATGTGCTGGCCTACTTGTTGGTGCATAACTGGCACAACTTACAATCGCTCTTAGGCTCAGATCACATACAAATCACACAGAGTGGTTAACAAGTGGTCGATATGGAGCGTTTGAAGAAGAAGAAAATGAAGAAATGTTTCATCTAAATGTAGACACGTATATTCTAACATTAGTTTTCAATTTTCCAGATCCTGAAACCGGAAGCCAGTTTTCTGTTTCCCTATACCTGCCTACTGTTTAATCGTAGCTGATCTATGATCACTTTTACCTGTTCTCTCTCACCTGTTGTTAAGCAAGATAAGTGCCTATACAAATAGTCTTACCTTATGTGAACTGCTACTGGTAGAACAGCCCTGCTTGGTTTACATTAATAACCAGAAAATCAAGGTGTACATACCTCAAATCGCACCAGTGGCGGCTCGTCATTAAGGGCAGTGGGGTGGGCCACACAAAAATAAGGTTAACGTGTATTTATTATTTTATACATTAAAATATATTATAACCGAAACCATGATTTTTCCGAAAATTTATGTCTGACCCCACCAACAAAATTGATCACGAGCCGCCGCTGAACAGCACCTAATTATTATATATCAATGTTGGTAAAAATGTCATAGCTTTCTAGTACCTTCAAGTCAAAAGTTCTCAAAAATAAATGTTGGTAAGGTTACATTTATTTCTCTTCAAGAATCTTCCATAATTTAGGGGATCTCTGTCGTTAGGAACGCGCCTCTCGTTAAAAAAGGACCCGGTTCGTTCTCTAGTGGAGCCATCGGAATATTTCTGCGAGAGATTCCTGATCTCAGTGTTCGCGAGAGAGAGTCGTGAGAGAGATCTCAGTGTGAGTTCAAGTTTCTACTCATATCAGAGATGGACGATAAAACGTAGGTGCCGTGTTAAATGTGATCACGTAAAAGATCTATTGGCAGTTCAAAAATGAAGAAGAGCAGGCTGGAAGGCCGCTGTCCGGGCATAATTCATAAGGAAGATTAACAAATAAAATTTATACAAAATATTTTACCATCTTTACAATTTCATCGGTGACCTTCGCCAGATGGTACAGAGTTCGAGAGCTGCTGTTGAGATCTTTCTGTGTAGGAAACAGATCGGAGAACACATGGTTACTCACCGAAGTTGGTTGAATGATGGTTCGAACAATCAATAATTTTTTTCCCTATCAAGAATCACTTGAGCTTTTTCAGCTCTTCGGCTCGGTGCCATGGACATCGTAACCATTCGGTTACTGGAGAACCTGTGACTTTTTCTGCCAGCCCGCGGAATTGGACCTGTACTCACAGCGGCTTGTCACCCACAGTCCGCGATACGAACACACTGAGCAGGAGGACCAATCTATCAATTAAATCATATTTTTCTATGCCAGTCTCTTCAAGTCAGCTGTTCTCAAAATCAAATGTTGATAAAATTCTCACTCTCAGTATGTTATAATGTGTTGCGCTATTCCGTCCCACAAATGTACTTTTAGAAAGCACAAAAAAAAATAATTGCCGGTCACAATAAAACATACACATTTTTGCAACTTCAAAATAAACTAAACTTGCTTGGAATCTCTGCAAAGAGTTAATTTGTTATTTGTTTTTGTTTGTTGGCCTACACGTTCTTACAAAATTAACCCCCAAAAATTTTTCCTTGATTGAAAGAGTGTGCCTCGACTTAAAAAGACGTTAATCTCCTACATACATGCCCGCCTGCCCAGCGTGTTCGTAGCGCGTTGGACGACGGGTGACAAGCCCCCTGTGAGCGCAGTTCAATTCCGTGGGCTGGAGATAAGCCGCAGGTTCTTCAGATTTACGGTGTTCGTGGCACCGAACCGAAGGGTTACGATGTCCATGGTACCGAGCCGAAGAGCTGAAAGCTCAAGTGCTTCTGGATCTAAAAAAAAAATCTACATAACAGCTAACAAAGAAATGTAATAAAAGTTAAAGATATGACAAGAAAAAAATACAGTAAAATAAATAATAATAACGAAGAAGATGTCAATTAAAATGAAGATTTAGCAGAAGTAAAACTTGTCTTGTTAAAAAGAATTAAAGATACCGACCGGTCTCGAGCACTCAGTTCTCGTAGAAAAATCTGAGTAGACTGCAAATACAGCACTAATATTTACTATGTAATTGAAGAGTTCATAATATTACGTAGCCACTAATGTCATTAACTATTGTAAGCTTGCCCAAGGAACTCATATTTTATGATTTCTTCCCAAGACAGACAGCTAATATTGAATGAGAAATCATAGCTGGATCTGAGTGGCTAATTAGTTTACGGGCATGTGAGACTATTCCCGTTTATTCTTATAGAAATATTCCGTTTCAGGTCCAGCATTTGTGAAGGACTTCGGCAAATATGCCTAATGTCCTGTGTATCGTGCCCAAGAGGTTAACGTCTAAGAGTTCTATCTGTTGTATACGATTTGATAAAGAGGGGAGAAAAACGGTGAATGATGGTAAAAATGATTGCTAAGCAAATAAAGTAAGAATTCAATGCATTGATCGAAGACAGTCAATAAAATAAATGAAAACATTGTGATGTCTTCGTTTCTAAAGAGCTACGTTTGAAACCTGTGTTGTTATTCTTAGAGAGCATTTGTGACATTAATCGAATACTTTCTGAAAGCAAATATAGGAATCCGATACTCAGAAATTATGTTGCTATGCATTGTGTTATTTGATATTTTGATAATGAGCTGACAATTTCGTATGTGTTTTATATATACGATATATGGACATTGGAGATGGATTGGACTTGTGATACCATAGAGACTCTGTCATGAAAACTGTAATAAGATGTACACCATAAGAATGGGGGTGTCCATGTTTATGATCTATGGGCATCCTCAGAAGTATATCCAGGGAGACGCAAAAATAAAATAAAAACCAAATAATTGTTTGTTTTAAAATAAGTGAATTGCATATCCTTTACATGACTTTGATAATCAACCCGAGCTTTTAAACACTGTTTGTGATTTTTCTTGGCATTATTACGTTCAGTAGTTTGTCATTGTTTTCTGAACGGGTGGTGCCATCGTCCTTTGTAAAAATCCACGCGAAACAATTTGAAACAAAATAGTCCGCAGCGTGATTCGAACTCAGAACGTCAGGGTTAATAGACCAAGTCACTGGGGGACTGCCTAGAGTAGTTGATAGTAGCTCGGCCTGCAAGCTGTGAGAATCCTCATAGCTCGGGTTCGAACCTACTGTCCGGCATTTGTTCGAGTCCCTGGTCTTACTCAGGACGATAACGTGAGTACCTTTGAAGTCGGAGAAAATCTGCCTGTATGGCGAGGGAATACTAATTACGAGTACATTGAGCAGAGTAAAGTAATTTACAATGTTCACGCTGCTGCCATTGTAAGAAATTGGAAAAACGGATTTTCACGCAAAAATCAGTTCAGAGATGAAACTTCGTCTGAGTTGAAAGCGGACGAAAAAAAAAAAAGACCAAGTCACTATCCCGTAAGCCACAGACGCCACAAATTGATAGTTTACTATGCAGAAATGGAGACCAGATTCGCATAAAACTGTTTTATCAAAAATCCACTTTCCAAGTGGTGCTACATGCCTCTACTACTCTTGTCGTAGCATATTGACGCCCATGAACCTTCCCCATTCAAATGTGTTAAAATGGAACGCTTTTCAAGTTTAACAATATTCTTAAGCGCTCATGCACTTACAGAAATTAGTTCAAATTCGTATTCCAATTTATCATAAATCAACAGAAATAAATGAAAGATTTTTAATTTTTAAAAAAGAAAAGTAAATACATACATAAGAAAAAAATAAGTTGTTTAAACCGAAAAAACGAAAAAAACAAATGAGCCCCCAAAAAAAGAAGTAATGGAAAAGAAAGATTTACAGAATATGAAAGCCCACCTGCCCAGCGTGTTCGTAGCGCGTTGGACTACGGGTGACAAATGCTCTGTGAGTGCAGGTTCAATTCCGCGGACTAGCAGAAAAGCCACAGGTTCCCTCAGATTTACGATGTCCATGACACCGAGCCGAAGAGCTTTCAGCTCAAGTGCTTCTGGATAAAAAAAACAAAAAAACAAACAGAATACGAAAAAGAAAAATGAGAAAAGAAGAGAAAAACAAACAATTTACACGAGAAACAGAAAATTAAAGACTTACTAAAATATAATATCATCAATCAATAGACAGTGTACTTCTCATTTGAAGTAGAATAGAAATGACGAAAAATATTTGGAAGCTGGAAAAAAACCAAAAACAAAGATTAGCAGAAGTGAAAGACAACAAAGATTCACTGGAGAAGAAGAAGAACAATAAAAAGTCACAGAAGTCTACTAATGAATACAAGCACATCAGCATATAGATTGATTAGAAAAAAAAAATGTGCAAACAAAGCAATGAATTTTAAAAAACAAGCAAAACAAGTAGTTCTTCGAGGATCTCTCGGTAACATATACTCAACCACAGCCTCGTCTTGTGACGTTCACTCGTATACCAACCGCGTTAAGGTCAAGCGATACCCGCAAAAAAACCACGAACAAGCGAAATGAATTCCTGCCATCTCCCAATTGATACCCGACCTGCTGGTTAAAGCAAAATGTTTGATAACTGGAGTGGCAATATCGGTGACATCATGGCCGAGAACTAACAACCACTTAATCACGGAAGCTCGGAACGCGGGACCCACTCCTAATGCAAACACCGTTATCGCGAAAGGAAAATCAATTTCAGGTATCAAATCTCCAGGATTCTCTTGGACGATTAGGATTCAAGAAGAACAACATCCTTGCTTGAGTTATAGTTTTACAAGCATTGTTCATATTTGATTGTGTTTGATTGTACAATATAGTTGATACATGAATGCTGAATTGGAGGAGTTGTGTTTGCAACGATAAGAGGGGATAAAAACAGTTCAGTTGTGAGGAATAAATTGTGAATAAAAGAAATATGAGACTGAATTTTAGAAGAGATAAAAGAAGTAATGACAAGAAATGAAGTTGACAGAAGTAACATATAGAAGAATAAAAAAAACCCAGATGAAGCGACAGAAGTAACGTTTTAAATAAAGGTTGTTTTTTTCTCCGATCCAGAAGCACTTGAGCAGTCAGCTCTTCGGCTCGGTGCCATGTACATCGTAACCCTTCGGTTCGGTGCCACGAACACCGAGAATCTGGGGAACCTGTGGCTTTTCTGTCAGCCCGCGGAATTGAAACCCGCACACACAGAGAGCTAGTCACCCGCAGTCCAACGCAGGGCACGCGGGCAAAAAAGGGTTTAAAGCCAAAGGACTGATTTTGTTTTACCACACACGGCTCGGTCCCTCTCCGCAGAAACGGCACGCTACCTGCCGAGAGTATTGCACAAAGCACGAACTCCGTAGCTCCAGCAATAATCCTAGGGTCTCTGGAAAAACTGCACTCGTGAACAGAATGGCGTGGTCCGGACTCGAACCCACTACCTTCGACTCACAAGGCAAAAGGCTTAGCCACAGAGACCCCCAAGAAATAACGTACAAAAGAAAAAGTAGATGTGAGAAGTTGAGGGAGAAAAACTAGATGTGGGAAGTTGAGGGAGAAAAAGTAGATGTGGGAGGTTGAGGGAGAAAAAGTAGATGTGGGAGGTTGAGGGAGAAAAGTAGATGTGGGAGGTTGAGGAGAAAAGTAGATGTGGGAGGTTGAGGAGAAAAGTAGATGTGGGAGGTTGAGGGAGAAAAGTAGATGTGGGAGGTTGAGGGAGAAAAACCGCATGTGGTGTTGAGGGCAGAAGAAGCAAAGAATAGTACACTGCAACTACAATACATGCGAAGAGGAATAAAGGCCTGGGAGTCTAGAAATAATAAGCAGGCAGAAATCGATATACTGGCTATTGTAGAGAAAGTAGATGTGGGAGGTTGAGGAGAAAAAGATGGGTGAGGGAAAAAGTAGAGGGAGGAGAAAGGATGGGGAGGTTGAGGGGAAAAAGTAGAGGGGAGGAGAAGTAGATGTGGAGGTTGGGGAGAAAAGTGATGTTGGAGGTTGAGGGAGAGTAGATGTGGAGGTTGAGGAGAAGGATGTGGGTTGAGGGAAAAGTAGATGGGAGGTTGAGGAGAAAGATGTGGGAGGTTGAGGAGAAAGTAGATGTGGGAGGTTGATGAGAGTGGGGTTGAGAAAAAAGATGGAGGGAGAAAGGTGGGAGGTGAGGAGAAAAGATGTGGGAAGTAGGAAATGAGGGTTGGGGAAAGTGTGTTGGAGGTTGAGGAGAAAGAGGAGGTTGGAGAAAGAGTGTGGGGAGGAGAAGAGATGTGAGTTGAGGAAAGGATGTGGGGTTGAGGAGAAAGTAGATGTGGGAGGTTGAGGAGAAAGTAGGAGGTTGGGAGAAAGTGATGGGAGGTTGAGGAGGTGATGGAGGTTGAGGGAGTAGAGGAGGTTGAGGAAAAGAGATGGGGTTGAGGAGAAAGTAGATGTGGGGTTGAGGAAACCGCCTATGGTGTCGGGGCAAGGACAAGAAGATGCACCACAATGCATGTAAGAGTAATAAAGGCCCTAGGATGCTACCTAGTAAATAATAAGCAGCGCAGAAATCGGATATACTGGCCTACTTGTAGAGGCATAACTGGCACAACGTACAATCGTTCTTAGGCTCAGATCACATACAAAGCACACAGAGTGGTTGACAAGTGGTCGAAATGGAGCGTTCGAAGAAGAAGAAGAAGAGAGAGAAAAACATAAAAGAAAGAACAGTTCTAACTGAGCAAAGAAGACAGAGACAATGAAGATAAATAGATGAGAGAAGAAGTAATAGATGTGAGCATCGATAACAGAAAGAATGACAATACAATCTGAAAGTTGAAGAAGGAAGACACAGAAGAAAGTGTCTCCTATGCTCACGGCATCTCTTTGTTCTGTATTTTCTTCTATCAATTGCAGTTCTTATCAAATCCTTCCGTATCTATAGCAGATGTATAACAGATGATGGCAGATGAATAACAGATGATGGCAGATGTATAACAGACATTTAAAGAGAATAGGAATGGCCAAGGATAATTTCAATAGTATGAGAAAGTTACTGACATCCAAACAAATCACAAACAGGCTAAAAATGAGAATGATCAAATGCTATATATATCCTATATTAATGTATGGCTCGGAAACATGGACAATGAACAAGCAGTTAGAAGACAGAATTAATACATTTGAGATGTGGATATATAGAAGAATAGGTAGAGTTTCATGGACAGAAAAACAGACAAATAAACAAGTTTTAGAAAAACTAGGCATGAAGAAACAATTATTAAGAGAAATAAAATTCAGACAAGTAAAGTAGTTTGGGCACATAAAAAGACATGACACCATGATAAAATATTTACTAGAGGGGAAAGTTGAGGGGGAAGAGCAAGAGGAAGACTGAGAGATAAGTGGGAGGGAAACTTTAATAAATGGACAGGTTACAGTCTGGCAGTGAGCAACACCAAGGCGAAAGACAGAGGATGCTGGAGATTCATTACAGCGAACCTTTGATGTTGGGACGGCACCTGATGATGATGATGATCTATGTTCACATCTACACTTATTTCTGTGTCTTTCTTCTACAACCTTCCAATTGTATCGTCATTCTTTCTGTCATTTATCATCATCAAGTGTCATGTCAACATTCGTAGGTTATCATATACTTCCGAAACTCTCAATATCTCAGTATCAGCTAATAGTTTTGATTTACATAGATAAACAAAGAATGAAGTGGTTTGGCCACTTAATAAGAATGTATCCAAACTCCACAGTATACAGAGTCTTCTACAACAGAACATCGGGAAGGAAGGCAAGAGGAAGACCACGGAAAAGATGGTTAGATAGCAGAATCCTGTGAAAGAGCAAAGATAACAATCACACAAGCCACCAGAACAGCGCAAGACAAAAACAGAAAACCACGACACTGGGCAACAACCCGGTAGCAGTGTGACCACAAAAGAAGAAGAAGTTTTGATTCTGCTTTCATGCCGTGCCATGATGTTTTAAGAAGTCTCAAATGTTTTCTCTCCTCCGACCTCTATCTCTCTCCCCAAGTATCTTGCTCGATATTACAATACTACTCTGTTCTCTTCTCATAACATGTCAGAAGAATCTTGATTGTTTCTTTCTGATGCGTGTCATAAGCTCTTCTTCTTCGAAGGCTCCATATCGACCACTTATTAACCACTCTGTGTGATTAGTATGTGATATGAGTCTAAGAACGATTGTACGTTGTGCCAATTATGAGCCTACAAGCAGGCCAACGCATCCTATTTCTGCGATGCTTTTTACTTACTAGGGTAGCTGCCCTAGGTCCTACATCAGTCGCCTCTTACGACATGCGTTGTAGGTCGCAGTGGTACTATTCTTTGCTTGCCTTGCGAACCCCTACAGCGCACGTGCAAGAATGGTATCGATCTGATTGATCATAACCTCTGAAATCGGAGAATGTCCGCCTGTATAGCTAGGAACACTGATAAAAAGGGAAAACAAGCCTTCGCGTAAAAAAACCCAGTCAGAAACGTAATACCAGGCGCCATGACTACGTCTGAATTCATAACAGGCAAACACAAGAAGAAGATTGATCATATGAGGGGGATTGTCAGAGCTGGAAATTGTCAACTCCAACTAGTACATTTGATCCTAAAACCAATCACTTTTAATGCAAGTGCGCTAACCACACGCCCTTCTTGAAATGCTATGGTCTCCATAAACTAAAGAGAAAAAAAACGTCTACAATATTGTTTTAATCTCGAGAAAGTGAAACATCCGGTTTTACTTTCTTATCTGGACTAAAAAACTAAATGAATAAACACAAAATATATTTGAATATTTGACAAACTTAGTCCGAGCTATAGTGACGAATGTTCCTGTATGGTTGGTTATATTTCTTTATTTAGACTTTAGTGTTCAGGAAACTTGGAGCATTGGAAATATGAACTATGTCATTGTCTACCCAGATAATGTATGTTGACTCGATAAGGACTGTAGACGGTTACCAAGGACTCACACCAGGTCCCTGTTAATTTGTCTATGATACTGTCATAGTCTTTATTTGAGAAACACTGCTAACATAAGCGTCCATGCGGGGAAAACGGTGGTGGGGTGAGAAGGTTGGAGAAAAGACCCCCTCCTAGAAAAATACTTAAATTTTATATTTTTTTGAAAATGGTTAATTTGTTGTTATTTTGTTAGCACCTACATGATACATGATAGTTGGAATTATATGTGATTGTCTATTGGTACTAGCCAGGGCGGCTCGTCATTAAGGGCCAGTGGGGCCGGACCCACCAAAAATAATGTATAACGTGTATTTATTAAATAATAAATCAAAATATAGCAACCAAAAACCATGATTTATCCGGAATATAAAGGCTGGCCCCACCAGCAAAAATGTCCACGAGCCGCCACTGTAACTAGCTATAGTTTAAACATTTATAAGCAGTTTAGATTTCTTTACACGTAGTAACAGAGTACTGTTGTTTTACAAAATACAAAAACAATGACAATACATAGCGACGTTTCGACCAAAAGTGTTTATCAAGCAAACGATACAACAGGAATGACAAATTTCACAACACACTACATCTAGACGTTGACAAAGATATTATAAAAGTCAAAAAAGGAATCACTTGTGTGCCATTTTTTGACCGCAGAACTTTGCCACCCCGACAGTCCTTCGGAATTTCTCTCACAGGCCACATGTCCTGCCTAGGCATGTCGTAAGAGGCTACTAAGGTGGAGGCCTAAGGAAGCTACCCAAGAAAATAAAAAGCGTTGAAGAAATCGGATGTGCTGACCTACTTGTAGGAGCATAACTGGCACAGCGTACAATCGCTCTTAGGCTCGGATCACATACAAATCACAGAGAGTGGTTAACTAGTGGTAGATATGGAGCGATCGAAGAAGAGGAAGAAATCAATAGGGCAGATAAATATAAGCTGCGTTGGCAAAAATCATCAATGTCAATCAAAAGTAACATTTCTACACATTGTTTTTTTTTCTCTTGTTGCCTACACCGTTTCCGGTTTGCTGCTTAATGTGGTGGTTTTCTGTTTTTATGGTCTACACTGTTTCCGGTTTGCTACTTAATGTGGTGGTTTTCTGTTTTTGTCGTCTACACTGTTTCCGGTTTGCTACTTAATGTGGTGGATTTCTGTTTTTGTCGTCCACACTGTTTCCGCGATGCTGCTTAATGTGGTGGTTTTCAGTTTTATGGTCTGTTTCCGCGTTGTTTCTTAAGAGGAAGAATCATGTTTGCAGATATAAAGCTGCCTTGCAAATCATGCATGTTCTAATCAAGTAACATTTCTTACTGCTTTTGTTTTCTGTTTTGCCTACACTGTTTCCGTTTGCTGCTTAATGTGGTGGTTTTCTGTTTTATGGTCTACACTGTTTCCGGTTTGCTGCTTAATGTGGTGGTTTTCTGTTTTTGTCGTCTACACTGTTCCCGCGTTGCTGCTTAATGTGGTGGTTTTCTGTTTGTGTCTACACTGTTTCCGGTTTGCTGCTTAATGTGGTGGTTTTCTGTTTTTGTCGTCTACACTGTTTCCGGTTTGCTACTTAATGTGGTGGTTTTCTGTTTTTGTCGTCTACACTGTTTCCGGTTTGCTGCTTAATGTGGTGGTTTTCTGTTTTTGTCGTCTACACTGTTTCGCGTGCTGCTTAATGTGGAGGATTTCTGTTTTGTCGTTTACACTGTTTCCCGTGCTCTTAATGTGGTGGTTTTCTGTTTTTGTCGTTTACACTGTTTCCGCGTTGCTGCTTAATGTGGTGGTTTTCTGTTTTTGTCGTCTATACTGTTTCCGCGTTGCTGCTTAATGTGGTGGTTTTCTGTTTTTGTCTTTTGCTGCTCTAGTGGCTTAGATGATAGTTATTTCTACATTTTTGTCAAGTTTCTGCTATGATATCTGTCTATTGTATTCGTGGTCTTCCTCTCATCCTCTTTTGCGAGTAAGAAGGGGAGGTCGGAAGATTTGTTATCTGGACATATCTTCTTCTTCTTCCGCGATTTCTGGTCATGCGCTTAATTTACTGTGGACCACAAACTGGACAGTCAGCTTCAGGTCTGTCAGGTTTCCCAAAGCTTAGTATTCAGATCGGCTGGGTGTGGCCACATGTGAGAACAAGGAGTTTTTTTGTAAGAACCCCAGAGGAAGCAACGGAAGCAAATAAAAAGCGTACAAGACTTAAGAAGTTTCTAAAAAACAAATTAACAAAGAAAGGACTCGAACCACTTACGCTTTTTTTTACGACACCCATGGCCTAGCCTAGCAATACAGGCGTCCTTACAAACACAACCAGTGAGTCTTTCTAAACAAAATGGCTTAATGAGGAATACATACTGTGCCATTGTATCTTCCAACTTGATAAATTTCTAGTTTTCCTTATAAATCTTGACATTATAATTCTCTTAAATCGTTATGTCACGTTTAATATCTTTTGATGAAGGCAGTTGAAAGTGAAACAAAAAGAGACATTTCAGTTGGGAAAGACTAAGACAATATGCATATTATTAGAAGAAATGACACCACAAGATCAGAAGTCAACGATTTATATGTGATTTGCGCCTAAGAGCGATTGTAAGTTGTGCCAGTTATGCGTCTACAAGTAGGCCAGCATATCCGATTTCTGCGACGCTTTTTAGTAACTGGAGTAGATTCCCCAGGCCCCTACCTTAGCCGTCTCTTACGACATGCCTTGTAGGTCACAGTGTTAATATTCTTTGCTTCTCTTGCGAGCCTCGACAACACACGAGCAATTCGATATTAAATTTCATTATGATGGCTTTAAAATAGTAACAACGACAGAGCAGGTTCTCCGTAGTACTATAGCAATTTCAAAATAATATTACTGACTCTTGGAGTCACTCTTTTTTCTGCTTGATCAGCTGAATCCTTGTTCATGTTAGTATTAAAACTCTTGAGCTGAGACGAACACTCTCATACAACACAACAATCCTAAAACATTGCCTTCATGATTTATCTTCCAAACTACCTCCAATAATTTGCCCAATATCTTCATTTCATATTTTATCTCAAGTCACTATCGGCTGTGACAGTTTCTGCCTGTCTACTAGTCATCAACTTCGCTAGTCAAAATGTCATGACGTTGCTAGACAAGCACAGATAGCAGTAAGAAACTCTCGTTTACATAACTATATCAATATTTGATTTGTTTTCCCCATGAAGTCTACCGTTTTTCTGGCCCCTCCCTCTTTGTTTTAAACATAGGTAGAACAAGATTTTAACGTTCTGATAAGCACGGTCTGAAAACTGATATCAATTTGTTTTGAAAGGGGAACTCTTAGAACTTAAGTAAAGTTAAGAGAAGTTTATACATCACTTTGTAAAGAAGTATTTTTCAGCCCTCAACACTTGGCTCGATATTTGGCTATTGATGAGGTGAGACCACAGAATAGTTAAAGACGTAGTAGATTATTATAAGGTGGCGTTTAGAGCGTGTTAATGTACCATTATAATAAAAGAGACTGTCAGAATAGTATATTTTGTCAGGTTTCTTTTGTGTTCTTGGAAAAGTGGTGAAATGAACAGTCCCTTTGAGCTGACAAGTCAGTTTAATACAGTGACATTTGGCGCACATAACGTCGATTCTTCTGGGTAGTAGTTGTTCACCCTATCATTCTTCAAACGTGTAAACAAGATTTCCCAAATCTGGTATAGATGCTACACCGACACTTTGTTCACCCGTGTGTTACTAGGGCCGTCACGGGGAGAAAAGAATAGTACCACTGTGACCTACAAGGCCACCCGACTGATGTAGGACCTAGGGAAGCTACCCTATTAAATGAAAAGCGTCGTAGTCATCAGATGTGCTGGCCTACTTGTAGGCGCTTAACTGGTACAACGCACAATCGCTCTTAGGCTCAGGTCACATACAAATCCCACATAGTGGTTAACAAGTGGTCGATATGGAGCGTTCGAAGAAGAGGAAGAAAAAGAAAACACTAAAACTGGAAAACTTTTTCTCGTGCGTTCTATTGTGATAAATAAATAAATAAATGTCCCGAATCCTTTTCAGATCTTATTGTATAAAATTCCTATCACTTCACATTTCTAGACCCTAGTAAGCAGGAGGTAGGAGGGCCAATTCCATTTTTCACATGTGGAATATAGAGTCCGGGTTTGAACATCCCAACCCTCTTGTGTCCAAGCCGATAGTCCAACCCTTACGTTTTACGTTAACCCGTCCTACATATTTTGGTACAAGACATATAGAAATACAGGAAATGATTAGAAGTATAAGACTATATCTGAAGTCGGAGATGGCATACCTGTATATCGAGGACACTAATAGTAAGGGATATCAAGTCTTAACGCAAAAATAAGTCAGAAGCGCCATACCTAGACTCGCTGACTACGCATGAAGTCGGAGAAGACACGCCTGTGTATCAGGGGACACTAATAATAAGGAAAGCAAGCCTTCACGCAAAATCAATAAAAACGCCATGCCAGACGCGCTGACTACCCTTGAAGTCGGAGAAAGACACGACTGTGTATCGGAGGAACATTGATAATAAGGAAAGCAAGCCTTCACGCAAAATCAGTCATAAACGCCATACCAGAGGCGCTGACTACCCTTGAAGTCGGAGAATGCACTCCTGTGTATCGGGGGAACACTGATAATAAGGAATGTAGATTTGTACTTCTGTCTCCTACTACAAGGTTCAATGATGAACAGCTATAGTTCGTTCCAAAATTCATGAACACACTAAGGTTTAATTTCAACCAAATCTACCGGATGGATAACAGTAATTTGTTTTTGCAGGCAGTCTTATATACCTCATGACCTTATGAATTCATGTTTAACTAACTGGTATGAAGCTTAGTTCATGCGGAACATGTTTTTGTTACATAATTTTTGCATAAGCACAACAAAATGATAATCAAATTTTAGAACTTACAGTAATACACAAATGGTGGCGAATGTTTGTAAAGGCGTATCTCTATTACATTTTATTTAAAAAAATTAACGTGATAGTGGACAAATTATACTTTCCACTACTATCAATGAAAATAAAGGGTGTACGCATACTCCAATGACAATGTTTCTTCAAATACAATGTGAAATGATGAATTCCACATGATTCCCGATTTGTATTAATTATTTTCTAATTCTTTAAAAAACTTGACTAAGGTACTGTTAAAAGTTCTACATATATACCAAATCAACATCGCTGTTATTTTACTAATAACATATAAGTAAAATCGTACAGGACTAAAAGTTTGGGTGGGCAAAGAATACTTCAGCAAGGTCGTCCCTATTACCTATATAAAAATGTAAAAATCAATAATTTCTGTCAAGTGGATGATTTTATATCGGTCGGTAAAGATGTTATCGACTTTTGGAACGAACTATAATTTAACTGTGACATTATAACTCTTGATAAGAAATCAACATGCTCTTTTCTCAAACGTCTGGAAGACTAATATTCAATCACACAAGAAGAATCCTTCTAGACTTTGTTTCTAGAGTAGCTTTATGACCTCGATGATGGCCTGTAATTCTGAACTATACCAAAGCATCGTCATTTTTTTATCTAATAATATATTGTGTTTCTTTGTGTGCTCGATAAAGACCTTTTAGTAGATAGTGTAGTCCGTTGTTGTACTGTGTTAAAATACATGATTTCGTGTTTGTCATATCACTGTGTGGTATATAGCTTTGGTGTAGTGTTCACCATTATTCACAAACAGTTCACGAAGGGCAAACACGAGAAGGGTAATAAAACCACACATGCTCAAACTAGAAATATTTATGTGAATTGTATGTGTAAGTTTGATGTCTGGGTATATTTTTATTTGGAGCAATGCCTCGATGAAAAGAGGACAGAGAGTGTAAGAGAGCCTTAGAGAGAGAGAGCCTTAGAGAGAGAGACGGAGAGTGTTAGAAAGTTTTAAAGAGAAAGAGAAAGAGAGAGAGAAGAGTAAAGAGGGGAAAAAAACATAGTTAACCTTGAATATTACGAAGTTCATAAAAATGATTGAATACTTAATGCATATTAGCTACCTGTACTGCCGATAAACCGAACGAAGAACCTGTTGTAAAGTAAGGTCGATAACTTGCAATAAAATGAACATCAGCATAAATTTGCAAAGCTGCTATGTCAAACAGTCTTTCCATTAAACGATTATTGTAAAGAAATAACACATATATGGGTGGTTATTGGTTACTGAACCGACGTCAAAGCATTCTGGGGGGACCCATAGGTGCTCAGTCCCCTTTTCCCCCAACTCAACAGATGTCGAAGGGTATGCATGATGATGGTTTCCGTGGCTCGCTGGTTAAACACGCTCTATGTCTCTGCCTCTCAATCATCCAGGTCTACGTGTGCAGCGTTTAACTCCTTGTGGTCCAGGAGCCACACTAATAAGCGTTCTTGCTCTAAATGGCTTCTGCCCTGGGCCACTAAGAGTTAATTCTAAACTCATTAAATATCTGGACTGATTCAATATTAATTTTATGTGCGTGTCAAAATAATACAAATCTTGTAATTATGTCTGAGGAACACATTTAACATACTCAGAAGTCATGAATCTTGAACATTTTTCCTCCGATGTCTTAGCTAAAGAGGGCAGTGCCAAAGAGCAAATTTACCAACCCTGTCTTTTCAAGAGGTCAAAACCCTCATACAGAGAAAATCTGCAGTAGACTGGAAGACAAACACTGGATATGATTATGGAAAAGACTCCCTCAAAGACCTAAGTAGAACAGAACATTATATTTCGACTACGCACCGGGCACTGCAGACTCAACAAACACTTATATAGACTAGGAATAAGTCAAACAGTTCTCTGCCAGTGTCAGCAGGAAGAACAGAGACCGGAGCATATCCTGCAAAACCGTCCTCTTCTGTGTGAGCTGAGAAGCAACATGTGGCCACACCCAGTTGACCTGAAAACTAAGGAAAACTTTACAGACCTGAAGCTGACTGCTCAGTTTGTGGTCCACAGTAAATTAAGCGCATGACCAGAGATCGCTGAAGAAGAAGATGAGGAACATTTTTCTTCTTCTTCGATCGATCTTGTCGGCCATCTTGATTATTCTCGTTGAACGGTTTTTTTACGTCACATCATTCATCGCCATTTGGAGCTCTAGTGCTTATCCTTGGACGACGTGTCCGGTTTCAGCCAGCGTTTGAACATTTTGAGTCGCCGTGTGTTACCATGTCTCGCAAGAGGAGCAAAGTATAGTAACACTGCGATCTACAGGGCATGTTGTAAGAAGCGACTGAGGTAGGAGTCTAGAGAAGCTATCCTAGTAAACAAAAAGCGTCGCAGAAATCGGATGTGCTGGCCTACTTGTAGGCGCATAACTGGAATAACGTACATTCGCTCTTAAGCTCTCAGATTATAAACATATCATTGATATAACGAGTGGTCGATATGGAGCTTGCAAAGAAGAAGAAGAACTAGAAGAAGAAGAAGAGCTTTTTGAGGAAATTTCCCAATTTAAAGTTTCGACCGTGTGGTGCCGGGGCTAGCAAGGGAAGCAAAGAATAGTACCACCGCAGCCTACAATGCATGTCGTAAGAGGCTACTGATGTAGGCCCTAGGTATGCTACCCTAATAAATAAAAAGCAGCGCAGAAATCGGATGTGCTGGCCTACTTCTAGGCGCATAACTGGCACAACGTATAAACGCTCTCAGGCTCAAATCACACACAAATTACACAGAATGATTGACATGTGATCGATATGAAGCGCTCGAAAAGAAGAAGATTTTAAAATTTTAGAAGTCTTACTTTTCTTCTAAGGTTCCTGGAGTAGGAGACAGCGGACAACCAAGACGGAGGTGGCAACAGGACATCAAAGAAACATTGAACACAACGCTGGAGGAGCCGGGAACTTGCAAGAGACAGAGATGTTCAGGCGGGCTGTGATGAATGCAACATCTCACAAGGTGCATGCTACTACTTGAACTTTTCTTATTATTTCACTCTCCAGATAAAAAAAACGATCACATCACTGAGGAGGTCATTATAGAAATTCCTCCCTGGGGACCGTGTGCGAGAGAGGATCATTGAAATACAATAAAGCCTTAAACAAAACATTAAAACAAACTGAACCAAACTTACAGCCGAGGAAATGAAGAAGTAAAATACATTTCAGAACATCTTAAAACTGAATCCTGCGGTAAAACGACCAGGGATATTAGCATATGTAGACTGTTTGCGAGTATCTTAAGCTCAGTGTCAATACACAGCTAGCTCGATCAAAATGGTCCTTCCCTGAGACATCACAGCTATATTGGTATTGTTTTAAGAGTGCCATTAAACAGATGTTTACAGTACAGATGTATGCTTATGCATCGAAGGTTTAAGTTTTAATGCAATAATTATGGCTTGTGTTAGCTCTGACATCCTGTTCATGACCAATCAGGTCTGATACAAAATTACAGTAGAACTCCAGATGTGGTAATGTAAAGTGGGGGTTTTGTTTCTGTGGTTGATGAATCTTATAGTTGCTAATCTGTACAGTTTGTGTCTATTGTCTATTGTCTGTTCCCAGGTGGATGATGGAATTGGTTGTCCACTCTTGCCGTTAAGCGTAGGGGTGGGAGCTTTAATTTGCGTTCCAGGGTCAGATGAGTCGCCCTTTGTTGTAGTTAGTTGTTGTTGAGCCACGTTTCACGATGTGTAGTGACGAGTTAGCAACAATAGAGAAAACATTAGGCACAACGATGGACAGGACGTGTTTTTGTTGTGCCTCCAAGTATCAACATCAATAAAGAAGATATGGAACTTACAG
This sequence comes from Arion vulgaris, assembly GCA_020796225.1. Taxonomy (NCBI): domain Eukaryota; kingdom Metazoa; phylum Mollusca; class Gastropoda; order Stylommatophora; family Arionidae; genus Arion; species Arion vulgaris. The sequence goes on from CM036771.1 coordinate 17,147,436, forward strand.
AATTTATTACTTGTGCTGTACTATCAAAGTTACAGAATGCCTCTATTTATTACTTGTGCTGTACTATCAAAGTAATAACCACAATAACAGAATACCATCAATGCTATAACAACATTACCAAACTACACCCATCAACACAATCGAGCCATCCTGACTAACCACTGCGATTCCTGAAAATCGCCCCCGTCAACACCTTGTTGTGTTATATCCGTGTTTTTGTAGCATGGTCTTGATATTGTCTATCAATTTCTTTCTTGGTCTTCCCTTGGATCTGGTACCTATCTTTTTTTATTATATGCTGCTATTGGTGGTTGGTTGTATTCCATTCTCATTAAATGTCCAAACCACTGTATGTGTTGTCTTTCAGTGTATTCAGTGCATGACGTTATGCCCACTCCGTTTCTGATGTCTTCATTTCGTAGTCTACCTTCCTGGTGACCCTCCCTGCCTCCCTCAAGTATTTCATTTCACACGTGGTGAGCTTTCTGTGATGTGTTGCTGTAAGAGACCAAGTTTAGCACTGGTAACAAAGTTTTGTAGAAACATACTTTTTATTGTCTTTCTTTTCACTTCCATCTATATGTGTACTATTGCATAAAATGAACACGCTTTGGTCGAAATTTAAGTGTGCCTGTTTGCATGTTATAATGACTTAATGGGTCACAACGTACTCACGTTATCGGTGCAAACCACTCGTACCACAAATAGTGTTTAACTTGATTGATAAAAGCTTACGCAAACAAACAAACAACAAAGGGACCAGTACATGTTCTCAGCAATATAAACTTTGTTCATTTAACGACGATATGTTAGTACATTTGAGTTGTATGTATATTTAGCAAATTATTTACTACCAACACTTTGGTAGTACTACCGAATACATCGAAAAACAACAAATGGAGTGTTGTCCCTACGCTTAACGGCAAGAGTGGACTGCCAACTACATCTTCCATCTGGGAATAGACCAGTGGCGGCTCATGATCCTTTTTGTTGGTGGGGCCAGACTCAAATTTTCGGGGAAAATCATGGTTTTGGGTTAGGTTAAATTTTAATTTATTAACAAATAAATACATGTTAGACATTATTTTTGTGGCGTCCGGCCCCACTGGTCCTTAATGACGAGCCGCCACTGGAATAGACAATACACAATAGCAAATTATTTATCTTAATGCACAGGTCTGTATATGACAATGTTGATGATGGTATTCCTATCAGCTTCTGGCAGAACATAGATCCTCAACATTTGTCCTTCATTTTCCCCGTTCTCTTGACGTTTTTTAAAATGGTTTTCTAGAAGAATCTAGCATCATTCATTTCCACAGGAAAACCTAACCCCGTGTCTTTTGGGTATCCACTTTCCCGTTTCTCTTGCAGGTTCTATCCATGTGCTTTTTCAGTGACACGCAACTGTGTCTTCCGCAGTGTATTCCAGACACACTTCAATTGTTTCCTTTTAACCTTGATTACTACGGGTTCCGTTCGTGTCCGTATCCAGAGTTTACGCTCCTTCAACCATCTGAGGCTAAGAATCAGCTGAAAGCATGAGGATGATGATAATGATGATGATTTTGTCCTATTTGTTCTCTCTCTCGCGATCGTTCTTTTTCGGCCATTTTTATCATTTTTATTGTGATATATAAACAGCCTTTGCAAAGAACGTTTGTTTTTACGTTATAATCTTCAGTACCATTTGGAGCTCTAATGCTTGTCCTTCGGCGACGTGTCCGATTTCAACCAGCGTTTACTGAGTTCGCTCTCCGTCAGCCTTTGACTGTCCCCATTCAACCTGCAAGACAGCAGGTTATTTTTGTTCTACACATTCTGGACTTTCTCTCAATTGCTTGCCATTTTAAAACTGTTCTTTCCTCACGTTTTCTATATTACCCCACAGGAATATATTTCCTAGTTCTTATTTCTTTTATCAATTTCTGCGTTTTCCCGTTGTGCGTCGTATGTTTAACTGCTGATCGATTTCCGAGATAGTGCACGCTCGGTCGCTTGATATTCTGTGGTATTGTGAAGTTTTACGATGTCTGTAACTTCATCACTACATCGTTTTCTTGGTCTGCCCATTCCTCTTGATGATTCCATTTCAGGATGTACACTCTTGCAACTGATGTAGTCGGGTTCATTCTCACGAAGTGGACAAACATTTTGGGTTTTGTTTTTAATGAATCTAACAACAAGTGCTTCTTCTGCTTCTTCTTCTTGGGTTCACCAGATATGAATCCAAGTCTTTTCAAGGCGCTTTGTATGGTGCTTCTGACTGATTATTTCTGAAATGCATGCTTTCCCTTTGTATCAGTGTAACCGGACATACAGGTGTACCTTCTCCGGGTGTTGTTCCGACTGTTCATCTAATTTCCTTATTTCTTATATGGTATCTTCTTGTTTTATTTACCGTTTTCCTTAAGCATATAATTCCACAGGTGGTAATTTTCCTTTCTTGTTCTTTTGTCAGTGCCCATACCAGTGCCCACGTCAGTACCCATATCAGGGCCGAAGTTAGTGTTCATGTAATTGCCCATGCAGTGCCCATGTCAATACCCATGTCAGTGCCCATATCAGTGCCCATGTCATTGTCCACGTCAGTGATCTCGTCAGTGCCCATGCCAGTGTCCATGTCAGGGCCCATGTCAGTACCCATATCCGTACCCAAGTTTGGCACTATGTCACTAATCCCCTAACTGGAATAGCCAATATCAAATTCTCACTGTCCTCAGTAATCAGACCACGTTACCTTCATTTTGGGAATTTATGAGCAACAGTTAGTAGAGCCCGGTAGTATGGAAATCAGACATTCCCGACATTTATGTTCGTTACGTCTTTGGGACTTCCCTGGTGTCAGTGACACCTTGGTCGTGTGGAGTTACCTCCACTTTCTTTCTATCTATAAGGGGGTATCTATGGCGTAGAGGCTAGGTTCTTGTCTCTCGTTCTTAAAGTACCAGGTTCGTTCCCTCGTGGAGTCATCTGGATATTTTTCAGAGATCTCTGATCTCAGTGTAGGTGAGATCGAGTTCTTAGTCCTATCGGAGACGGATGATTTTTTTTCTTTTCCGATCCAGAAGCACTTGAGCTTTTCAGCTCTTCGGCTCGGTGCCATGGACATCGTAATCCTTCGGTTCGGTGCCACGAACACCGTAAATCTGGGGAATTTGTGGATTTTTCTGCCACCCCGCGGAATTGAACCCACACACACAGAGGGATAGTCACCCGTAGTCCAACGCGCTACGAACACGCTGGGCAGACGGATGATAAAACGTAGGTCCCGTGTTCAGTTTGAGCACGTTAAAGAACCCTTGGCGGTTGAAAATCGAGAAGAGCAGGTTGAAAAGCATCTGCCCAGGTAAAATTTATTAGAAAACTGTAAAAATAAAATTCCTTCAAAAATATCTTCAATAACTTCAAAATTACATCTCTGGACCGTGCCGTTCTGTTCACAAATTCAGGTTTTTCCAGGATACCCCCAGGGTTGTTGCTGGAGCTACGGAGTTCGTGCCTTGTGCAATACTCTCGGCAGGTGGCGTGCCATTTCTGCAGAGAGGAACTGAGCCATATGGGGTAAAACCCGGTGCAATGAAGTCAAAAAATTGGAAGGGATGGCAGGAGAGAGGAAGAGATGGAAGAAGTTTCTTCAAGACATGCTCTCCTTTGGGAATTGAAAGGTGAAGGAGAAGACGTACTGACACTGCGGACTCAACATACACTTACATAAACTAGTAATGAGTCCCCAGATCTCTGCCAGTGTAAACAGGTGGAACAGACCCCGGAGCATACCTTGCAAGACTGCCCTATCATGAGTGAGCTGGAAAGCAACATGTGGCCAGACTCAGTCGACATGGAAACTAAGCTCTATGGAAACGTGACAGACCTGAAACTGACTGTCCAGTTTGTTGTTCTAAGTGAGTTAACCGCCTGACAAGCGATCGTCAAAGAAAAACAGACTTGTAGAAGTATGGACATAGTTGATGCCACTAATGCAACAGGTGTCCAGTTGAGGAATATGACCGATTCTCAAAAATGGAACGATCTGCGATAATTATGGATATTAAGAAAAACATAATTTTCTTAATTTTTTTATTTGGCCATTGTGAATTCGGACGTTATCAGGGCGCTTGCTATGACGCTTCTGACTATTTTTTCGTAAAGGCCTGCATTCCTTATTACCTGTGTTCCCAGTCATAAAGGCGTGCATTCTCCCACTTCAGAAGTAAAAGAAGTTGCAATAATCAACATCTAATTGAGATGGTTGTCGTGATGTTCAGCACATCCCTTATCGTGTGCCGACGGTCAATGAAAAATACGGACCTAATGCCGTATTACCCTATATTGTTATTGGTTATTGGTTACTAAACTGACATCATTGCACTCCGGGCAGACCCATAGGTGCTCAGTCTCCCCAACAGATATCGAAGAGTATGCATACTGATGGTTCCTGTGGCTCGCTGATTAAACACACCTCTCACTCTGCCTCTCAGGCATCCAGTTCGACTTGAACAACGGGTAACTCCAAACTGCTTAAATCGCTTGATCGATTCAACATCGATTTTAGTGTCCTCATCCAACATCGATTTTAGTGTCATTACCCTATATACCACGTGGTATAACAAAAGTCCCTTTATCTATTTTACCTTCCCCTGAGAAGGTGAGCAGATGTAGTATGGAATGAAAACAGAACTAGATGACAGAAGGTGAGCAGATGTAGTATGGAAAGAAAACAGAACTAGATGACAGAAGGTGAGCAGATGGAGTATGGAATGAAAACAGAACTAGATGACAGAATTGAGCAGATGTAGTAGGTAAACACGTAAAACAAAGTACTACAGTTTTACAAAATACATAAACAGTGACGATAAACAGCAACGTTTCGACCAAAAGGCCTTTATCAAGCAACCAATACAACAAGAATGACGAATTTCGAGGAACACTACAAATGGACGATTACATGTGGAAACATAAACCTATCTGATGAAAATCTGGGAATAAAAACGAACAACGAAATGAGTGCAACACAAAAACCGAAAGTGGAAAAGGAGAGGAACAATAAACAATATAGTGGATAAATGACACATATATGGAGTAAACACACATATAGATAACAAGGCACGAGATAAGACAGTACTAAGAAGCATAGGAATGTAATGCGTTGAGTCCAAGAGGTCGCAAAGTGCCATAGAATGAAATAAAACGGTTCTCCAGGGCGAATCGACTGCGATCATCGGAGGAACATGATCGGATGGCTGTGACCTGGACATCGTCAACTCCTGAATGGCCAGTATCATTGAAATGAGTGGCCACAGGAGTCACAGAGCATTGGCGAATATCGCGTAAGTGTTGGGCGAATCCGTCACTGAGCCTCTTACCGGTTTCACCAATATAGGCCTTATGGCATCGTTCGCAGGCGACAGCATAGATGACACTGCGGGACTCACACGCGAAACTGTCCCGAACGGCATAGGCAGCCCTTGGAACAGAGACAGTACGGGTCTGCATCACATATGCACATGTACTACAGCGCCGACGGCCACATTGGATGGTGCCAAAGTGACTCTGGATGTTAGGCTTGAGGCGACTGTGTACCAACAAATCCTTGAGGCTTCTGTCCGTCTGTACGCCACCAGAGGACAGTGTTGGAAGACCGAACGTGTCTCAGGATCAGACTGAAGAATAGGGAGACGATGGAATAAGACCTTTTTCACCAGGGAACTATGAGGGTGGAAAGTTAAGATCAGTTTAACCCTGTCAGAATTGTATGTAGAATTGTATGTCAGAAGGCTCTAAGTATGTGAGAGAGGGCCTCTTGGCGAGCAATTGGCTGAACCCGATGCATGGCAGATGTAAGCACATTCTCCGGGTATAGGCGCTGGCGGAAGAAATCAAGCATCTCATGAGCTCTATCAAGAAAATCGTCGTCCTCGCTGCAGAGGCGACGAAGGCGTAAGAGTTAAGAGAAAGGTAAAGAGTCACGACAAGCCTGGGGATGGGAAGAGGTATACAGAAGAAAGCTATGTGCATCAGTAGGCTTGTAGTATACTGATGTAGTGATAGTGGATAGGCTGATGGTGATAGTGATGTCAAGAAAATTGACACAGGAGGTAGAGATGTGAGAGGTGAACCGAATAGCAGGATTGAAGGCATTGATGAGGGTAATGAAGCGTGACAAATCGGCTTCAGACATATCGTTAACTCCAATACAATCATCAATGTATCCATGATACACGTACGGAAGAAGGCCATCATAGGTGTTCCATACTAAGTGTTCAAGATGACCCATGAATAGACAATCATAGCTGGGTCCCATTTTAGTACCCATGGCGACCCCACTAATCTGTTCGAAGAACTCGTCATTGAACTGAAAGGAGTTGAGAGTGAGAACTAGTTCTGCAAGACGAAGGAGAGTCGAGGTGGAGACAAGAGGGTTAGTTCTCCTGTCGAGAAAAACTGGAGAGCTTGAAGTCCGTCAGAATGAGGTATAGAGGTATACAGTGAGCAGACATCAAGGAGGAAGAGGCGATAAGTCCTGCCAGGCAACAACTTAATAGAAGAAAAAACAGACAAAGTGTGGTTAGTATCTTTCAAGAATGAAGGTAGTGTGGTGACTATAGGATTGAAGATACTGTCAAGGAATGCGGAGATATGTTCCGTAGGACAAGAGCAAGCAGAAACAATAGGCCTACCAGGATTGTGAAGTTTATGAATTTTGGGAGCATATAGAATGCGGGTTTGCCCAAACAACTGTCGATGACACATAGTGATGATGCGCCGGTAGGAAGGTCTTTAGAGGCAATGAGGTTCTTGATGACAGAATTGAGCAGATGTAGTATGGAATGAAAACATAACTAGATGACAGAATTGAGCAGATGTAGTATGGAATGAAAACAGAACTAGATGACAGAAGGTGAGCAGATGTAGTATGGAATGAAAACAGAACTAGATGACAGAAGGTGAGCAGATGTAGTATGGAATGAAAACAGAACTAGATGACAGAAGGTGAGCAGATGTAGTATGGAATGAAAACAGAACTAGATGACAGAATGCTCAATGCTCAATGAGGTCAATCATCAAAATTAACATAACATTTGTCTTAAGTAAAAAAAAAAATCCAACCTGTCGTTACTACCTGTCGTTACTACCTGTCGTTACTACCTGTCGTTACTACATGTAGTACCACTTATTAGGGCGGTGTAGAACAGGTGGGACGGGAGCGTGAGGAATTAAATGACCACATGGACAGTGCAGTCGCCGTCTAGCTGTTCAGGTTAGGATGTTTCATGAATACCCATATCAGAAAAAAAATCCTTGGCTGTACCGTGAGTTGAACACGGATCTCCCACAAAGGAAGCTGCGCTCTAATCTATTCGACCACAAGATCCTCCTTGTCTTGTCTGTTAATTCGGATGTTCGCCCGTGTGGTGAAGGAGTCCTCAAGGGAAGCAAAGAATAGTACCACTGAGACCTACAATGCATGTCGTAAGAGGCGATTGATGTAGGGTCTACCCTAGTAAATAAAAAGCAGTGCAGAAATTGGATGTGCTGGCATACTTATAGGCGTATAACTGGCACAACGCACAATCGCTCTTAGCCTCATATCACATACAAACCACACAGAGTGGTCGCCCGAGTGGTTACCGGGGCCCAAAATTGGGGTGTAAAGAATAGAACCACTATAACCTCCCACGCATATCGTAAAAGGTGACTCAGGAGGTTTGGCTGAAATCGGACGCACATGTTCTAAGCGTGTACAAGTCTATGCGTTTAGGGGCCTACCAAACCAATGTGCAAAGTATACACGTTCTTGGCAGAGATCAAACATATCACAAAGAGTGATTAAAATTGGTCGTAAAGAACGAACGCAAAGAAGAAGAAGACACAGAGTGGTTGACAAGCGGTCGATATGGAGATCGAAGAAGAATAATTCTGATGTTGACATTCTTACGTCCCATGTTGTTAAATTCCGAGAAATTGCTCTCTCTCTCTCTTTCTCTTTCTCTCTCACTCTCTCTCGCTCTCCCCCTCTCTCTACATGAAGATTAAATAAACAACTAGAATTATAACTCGATTCTACCGACATTATGTATTTTAGTAGAATATTACACATTCCACGAACAGGTACAAGGAAGCTTAGAGCAGGAAGGTGAACAAAAAATATTCACCCCAAACTGTTTCTTGGGTGAAGGATTTAACACGGAGGAGGTGACGAGTTTAGCTGTACTAAATCCCGCGTGAATATTTCACAGTGCACCTGTCCTTGAACTTTGATGACACAAAGCACTGTCTCGCTTCACATAATTAGAATAATTTGTTTTTTATTCTTCCAAATACGTTGTCGAAGTTAAATTTAGATTGTATGTACTATAATTCTTTGTTGTTATGCATGTTACGTAATTTCAAATATATCCTGACCTCTACTAGTCGTCTATACTTTCCCCAGGTGGAAGGTAGAATTAGTTGTTCACTCTTGCCGTTAAGCGTAGGGGTGGGAGCTTTAGTTTGTGTTCCAGGACCAGATCAGTCGCTCTTGTTGTGTTTTATTTGGGCTTATGTAGTGTGGTCTTGATATTGTCTATACATATTTTCCTGCTCGTCCCTTAGCTCTAGTACCCGATCTCTTTTATTGTATGCTGTTATTGGTGGTTGGTTGTATTCCATTCTCATTAAATGTCCAAACCACTGCATTTGTTGTCTTTCGATATATTCGGTGCAGGAAGTTAAGACCACTCTGCTTCTGATGTCCTCATTTCGTACTCTATCTTTCCTGGTGATCCCCACAGCCTTCCTCATGCATTTAATTTCACACATGGTGATCTTTCTGTGGTGTTCCCTACTGGTTTCTTTCTAATAATCCTTTTTATTTATTTAAAGAAGTTACAATTGTCCTGATTGCTGTCTTATATATTGTTCAAACAACTTCATTTTTGGATATATTGTGGAAATATGAAGGTAATCAGAGACCGTATTAATATTTGGACAACGGGTAACAAATTTGGCGTGTAAAGAATAGAACCACTGTTACCTGCCATACATGTCGTAAGAGGCGACTAAGGAGGTTTGGTTGAAATCGGATGCACATGTCCTAACGTTTAAGGTAAAAATGGGACTGAAATATCTTGAGTAGAATCTTGTGTACAATTATATCCCTTACGGGTTTGCTGAACCTGTCGTTGTTTCATCCGTAATGAACATATTAAATCATCGTAAACACATTCACTAGAATTATCATGTCTTGTTTACGTGTGTTTTCCACCTCTGCTCTTCATTATACACATGGACAGTAGCATTAAAATAAATGAAACATTACTAGACATAGACCAACAAAATGAACTGATCTTTGCTGACGACCATTGTCTTTTCCATAATAATATTGAACAGCTTCAAGAACACATAAGATTACTCAACAATAGCTGCCTCAAATAAAACATGAAGATCAACATTAAAAATACAGAAGACATGACTATAAACAGAGAACATAAAGATATCAACATACAAATAAATGACCAAACGCTAAAGCAGGTGAGAGAATTCAAATACCTCGGAAGTATCTTCACATCTGATAGTAGACTGGACAGAGATCGAAACTAGAATCCAGCAAGCCAACAACATTACATACCAACCTACCCCAATCTTGAAACACCCAACAATTCATGTAGAGACTAAAAGACAGATTATAAATGCAAATCTTCATACCAACACTGTGCTACCAGTGCCAAACATGGGCACTGACATAAGACCAAGAAAGGAAAATTACCCCATGTGAAATGAGATGCTTGAGGAAAGCGGTAAGTAAAATAAGAAGAGACCATATAAGAAATGAGGAAATTAGAAGAACAATCGGAACAACATTTGTTTTTAGATTCATTGAAAAACAGAGAATCAAATGGTTTAGCCACTTTGTGAGAATGAACCCGAATACACCAGTTGCAAGAGCGTAAAACCTGAAAATGGAATCATCAAGAGGAAGGGGCAGACCAAGAAAAAGATGGGTTGATGGAGTTACAGACATCTTAAAACTCTACAATATCACAGCATATCAAGCGACAGAGCGTGCACTATCTGGGAAACTGATCATCAGTTAAACCTGCTAAGTCTAACGGCAAAAAAGCAGAGAAGAACAGAAAAAGGAAAATAATAGGACTGCAAACTAGATAGATTGTTTTACCTTTGATGTCACAGTAATCAATATATTTTCATTTAGGTCTTCTTCCTTTCTCATTTAGTTCATCTCTCTCTCTCTCTTTGCCTTTTTACCCCGGATTGGGGCACAGGCCATCAACCAACTCATGCCAAGTCTTCCTATTTCTAGCTATCTCCTCCCACCAACTCTTCTTTATATTGTTGATTTCCGTCTCTAAATCTCGTCTCCATGTATTTCTCGGCCTCCCTTCTTTCGCTGTCCCTGCGGGTTCCAGGCAAGGACCCTTCTATTTAGTACATAATGTTTCCAAAAGAGATTTCAATTTTTGTCATTCTGTTGCCTTTCTACCACGTGTCACTCATGTCATGTAAAGAATAGAACCATTGTTACCTGCCAAGCATGTCGTAAGACGCGACTAAGGAGGTTTGGATGAAATCGGATGCATATGTCCGATAGGGAATGCTAACCCGAAAAAATGCTTGCAGAAAACGGATGCACCAGGCCGTAAGGCGCATAACATGGTGCAACGACCCCCCACAATGAGAAATGGGATAACTGATTCTACGGTCGCCAATTTACCTCGGAGATTTAGCCACGCAGTAAGAATGTCAGACCTACCATCACGAGGGTGTCCAAAACTTACTGCGGGAAGAGGTCGGCACAAACGGGAAGCAGAAATCATAGGAATTATATCCTACAGAACTGTCCCAAGTATGCAGACTTGAGAAGAAAGAAGTGGCCCACTTACACTAGCGTCCAAGACAAACTGTAAGGCGTGGCTGATAATCTGAGACAGACGGCTGCCTTTATTAGAGAATCCGAAATCCCAATCTAGTGAGAACGCAGACGACAAACTGTATGGCGGGGCTGATAATCTGAGGCAGACGGCTGCCTTTATTAGAGAATCCGAAATCCCAATCTAGTGAGAATGCAGAAGACAAACTGTATGGCGGGCTGATAATCTGAGGCAGACGGCTGCCTTTATTAGAGAATCCGAAATCCCAATCTAGTGAGAATGCAGAAGACAAACTGTATGGCGTGGCTGATAATCTGACACAGGCGGCTGCCTTTATTAGAGAATCCGAAATCCCAATCTAGTGAGAACGCAGAAGACAAACTGTATGGCGTGGCTGATAATCTGAGGCAGACGTCTGCCTTTATTAGAGAATCCGAAACCCCAATCTAGTGAGAACGCAGAAGACAAACTGTATGGCGTGGCTGATAATCTGAGGCAGACGGCTTCCTTTATTAGAGAATCCGAAATCCCAATCTAGTGAGAACACAGAAGAAGAAGAAGAAATACGAAGCAAAAAACGAGAAGAGTAAGACGTACACTTAGTAGATGAAGAAGGAATAAATTATAAGGTTTAATATTTGTAAATTAATCAGATAAATATCAGGTACATATAAGTTAAATATCAGGTAAATATCAGGTAAATGTCATGTAAATATCAGGTAAATGTCAGGTAAATGTCAGGTAAATATCAGGTAAATGTCAAGTAAATATCAGATAAATATCAGGTAAATATCAGGTAAATCTCATGTAAATATCAGGTAAATTTCAGGTAAATAAATATCAGGTAAATATCAAGTAAATTATTTGTTGTGCTTGACACATAAAAATAAAATAAGACCAGGAACAGATAGGAGAACACTGTAAAATAAGACCAGGAACAGATAGGAGAACACTGTAAAATAAGACCAGTAACAGATAGGAGAACACTGTAAAATAAGACCAGGAACAGATAGGAGAACACTGTAAAATAAGACCAGGAACAGATAGGAGAACACTGTAAAATAAGACCAGGAACAGATAGGAGAACACTGTAAAATAAGACCAGGAACAGAAAGGAGAACACTGTAAAATAAGACCAGTAACAGATAGGAGAACACTGTAAAATAAGATCAGTAACAGAAAGGAGAACACTGTAAAATAAGACCAGGAACAGATAGGAGAACACTGTAAAATAAGACCAGAAACAGAAAGGAGAACACTGTAAAATAAGACCAGTAACAGATAGGAGAACACTGTAAAATAAGATCAGTAACAGAAAGGAGAACACTGTAAAATAAGACCAGGAACAGATAGGAGAACACTGTAAAATAAGACCAGGAACAGAAAGGAGAACACTGTAAAATAAGACCAGTAACAGATAGGAGAACACTGTAAAATAAGATCAGTAACAGAAAGGAGAACACTGTAAAATAAGACCAGGAACAGATAGGAGAACACTGTAAAATAAGACCAGAAACAGAAAGGAGAACACTGTAAAATAAGACCAGGAACAGAAAGGAGAACACTGTAAAATAAGACCAGTAACAGATAGGAGAACACTGTAAAATAAGATCAGTAACAGAAAGGAGAACACTGTAAAATAAGACCAGGAACAGATAGGAGAACACTGTAAAATAAGACCAGAAACAGAAAGAAGAACACTGTAAAATAAGACCAGTAACAGATAGGAGAACACTGTAAAATAAGACCAGGAACAGAAAGGAGAACACTGTAAAATAAGACCAGGAACAGATAGGAGAACACTGTAAAATAAGACCAGTAACAGATAGGAGAACACTGTAAAATAAGACCAGGAACAGATAGGAGAACACTGTAAAATAAGACCAGTAACAGATAGGAGAACACTGTAAAATAAGACCAGTAACAGATAGGAGAACACTGTAAAATAAGACCAGTAACAGATAGGAGAACACTGTAAAATAAGACCAGTAACAGATAGGAGAACACTGTAAAATAAGACCAGAAACAGAAAGGAGAACACTGTAAAATAAGACCAGTAACAGATAGGAGAACACTGTAAAATAAGACCAGGAACAGATAGGAGAACACTGTAAAATAAGACCAGTAACAGATAGGAGAACACTGTAAAATAAGACCAGTAACAGATAGGAGAACACTGTAAAATAAGACCAGGAACAGATAGGAGAACACTGTAAAATAAGACCAGTAACAGATAGGAGAACACTGTAAAATAAGACCAGAAACAGAAAGGAGAACACTGTAAAATAAGATCAGAAACAGAAAGAAGAACACTGTAAAATAAGACCAGTAACAGATAGGAGAACACTGTAAAATAAGACCAGGAACAGATAGGAGAACACTGTAAAATAAGACCAGTAACAGATAGGAGAACACTGTAAAATAAGACCAGTAACAGATAGGAGAACACTGTAAAATAAGACCAGGAACAGAAAGGAGAACACTGTAAAATAAGACCAGTAACAGATAGGAGAACACTGTAAAATAAGACCAGGAACAGATAGGAGAACACTGTAAAATAAGACCAGTAACAGAAAGGAGAACACTGTAAAATAAGACCAGTAACAGATAGGAGAACACTGTAAAATAAGACCAGTAACAGAAAGGAGAACACTGTTAAACTGCAAAAAAAAATCAAATTAAAGGAAGTGGAATAATAAAGAAGAAACAAAACATGAAAGAGGGAGGTGAGAAAGACGAGAAAACAAAGCAAAATAAACAGGATGATGATAAATATATATCACTGATGAAATGCATTGAAGAAGGTGGATGTGAAAGACATGAACGTGGTGTAGTTTAACTTAAAACAATGTCTAACAGTTGGGGGGAGGTAAGGAAAGTGTGCCTGGAAGCATTTGCAAACAGAAGCCATGATTTATCGCTTTAGTAATGCGATCTAGACCGGTATCTTCGTGTTGCCCAGAATCCGGGAATGCAAATTATACAAGGCCGAACATTGGCAAGCACATTAATTCTCGATATATCTCAGTACACTGTACGGTGGTATGTTCAGGAACATATGATTCTAATGAAATAACTGAAAGGAAATATTATTTTGAAATTACTAGAAGAACGGCTGGGAAATAAGAACGATAAAAACTAATCATAGTTAGAGGAATGTTTGGAGGGTTAAATAATACTAGAAACTTGAAAACATTATGGAGACATTGTCACTAACATCAGTATAAGAAATAAAGTTTGAACAGAACCTTGTTTGAATTACACTGAGAAATAAATAATGAAGTAGTTCGATCACTTAATAAGAACGCAGCTAAACTACAAAGTCTGAGAATGACTGAGGATGCTGCTGACGCCGGCCAACTTCCACAGAACAGAGAGTTTTTCAGGAATGCTGTCATGGGTGCCAAGTTCTGGAAGGGACAAGCAACTTGATGATTGTGATGAAACTACAATGTGTGCATAGTTTCTATAACAAAACATCAAGAAAGAAGGCAAGAGAAAGACCACGAAAAAGATGTTTAGATGGTACAACAGAATCCTATCAAAAATAAATAATAATGGCCTTACGAAGTCTTGCTAGAATTTAGCCTAGCTATTCGTTACTACAAGCAGCAACGGTTCTGTCGACTAACGATTGATACATGACTAAATCAAACACTTGTGAGATCAAGAATCGATCAGCATGAGATTAACTCAGCCTTGAAATTAGTGTGCAAATCCCATGGGGTTCACCTTGTGTTGCGCGTGCTGGTGAGTACCACCATGTCTTCCCTAGACACCCTCCTGGCGCATGCAAATTTAATGAGTTGTTGCCATTAAAACGACAGAAGGGGATCAATCTCTATCAGGGAGGTGAGTTGATTGAGCTTGAATAAAGTTCGATTATGCATCATGATAGTAGTGGATTCCAACAGAACAACCAGAGAAAAATCAAAGCAGCAGAATTTTTTTTTAGATAAAGAACACCTGTGTTACCTGTGTTTTTTCGGAGGGGAAGAGGGGGAGATCTTCTTCTTTCTTCTTCGAACGTTCCATATCGACTACTTATTAACCACTCTTTATGATTTGTATTGATCTGAGCCTAAGAGCGATTATACGTTGTGCCACTTATGCGCATTCAAATAGGCCGGAACATCCGATTTTTGCGACGATTTTATTTACTATGGTAGCTTTCCTTGGTCCCTAACTGAGTCATCTCTTACGACATGCCTTGTAAGTCGCAGTATTACAATTCTTTGCTCCCTGGCGAGCCTTGCGGGAACACACAGGCGTTTTGGTATGCAACGGCGAAGGATTTACTTCATTGTCGCCCGAGTGGTTACCGGGGCCCAAATTGGGGTGTAAAGAATAGAACCACTGTTACTTGAAATGCATGTCGTAAGAGGTGGCTATGGGGGTCGGGCGTGGGGCTAGCTACCCCACACTGTAAAACACACTAGTTGGCTACAGAACGGAGAGTCAACTGAGTAAACACTGGCTGAAACCGGACACATCGCCGAATGATAAGCTCCAGAGTTCTAAATGGTGCTGAAGATGTGACGTACCATTTGGAGCTCTGGTGCTTGTCCTTTGGCGATGTGTCTGATTTTAACCAGCGTTACTGGGTTCGCTATCCGATAGACTTCGACTGTCCCCAGTCGACCTGCAAGGCAGCAGTTTAAAGCTAATTTATGGTCGTTTTCGCCACTTTTTTGTCTCTATCCACAGTTCGTCTCCATGCCTCTCTCTGTTTTTTTTCTACCTCTCCTGCCTCTTGGATTCCTATTCAGAGCCATATATGCAGCTCCCATTCGGAGACCGGGTTGAATCCTCGGTAAGGCCAAAGAGATTTTTCTGTCGAGGGCATTAAGAAAAAATTATAACCTGAGCAGTTTCGCGGTGACTGAACAAGCTATACTGTTGCTACTGCCCGCAGTACCACTTTTGAGGGCGGCATGGGACAGGTAGGACGAGAGCCTGAGGAATTTAATGGCGGCATGGTTAGTGCAGTCGATGAGAAACTGTTGAGGTTAAGATTTTTATTTATGCCCACAACAGAGAAAAATCCTGTGCCTTACCGTGAATTGAACATGGGTCGCCCACATGGTAGCCACACACATTTTTTTTCTTTTCTTTTCCGATCCAGAAGCACTTGAGCTTTTCAGCTCTTCGGCTCGTACCATGGACATCGTAACCCTTCGGTTCTGTGCCACGAACACCGTAAATCTGGGAAATCTGTGACTTTTTCTGCCATCCCGCGGAATTAAACCCTCACACACAGAGGGATAGTCACCCGTAGTCCAACGCGCTACGAACACTCTGGGCAGACGGGCGTAGCCACGCTCTAAAAAACACTAGCCATGTGTCCACTAAATTCCCCAGGCGTATGTCTCTTTGTTCTACACCGCTCCAACAAAAGGCGGAAAACCATGCAGCAATAACAGTTTTAAAAACAAAATACGGGTGTCCGGTAATGAGTGTTGCATAATGACTTGAAATAATACCTACCACAAAAGACACTTCGTATTTATAGAAAGAAACTTCAGTTTTTCATTCAACCACGAAGATTGGACTAGAAACAGGCAGGTGATTCGTTAAGTGGGCAACATGACACATCTTCTTACTGTCATAATCCGATGATCAACTATCACGCAATATCAACACTGAGACGGCCATTTCTACCCTGACATATGCATTTATACCCTTCAGATCTCATTCTAACATCCCATAATTTTTTTCAAAAGGGCATCTGGTCTAAGATTGTCACCTCTTAAGTCTGAGTACATAGAACAATAACACAGATAAGGGAAGAGAGGTTGGCATAAAGCCATTATATCTTAGATTTAAATTGTGCAGAATAGTGGGGAGGTTGGGTACAGATATGATCATCTGTATTTATTGTGATGTTGACAAGGTTTTTAGTAATGTCTTCTTAATGTGGTAATGTGTTTTGTAATTTTGAAAGTACATTAAAACCACTTGTGGTTGTCAGGAGAGGATGAAGTATTTTTTGGGAAAGTGAGATTAGTATAGTAGCTACTGAGTTTGGAGAGAGAGAATAGAATTAGGAGTTCAGGCGCTCCAGTTGTTACCCGGCACAAATTTTGTAAAGAATGGAACCACTGTTACCTGCCACGCATGTCGTAAGAGGTCCCCAAGGGAGGTTTGGCTGAAATCAGATGCATGTGTCCTAAATGTATTGAAGTCTTAGGGGCCTACCAAACCAATGTGAAGTATACACGTTCTTGACAAAGATCAAACATATCACAAAGAGTGATTAAAATTGGTCGTAAAGAACGAAAAAAAAGAAGAAGGAGGAGGAGTGTAGGAAAAAATGATTAAATGTGGGTGGAGAAGATCAAAATTGAAAACGATGACAGTTAAAAAAAATGGAGATGAAGTCCAAGATACTAAAGAGAGAGAAAAACAAATAGACGAAATAATACATCAGCGGAAAGAAGGCACTAGTCTATGGCGAGAAACAGTAATAAAAAGAAAGCAAATTCGCGCAAAAATCACTCAGAAGCGCTATATCCAGTGCCTAGGCTATGTCTGATTTGATGCAGAAGGGTGAGGAAGAAATAAAAAATATATAGGGAAGAAAATTGATGGAATGTAAAAGGAAAGAATTAAAGAAAAAAATTGGGAGAAAGAAGGGTTGTGTTACATATAGAGGCATCCCCCTCTTAAGCCATGGAAAATTTTTGAAGAGTTCTGAGAACGATAAGCCCCAAATTGAGCCAACACTCAGCCCACAACAATTTGGATTTAGAAAAGGAAAAGGGTGCACAGATGCAATATTTTCCTAAGACAAATTAGTGAAAGACTATAGAACACAAAAAACAATGAATATAGCCTTCATAGACCAAGAGAAGGCATTTGATAGGGTTAACAGAGACATATTATGGGATGTTCTTGAAAACTACGGAATAAAAGGAACACTCAGACTGTGTTAGAGCCATATATACAGAAAGGAAAGTGCATACGAACAAGCCGGACTCACAAATTGGTTTCCAGTAACATCAGGAGTACGGCAAGGATGTGTTTTTTCACCTCTCCTCTTTATTATACATGGATAGTATCACCAAAAAAGACGAAACATCACTAGACGTGACCAACAAATGAACTGCACTTTGCTGACGACAGTGTTTTATTTCATAATAATATTGAACAGCTTCAAGAACACATAAACTTACTCAACAATAGCGCCTCAAATACATCATGAAGATCAAATTCAAAAGACAGAAGCTTGATTATAAACAGAGAACATAAAGATATCAACCAAAAAATAAATGACCAAACGCTAAAGCAGTGAGAGAATTCAAATACCTTTGGGAAATATCTTTTACATCTGATAGTAGACTGGGCAAAAGATCGAAAGTAGAATCCAGCAAGACAACAACATTACATACCAACTTACCCCAATCTTGAAATACCCAGCAATTCCAGTAGCGACTAAAAGACAGATTATAAATGCAATCTTCTTACAAATGTCTGTGCTACAGAGCCAAACATGGGCACTGACAAAAGAACAAGAAAGGAAAATTACCACATGCGAAATGAGATGCTTGAGGAAAGCAGTTAATAAAACAAGAAGAGACCATATAAGAAATGGGGAAATTAGAAGAACAGTCGGTACAACACCTGCTATTAGATTTATTGAAAAACAGAGACTCAAATGGTTTGGCCACTTGATCAGAATGAACGCGAATACACCTGAAAATGGAATCCTCAAGAGGAAGGGCAGACCAAAAAAGATGGATTGATGGAGTTACAGACATCTTAAAACTCCACAATACCACACCATATCAAGCAACCGAGCGAGCATTATCTCGGAAACCGATCATCAGTTAAACCTACTACGCCTAACGGCAAAAAAGCAGAGAAGGACAGAAGAAAGAAAAGACAAAAAGAGAAGAAAGAATGGTCAGTAAAAAATGAGAAAAAGTATGTTATATAGAGTGAAAACAAGATCAAGTTAAAAATGAGAAAAAGTATGTTATATAGAGTGAAAACAAGATCAAGTTAAAGAAATGAGGAAAAAGTATGTTATATAGAGTGAAAACAAGATCAAGTTAAAGAAATGAGGAAAAAGTATGTTATATAGAGTGAAAACAAGATCAAGTTAAAGAAATGAGGAAAAAGTATGTTATATAGAGTGAAAACAAGATCAAGTTAAAGAAATGAGGAAAAAGTATGTTATATAGAGTGAAAACAAGATCAAGTTAAAGAAATGAGGAAAAAGTATGTTATATAGAGTGAAAACAAGATCAAGTTAAAGAAATGAGGAAAAAGTATGTTATATAGAGTGAAAACAAGATCAAGTTAAAGAAATGAGGAAAAAGTATGTTATATAGAGTGAAAACAAGATCAAGTTAAAGAAATGAGGAAAAAGTATGTTATATAGAGTGAAAACAAGATCAAGTTAAAGAAATGAGGAAAAAGTATGTTATATAGAGTGAAAACAAGATCAAGTTAAAGAAATGAGGAAAAAGTATGTTATATAGAGTGAAAACAAGATCAAGTTAAAGAAATGAGGAAAAAGTATGTTATATAGAGTGAAAACAAGATCAAGTTAAAGAAATGAGGAAAAAGTATGTTATATAGAGTGAAAACAAGATCAAGTTAAAGAAATGAGGAAAAAGTATGTTATATAGAGTGAAAACAAGATCAAGTTAAAGAAATGAGGAAAAAGTATGTTATATAGAGTGAAAACAAGATCAAGTTAAAGAAATGAGGAAAAAGTATGTTATATAGAGTGAAAACAAGATCAAGTTAATTTTTTTAAAAGGCAAAAATAACGTTGAACATGGGAGAAAAAAGAAGGAAATATTCTTCTTCTTCTTCAAACGCTTCATATCGACCACTTGTTAACAGTTCTGTATGATTTGTATGTGATCTGAGCATAAGAGCGCTTGTACATTGTTCCAGTTATCCGCCTACAAGTAGTCCAGCACATTCGATTTCTGCGAAGGTTTTTAATTTACTAGGGTAGTTTCCCTATTCTCCAACATCAGTCGCCTCTTACGACATAACTTGTAGGTCGCAGTGGTACTATTCTTTGCTTCACACCCATATGTTGCCTCTGTGAATACGCATGCTCTTAGTATTGTGATCTTTGTTTTATTATCAGTTCCGTTCCATACTGTTTTTTAGTTGTTTCAATTTTTTGTAAAGCATGTTTGTTCTTCTTTTTAAAACTGTTTTAAAGCAGAAGGATTGACTTCATTGCACCGGGTTTTACCCCATATAACTCGGTCCCTCTCAGCAGAAATAGCAAGCCACCTGCCGAGAGTATTGCACAAAGCACGAACTCTGTAGCTCCAGCAACAATCCTAGGGGTCTCTGGAATAAACTGCACTCGTGAACAGAACTGCGCGGTCCGGACTCGAACCCACGACCTTCGACTCACAAGGCAAAGGGCTTAACCACTTACCCACAGAGACCCCTTAACTGTTCTTCTTTTAATTTCCCTCACTACAGTTTTTGTTAGCAGTCAACCAAGATAATCAAAACTGTTCACATTTTCTACTTTCTCACCGTTGATAAAACAACATATGTTGTCATGTTCGTTTTATCTGTTGTCATAATTTTTTTTTTTTTGTGGGCCACATTGAGATATAGATTCTGTTTTTCCTGCACACTATGGTCTATAAATATAAAGGTGAAATGACGTCATACCCCAAGGTCGAAAGAAGGATACGGAAAAGTTATTTGTATTATTATTTTTAGGTGTGGTCCAAGCCAGAGCCAACTATAAACTTATGGGTCTTCGGACTCAGGTAAGAATTATGGGAAATCAGACCACAACTACACCACGTGACCTCGCATTCCAGTACTGGTGTATATATACGAATTCATTTTAAAATCAATACAAAATGCTAAATCGAAGTTATATTATGCAACAAGTTAAGTTTAACCATAAGAAATATCAATATTATGAATATTTTTCACCAATAAATAACCATAGACTCACAGAATTGAGTAAAATTGCCAAAAAGGCGTGCAGAGTTCTATCAAACATCTATATTTTCCGGCTCCCTTTTCTGATCTAGGTCAGGTTACCCCCAGTCAGTTGTCTGGCCTAGTTATGTAGAGTTGGCTGTGGCCAAGCTAACTCTAGATAACTTTAACTAGATCAGTTTATAGTTGGCTCTGGGTGGACAGTGGGAAATAAGGGAAGTAATTAACGTTAGTTGGTCCTAGAAGGGAGGGAAGGGAGGTAAGGGAGGTAAGAAGGAAAACGATGAGAGAAAATGAGTGGGAGAAAAGAAAGAAAAATGAGTTGAACGATTTGAGTTCAGTGGTTACCGGGACCCAAATTTGGGGGTGTGAAGAATAGAACCACTGTTACCTGCCAAGCATGTCGTAAGAGGCGACTAAGGAGGTTTGGCTGAAATCGGATGCATGTGTCCTAAACGTGTAGAAGTCTATGCGTTTAAGGACCTACCAAACCAATGTGCAACGTATACACGTTTTTGGCAAAGATCAAACATATCACAAAGAGTGATTCAAATTGGTCGTAAAGAACGAGCGCAAAGAAGAAGATGAAGAAGTTGAAAGATGGCGACCGCAGAAGGAAAAGTAAGAGTGACTAAAAAAGAAAAAGAAACTAAGAGTGGACAAACTTTAAAGAATAAACTGAAACTGGCGAAAAGACGAGTGGAAACCACATGTACACGTGACTGAGCTGTCAATCATTATTACTAGTAGTAATACTGCTACTACTACTACTACTACTGCTACTACTACTACTATTACTACTACTACTACTACTACTACTACTGCTACTACTACTGTTACTACTACTACTACTACTACTACTACTACTGTTACTACTACTACTACTACTACTACTAATAATAGCCGTCCATCGCAAGCGATGATGACAACAATCTCAGACGTGTACTGTTGCACCTCTCTGGTGTGTGCGGAGGTGACTGTAGAGTCAATCCTAGAACAGAATCCCCGACCACAGGTGGGGCATACATGATCAAGGTTAGACATGTGCGTGTTGTGTGCTCTGTCTTTTCGCGCTGCTCGTTTTATCTTTGGTTATCTAATAGTGTTCACACGTTACACGCGCCTATGGTGAGAGCTTTAAGCGTGTTCTTCATGTTGTGTGATTTGTGTTGTATGTAGTTGTCTGAAACTGTAGCTTGCACTGTATTTGGATTATAGTTAGGAAAAGTTGCGCTATTCGTCAACCTCACTCTCTCGTCCAGGACTATCTGTATCCAGGGGCAAGACAAGTCAAGACGACTGGAGATAGTGCCAGATGCAGTGGATGACCAGGGCTATCTAAAGTGCCTCGCCGTGCTCTATGCGGTCCACACCACTCTGCTGTGATCCGCCTTTCTAACCGTTGAGCCAGCTAGTGGCCTCATCCGCGAAGTCAGCCGGATCCAGTCTTTGCATGCACAGGCAGACAGTGCCTAGATTACCGATGCTGCTAGACCCATCGGTTTCCCTCACCTGGTTTGACCACCGAATAGGCGATGTAACCGTTGTAGTCGCTGTGCATGTTACAGCTAAACTACAGGCAAGAGTTGTATGTTATAGTCACGTTACAACTATTGTTCCGGCCGCCCTGCTGTGTGTACGTTTACATTTCCACAAGCGGCGCGATGGCGGTAGAATAGACCTGTTCTGACATGTGTGTCTGTCTCCGAAAAATTACTGGACAATTCTCTTGTCCCAAGGTGTGCTGGTATTTTTCATCAGCACATAACAGGAACCTTTGCAGACAACACACTGACGCTTTTAACAGGTTTCGTACGTGACCTTGACCTTCCTTGACTTTCCTGGTGATGAGACTACTACTACTACTACTACTACTACTACTACTACTGCTCTACTACTACTACTACTACTACTACTACTACTGTTACTACTACTACTACTACTACTGCTACTATCACTACTACTAATACTACAACTAATACTACAACAATAACTACTACTACTACTACTATTATTAACACCACTTCTTCAGCAACTACTACCACCGCCGTTACTGTTGATACTACTACTACTTTTACTACTACTACTGCTACTACTACTACTACTACTGCTACAATTATCATTACTACACCTACTCCTACTACTACTACCACTACTACTACTTCTAATTGTATTGCTAAAAAAGTTCTAATTAAACAAATGTACATTACACAAACAAGCAGCCACTAAAAGTACTAAAACAACAAACCACACAAAACATACCACACTCTCCGTCCACCAAATCAAACCACACAAACAGATACCAACCACACTCGAGCTCATAAAGTCAATACTACCCTTCTGTTTGATGCGCTGTTTGATGTACGTATCGTAGAGTCAATACAACCATAGATTGGCAGAAGACTTTTATCTAAGTCAATATACAAAACCTGGTTTCTCGCTAGACTTAATTAGTAGTAGTTTGTGAGTGTGCATCGATGCAGGGGCCAGAAGTTAGTTTCAGGGGGTTATTTTTGGTCCTTTTCATTCTTCTTTATCGAAGGTTTCATACCGAACACTTGTTAAACTCCTCTTTGTGATTTGTATGTGATCTAGGTCTTCTTCTCTCGTTCGTTCTTTTACGGCCGTTTTGATCAGTTTAATGTGATATATAAACAGCCTAACAACAAGAACGGGTGTACGTTCACAACTTTCAGTACCATTTGGAGCTCTGGTGCTTATCCTTCTGTGGTGTGTTCGATTTCAACCAGCGTTTACTGGGTTCGCTCTCCGTTAGCCTTTGCTGCCCCAGCCAACCTGCAAGGCAGCAGGTTCTGTAGATCTAAGAGCGTTTGTTCATTGTGCCAGTTATGCGCCTACAAGCTGGCCACTACATACGATTTCTGCGACGCTGTTTATTTACTGGGGTGGCTTCCATAGCTCCTAAATCATTCGCCTCTTACGACATGCCTTGTAGATCGCAGTGATACTATTCTTTGCTCCCATTGTACGCCCCGGCAACACACAGGCGTTGTCATTTTCTATTTTCTATGTATGTATTTTTGGTGGTCTCTGTGCACAATGATACAATGTTCGCCTTTCGTTTCAAAAGTTGCCCGAGTAACTACCGGAGTCCAAATTTGGGGTGTAAAGAATAGAACCACTGTTACCTGCCATGCATGTCGAAAGAGCGACTAAGAGGCTTGACTGAAAGCGGATGCACATGTCCTAAACGTGTAGAAGTCTATGCGTTTAGGGTCTACCAAACCAATGTGCAACGTATACACGTTCTTGGCAAAGATCAAACATATCATAAAGAGTGATTCAAATTGGTCGCAAAGAACGAACGCAAAGAAGAAGGAGAAGTTTCAAAAGTAATAGGTTTGTTTCTCGTCTTGAGCTAGAGGATTAAAACTCGAGTGATTCGTGATCTCAATGTAGATGAAATCGAGTTCCTAGTCCTGTTGAATTTCAACGATAAAAAGTAGATCCCGTATTTACCTTACTGCTACTACTACTACTACTACTACTACTACTACTACTCTACTACTACTACTGCTACTACTACTACTACTACTACTACTACTACTACTGCTACTACTACTCTGCTACTGCTACTACTACTACTCCTACTACTACAGCTACTATTAGTACTACCATTACTACTTTTCCTCTGTGTGTTGCTGGGGTCACAAGGGGAACAAAGAATAGTAACACTGCTACCTACAAGGCATGTCGTAAGAGGCGACTGAGGTTGGGTCCTATAAAAGCTACCCTAGTAAATAAACAGATTTGCAAAAACCGAATATGCTGGCCTACTTATAGGCGCATAATTGACACAACGTACAGTAGCTCTTATTATTGGATCACATTCAAATCACAAACAGTGGTTAACAAGTTTTCGATATGCAGCATTGGAAGAAGAAAACTACTACTACTGCTACCACCACTTCTACCACAACTACTACCACCACTGGGGACTGCCTAGAGTAGTTGATAGTAGCTCGGCCTACTAGGTGTGAGACGCCTCATAGCTCGGGTTCGAACCTACTGTCCGGCATTTGTTCGAGCCCCCTGGTCTTACTCAGGACGATAACGTGAGTACCTCTGAAGTCGGAGAAAATCTGCCTGTATGGCGAGGAATACTAATTACGAGTACATTGAGCACACGGCTGCCAGTGTAAAGTAATTTACAATGTGCACGCTGCTGCCATTGTAAGAAATTGGAAAAAAGGATTTTCACGCAAAATCAGTTTCAGAGATGAAACTTCGTCTGAGTTGAAAGCGGACGAAAAAAAACACACAAAAACTACCACCACTAACAACACTTCTGTTATAACTGCTGCTTCTACTGTACTACCGCTACCACCACCACAGTCGTCTCTACTGCATCGCTACTATTGGTCCTACTACTACTACTGCTACCACCACTTCTACCACAACTACTACCACCACTAACAACACTGCTGTTATAACTGCTGCTTCTACTGTACTACCACTACCACCACCACAAGCGCCTCTACTACATCGCTACAATTGGACCTACTACTACTGCTACTAACTCTATCAAACATTGATGCCACAAGTAGGTCCCGTGTTTATAGTAGTGATTACGTGAACACCTAGAAGACCCATTTACAGTGTAAAATCGATAAGAGACAACTGGAAAGTTGCTGCCCTGGTCAAAATATTCTTCGTAATAGTAAAAGAAAAAAAATCTTACCAATTTTTATTATCGCTAAAACAATCCATAGGAACCAGGTACTATCCCTCGTGGAGCCATCTGGGTATTTGTCCATATATCACTGATCTTAAGTGTAGGTGAGATCGAGTTCCTAGTCCAATCAGGACCAACCACAAAACGTAGGGTCCGTGTTCAATTTGAGCACGTAAAAGAAACCTTGACAGTTCAAAATCGAGAAGGACAGGCTGGAAAACCGCTGCTCGGGTAACATTCAATAGAACAGATTAAACATATAATTCTTTTAAAAAATATCTTCACAATCTTCAAAATTACATCGGGGACCGTCGCCGGTGCTACGGAGTTCGTGCACTGTTACTGAAATCTTCATGTATAAGAAAAAAATCAGCACACATGGTTACTCTCCGAAGTACAATGATGATGGTCCTATCAATCAATCAATCAATCAATCAATTAATCTCATAATGGAGTTTCTTCGCTGCTGCGAAGTTGGTGCAATGTCGCTGAAATTTTAATGTGTAGAAAAAAAGTGACCGTATCAGAGACCAGGTGGTTGCTTGCCACTGTACAATTATCATGACTGTTCTATGAACCAATTCATGAATCTGTCAGTTAAATAATGGCTGAGAAATATATTTGTTTTTCTTATTATGTAATTTCATATTCTATATTCAGAACAGACAAGAGTCACCAACATCAGCATGACAGAGTCACCAACATCAGCATCACAGTCACCAACATCGGCATGACAGTCACCAACATCATCATGACAGTCACCAACACCAACATGCCAAGTCACCAACATCAGCATGGCAAGTCCCCAACATCAGCATGACAGAGTCACCAACATCAGAATGACAGAGTCACCAACATCAGCATTAGAAAGAAAGTTGATACAGAACCTTGCTTGAATTACATTGAGAAACAAAGAATGAAGTGGTTTGGCCACATAATAAGAATGCATCCAAACTCAACAGTATACAGAGTTTTCTGCAACAGAACATCAGGAAAGAAGGCGAGAGGAAGACCACGAAAAAGATGGTGAGATAGTATAGCACAATCCTGTCAAAGGGCAAAAATAACAATAACTTAAGCCACACCAGAAGCCACGCAAGACAAAAAATAACAATCACCCAGGGGTGGCCAAAACTTACTGCGGGAAGAGGTCGGCACAAAGGGGGAATCGGAAATCATAGGAATTATA
The DNA here is from genome assembly GCA_020796225.1 of Arion vulgaris. NCBI lineage: Eukaryota > Metazoa > Mollusca > Gastropoda > Stylommatophora > Arionidae > Arion > Arion vulgaris. Next base: position 17,174,134 of record CM036771.1, read on the forward strand.
TCCTACAGAACTGCCCCAGTATGCAGACTTGAGAAGAAAGAGGTGGCCCACTTACACTAGCTTCCAAAACAAACTGTATGGCGTGGCTGATAATCTGAGGCAGACTGCTGCCTTTATTGGATATTCCGAAATCCCAATCTAGTGAAAACGCAGAAGAAGAAGAAGAATCACACAAGCCACCAGAACAGCACAAGACAAAAACAGAACACCATGACACTGGACAACAACCCGGTAGCAGTGTAACGACAAAAGAAGAAGAAGATATTCTATATCTAAACAATAAACTATAGTTGCCCAACTTCAATTTGGATTTACATGTGCAACATATTCATAACGACACAATATTATGCTGGTTAAACGTTCAATTTTCTTTTGAATATTGTCCTTAAGAAAACAAAATTATTCAGAAATGTCTTTTGTTCGTGAAATTCTCATTAAAGTTTTAAAAAAAATGTCGTTGCTGCTTGCAGTCCCGTTTTTAGGGACAGGTGGAACGAGAGATTTGAGAAATGTAATGATCGCATGGATAGTTCAGTCGTATCGAAACTGTTCAGGTTAGGATTTTTATTTATGTCCACAACAGAAAAAAATCGTTGGCCTTACCTGAATTGAAACCGTGTTCCAGCATAGGAGCCGTGATTTAATCCATTCGGACAGATGGTCCTCTCATTAAAGTCGATGGGGTAAAATAAGGCACTATGGATGTATAATATTAGCGCAATTGCGCCTACGAACGTTGCGCTGAACATCGCTGCTCTAACGTATTCACTCACTCAATCTTATCTTATCTTAACCACATTTGCCGTGAAGCGTCGTGGGAGAGTTAGTTTCCTATCTTGTGCCAGGTGTGTTGCGCTTGACGTTGTCAGTCCATGCTTTCGCAGGAACTCTGAGATGTTATTTATCCATCGTGTTCTTGGCCTGCCTCGTGCTCTGCTCCCTGAGCGTCGATTATTATAGGCACGTGATGGTAGTAAATGTGGTTCCATTCTCATTAAATGGCCGAACCGCTTGAATCTTTGCTTCTCGATGTACTGTATGCATGGTATAGTACCAACGAAGCTTCTGATATTCTCGTTTCTCACTCTATCTCTCCTTGTAACGTTGACAGCTTTTCGTAGACATCTCATTTCACATGTTGTAATCTTTCTTTCTTGTGTCTTAGTCAGGGTCATGTTTGGCACTGATAGCAGAGAGTTGGAATAACTTACTCACTCAATAACTTGCTCATTTAATCACTCATTGAGCTTTGGGGGTATTTGTGGCTAAGTTTTTAAGCCATTTGCCTTGTGAGTTGAAAGCCGTGGGTTGAATCGACCGCAAGGTTCTGTTCATGAGTGCAGTTTTTTCCAGAGAACCCTAGGATTGTTGCTGTAGCTACAGAGTTCGTGCTTTGTGCAATACTCTCGGCAGTGGGGGCGTGCCATTTCTGTGGAGAGGACGAGCCATTTGATGTAAAACCCGGTGCAATGAATTCAATCCTTCTGCTTTAACTCATTAAGTTGCTGACCCACTCAATAAGTCGTGCAACTACTCCTTCATTCATTCATTTATATATCTCCACTCACTCAATCACTCACGTCTTCACTAACCCACTCAATCAAACACACTCCCACTCATTCTTACTAACTTATTCACTTACTTAAGACTTCACTCACAAATTCACTAACATTTCTACATGTTCATTCAATCACTCCCTAACTCATGCACAGATTGAAGTTAATTACAATCACTAACTCACAAATACACACATCTCCTTCGTCCCATCACGTACATTTCAACAATCCAGTCTTCATTTTCTCTCGATTTCTATTTCTATCATTTTCATCATCCTCTCAGACCAGCCTGTGCCTCTCCATTAACCTCTAGCACGCCTTCTTTCATCATTCGTGTTTGCCAATAGACACCGACATGAAGTGGTCAGGGCGCATCTTGTCAGACCTCTTCAAGACCTTCCAATTCATTTTTCAGACTTGATACACCGCTAGCCATGCAACATCGTCCAACAGCCCGCAGAGTGGAAAGACCTTTCCAGCTGCCACCTAAACTAACTACAGACGTGATGGATTCTTTCTTAGTGGATTTCAGAGCAACTTCATAAATTCAAAGGCGAATCTTTCTGGGGTGCGTAGAATTTCCCAAAATGTTTTGCTACTAATTAATGGAGGATTGCCAAAATATTGCATTTTTATAAAATAGATCATAGATCGAAATATATGAAGATTATGGTGGTGTTTTATGATCAAGTAAAGTCTTTTTTACATTTATTTGCAGTGAAGTGATAAAATCAGTAGCGAAATGTTGCATTTTAATTTCTTAAGTTTTCGTGAAGTGAGAAAAATATATTATGAAGTGTAATGTTTCTCGTTTCTTGAGTCACTGTGAAGTGAAAAAGTAGTCATTTAATGTTATCTCCTTCTGCTTGAAGCGTCGTGAAGTGAAGAAATTTGTCGTGAAGTATTGGCTCCCACTAGTTGAGTCGTCGTGAAGTGAAGAAATTTGTCGTGAAGTATTGGCTCCACTAGCTGAGTCGTCGTGAAGTGAGAAATTGTCAAAGTTTGGCCCTCACTTGAGCTGAGTCGTCTGACATGTAGTAAATGTGTCGTGAAGAAGTATTGCATTACTACAGTTGAGTTGTCGAGTGAAAAATTAGACATTTATGTTTTCTCCTGCTGTTGAGGGTCGTAAAGTGAAGAAATTAGTCACGAAGTATTTTCTCCCTCTACTTGAGTTTACATAAAGTCAAAGTTGTGTTACCTAACTTAATTGTAAAATTCTGATGAGCTTATCAAAGAATCCAACTGAAAATGTAATGTTTTGATCAATTTTATCTAACAAGAAAATCAACAATGAATAAGTCAAACGATGGTAGCATAGTAAACATTACATATGGCTCGAATGCCAGATTGCAGAATACCCAAACGACTCTTTTATGGTGAGCTGCAAAGTGGTAAACGCTCAAGGGAGGAGGCCAGAAAAAGCGATTCAAAGATATACTCAAGAACTCGATGAAATCTTTTGACATAGATGTCAACAACTGGGAGAATGCTGCTCAAGACAGACCAGCCTGGCGCACACTTCTTCGACACGGTTCCTCGGCCTGCGAGGCAGATAGAATAGCACGGATGGAGCAAAGACGTCAAAACAGAAAGGCAGTAAAACTTCCTACAAGTGCAAGTATACCTTGCCCACACTGTACACGAACATTTCAAGCCCGTATCGGCTCACTAGTCATCTACGCACACACAGACAAACATAGCGCAACTACATTCCCTTGGATGAAAATATGTGTGATCATCATCACCCGTGATGGACGAGCATCAGTAAACATTACTATTTGACAGCCGGAAAAGCGTAGTTGTTAGTGATTTCCCTTCTTAGACACATAGTCCGGATTCAATTCTACAGTGGACTATTTTCCGACTGTAATGGCTCTTAGTTCGAAAATAGCTTCAATTTTGTACCAGCAAAAGTATTGGGAAGTGAAGGCGATAGTCGTGGAGTTACCCGTCCCGTAACCACATAACCCGTCGTGTAACTCAATGAAAAATAAGCATAAAACAACGTATTTCCCAATATACCTCATGGTATAGGACAGATACAAGAAAAACACAGACATCCTAGAAGACTTGCACATCAAGGAGCATTGGTTCATAAATAACATCATGTCCCGGAAGATGAAATATTTTGTCCGCATTAAAAGCAACAGCCGTTTGGAGAGAAGAGTAATGAAAGACTTGGTTTCTTAGTACGAGGCAGGGGACAACCAAAACGAAGGTGGCAGTAGGACATCGAAGATACCTTGAACATGACTTTGGAGGAGGCCGGAGAACTTACAAGAGACAGAGAGAGTTTCAGGCGGGCTGAGATGAACGCGACGTTCCACAATGGACATGCTACTACTTGTACATCGAGATATGAAAAAACGCTCCTCAAACATTAATATTGAGAAACAAAAAATCCATAAATAACATAATATTCACAAAAACGCATTATATATTTCGCATTCTCATATTAAAAAAGGTATTGCATATCTTATGTCGGTAATTGCATATACTTTGCGAATCAAACCCAGCTTTTAACGCTGTTTGTGATTTTTCTAGGCATTATTACGTTCAGTAGTTTGCCATTGCTTTCTGAACGGGTGGTGCCATCGTCCTTTGTTAAAATCCACGCAAACAATTTGCAACCAAACTGTCCGCAGCGTGATTCGAACTCAGAACGTCGGGGTTAATAGACCGAGTCACTAACCCCTAAGCCACAGACGCCACCATTAAGACCATCTACAATAGACAATATGTATTGTTGAGCAATAATGTGTGCATGTACGATATGCTAATAGTAGTTTAATAAGTAATCGAATATTGACAGAAAGGTCTGTCTTTGAAAAACAAAAACACATGTTGACATACATTTTATTTAGTTTGTTTGATTTTAATATTGTATCATAACTACACAAATCCAATAATGAATTAAATGTAAATGCTACAGAACAGTACTTAGATTATCATGGACAGAGAAAAAAAAAAGAAATTCTCCTGTTCTGCAACAGATTGTTATTAAATAGAGTTGGCTATTTAAGAGCATAAAAACAAGGAAAATTAAATATTTCGAAAGGTGGTCAAAAGGCTCATGAGGTCATAGTGGTAACATGAGCCAGGGCTAGCGAGGGGCGCGCTACCAAGACCCTGCCCCTAACCACGCGTGACCCTGGAAACAGACTATGGTTCTGGTCTGGCTAAGAGGGCAGGGATCGGGGAGAGAAAACTACTGGTAGTGGTAGCAGTGCAAGTACGGAAATACGATAAAGATACATACAAATAAAATGCACAAATCTCCTGACCGATGTCCAACAAGATATTGCCCAAGTCCCTGAACGCAAAGAAACAGCAACGAAACGTCTCAGATATGGATGAGAGGTGCATCCAGTGACCAAACGTATGCCCACGTAGGGCGAAGCTCGAAGCCCTGAGGAGGGGCAAACATTGCCAGCCCGTCGGCAAGAATAAATAAGACAGGACCGTAACGAATAAAAGTCTACCCTCGTGTTGGTGCGAGAGAAGATTGCAGCTCACCCCGCACTGATAGCCTGGTGCAGATACATGTACTGGGCGAGGTTTGCCAAGCGCAAAAGAACAAGTTGCGTTTAGTGCATAACGAAACTACCCGCCCTGGAAAAACCGTGCAAGGTACTGTGCGATTAAAATTAACATTCCCGGAAGAACTGAGGTTGGTGATGCCTAACGGAACTGCCAGCCTTGGGGCAACCGGGCAAGGTTTGATTCCAGTCGTAACTAACATCCCCGGAATAACCGGGGCGGGTGATGGCGGCGAGCGCAAAACCCTCAGTTACGCTGATAGCGCCGACTGAAACGACCCTCTACATTGTTTGTACTCGGCCCCATGCCAGTGCTTTCGAGGTCAATTGCAAATTGCCACGTACCGATACGCGTCTAGAAAAGGCTGAGAATGTTCCTCCCCGGATCAAACTCAAAAATGAACGGTAAAGCAAGGCCGACATTGTACGGATCAAACAGGAAGTTCGGGTCTGAACATTGGCGAAGGCCGATACTTTACACGGTGTCTTATACGAGTAAGACGCCGTACGAGGATAAGCTTACAAGCCCCGAGAAATATTTCTCAGTCAGAACGGGCATAAACAGCGTAACTCACTGTCCCGGCGTAGATCACAAAGCCCAAAATACGGCAAAGCTGATCGTACCTAGGAAAGCTCACCCTAGTAAATCAAAAGCTGGCTGAAAACGAACACCCCACCGAAGGATAAGCAACTGGGCTCCAATAGGTGCTGAAGGCTGGTGCACGTACATTACGTTCTGTTGGCGGTTTATATATCACAATGAGAATGATTAAAACAGGCCCAGAACGATCGCAGAAGAAGAAGAAGAAATATTTCGTACTCATCAAACGACATGAATACTTAGAAAAGATAATTTTGGAGGAATGGTGCATGGAAGAAGAAAGAGAGGAAGACACAGAAGACGATTTGTGCAACATGCCATTGACGATCTGAAAATGACACAGGTCAACTTGCACAGAATACAGAGTTTTTCAGGACAGCTGTCATGGAAACCAAGTTCCGGAAGGGACAAGCTACTTGATGATGGTGATGACAATGGTTATAACTACAGCACAACAACATTTTCATCGGGGAAAAAAAGGATTTTATCTAAACAGTGAGCCACAAGAACCATCAGCATGCATCGAATGTGACTTTTGATGTGGAAATAGATCTAATTGATTTTAAATTGAATGCTGCAAAATCGTTTCAACGGGCAATAAGTAAATGTTATCAATATATCAACAGATTCTCATCCATGTATTTTCTAAACTATTCTCATTTTCAACCCCCATGAGATTTCTATATAATAGCAGGAAAACGCCACTGACGGCATTGAAGAGGTTCCAAATCGTAACTGGCTCCTCTCCGCCTTAATGCCGAATCTGACATGGGGTCTGAAGGATTGTAAACCGAGGCAGTTATGCCTGTCGTAGTTTGTGTAAAGCTCATCAGTGTGACTGAAGGGTTGGATGTGCCTGTTAGACGTTCATGGGCAAATGTTGATCGTTCTGTCTTCCAGGGAAGTGTTTGAGAGCTCCCAGACAGATTAATGAAAGCAACGATAGGCAAGAACCAAGACTAGACGATACTGACGATTGGTAATCATAGCTCTACCTAATTTACAGCGGTCAGTGATCATTGTCCATAGAACCGATTCCGAGTCCGTTGATTTGTGTAATCACATTCAATAAATACTGTAACGATTACTATGAGAATGGGATCAGTAGTGATAGCTCCTCTCTTACTCTTAGCTCGTTCAACATACTGCCTTTTCAGTCCTGACTCAGCGATATGTAGACCCTATGGTCTGTGTATTCCATGTAAAATGAACGTTTGAAAATCCGGATGCTCTATAAAGAGACGAATTGATCATCGATACCTTTCTCTTCTTTGAACTCTCCATATCGACCACTTGTTAACCACTCTGTGATTTGTATGTGATCCGAACCTAAGAGCGATTTACGATGTGCCAGTGATGTACAAGTTAGTCAGCATATACGATTTCTGCGTTGATTTTTATTTACAAAGTTAGCTTTCCAAGGTCTTACATGAGTCGCCTCTTACGACATGCCTTGTAGGTCGCAATGGTACTATTCTTTGCTTCCCTTGCGGGTCCCGGCACCACATGGGTGGTAATTACATTCAATAAATGCTGTAACGATTACTATGCGGATGTGATCATCGATAGTGAAGCTGGTAACACGTTGCGCTAGGGATAACGTGTCTTGGAAAATTCGAGATGAGAATGAGGAGTTTTTAAAGAACCACAGGGCCCGTCTGCCCAGCGTGTTCGTAGCGTGTTGGACTACGGTGACTATCCCTCTGTGTGTGTGGGTTCAATTCCGTGGGATGGCAGAAAAGCCACAGATTCCCCAGATTTACGGTGTTCGTGGCACCGAACCGAAGGGTTACGATGTCCATGGCACCGAGCCGAAGAGCTGAAAATCTCGTGCTTCTGGATCGGGAAAAAAAAAAAAGAACCACAGGGGAAGCAACGGAAGTAATGAATATTTTCAATAAATAAACAGTTTACAAGTATTACGAGCTTTCGAAAATCAAATAACCAAACACAGGATTCGAACCAATTACCCTTATTTCTTACGGTACCTATTGCCTAGCTTAGCAATACGCGCGTTCTTTCGAGAACAACCAGCCAGCCATTCGGGGAACGCTTGAAAGAACCCTCGTAAGAACAGGGTAATGTCTGACGAATCGTAGTTTTGAGTCCAGTTTCGGCGATAAATTTGCTTGTGTGCACACGGTATGCAGTTGGACTGCAGGAAACTTTGATTCTTTACTCGGATATCTAAATTACAAGTATCTCTGAAGTCGTAGTAAGACTTGCCTGAATGGCGAGTGACAATGGTGATAAGAAAAACAAGCTTTCACATACAAAGCAGTCAGTAGTGCGCCGAGTGGTGCCGGGACCACAAGGGAAGCAAAGAATAGCACCACTGCGACATACAAGGCATATCGTAAGAGGCGAGCACCTACCCTCTACCTACAAAGACATTTTTCCGATCCAGAAGCACTGAGGTACTAGTGTCATAATTTACCCCAAACAAGCAGCTGTGGCTATTTTTAGATATATCGTGACGAGTCGGAGGAAGTCGTAGGATCGTCCATTTTACGACAGGTAAACCAGTTACAAATTTGGTAGCAATTGTGGCTATTTTTAGATAGGTTGTACAGTTACAAATTTGGTTGCTAACAATTCTTTAGTATTCGACATTAGTATTAAATTGCAAGAAAGCGGAAATTATGTCATTTTCGGTATACCTTCTGTTTTATCACACTGAAACCCACAGCCAACTATAGTTGGCTCTGCTAAACCCTATAAGCGTTAATGGAATAAACCGCGACACACGATAAACAGCAGAGACACCCCCGGAATGCCCCGGAAGCCCGTCTCAAATTTGCTTGGGGTAAATTATTCCACTATTACCCACTTGAGCTTTCAGTTCTTCGGCTTGGTGCCATGGACATCAAAACCCTTCGGTTCGGTGCCATGAACATTTTAAATCTGGAGAACCAGTGGCTTTTCTGCAGACACGGAATTGAACCACACTCACAGGAGCTTGTCACCTGTAGTCGAACACGCTGCGCAAGCGGTCATACAGAGACCTTCTAAGAAATATATGCATAATTCATAAAAAAATATCCCATATGCTCACTTGACACATATTTATCCCTAGCACGGGAAACAATATTTATTCTACAAATTAATATCCTGCTAAAATGACGCCCAATAATTTTCCACACAAATTGCTTGGCATAATTTCAGGGTAATTACGGTAATCGATATCGCTCAGTGCTTCATTAAAGGAAGCTTATAGAGAGAAGAGAACAGCGTAACCATTGCGGAGTGGGTGATCGAGAAACATGATTCTTAGTTGTTGCGTGACAAGCGGTCATGAAATGTGGTTATAGCTGGTCATCGTTTGTGCAGAGCCATAATTGATTGTTGTCATTTGCAGATCGGGATCTAACTCAGTGGTTCTCAGCCTGCGGATCGCACCCCTTTTGGGTCGAATGACCTTTCACAGGGGTCGCCTAAGACCGTCGGAAAACTTCATATTTTCGATTGTTTTAGGATCGAGTCCCGGCTCCTCTATCCATCTCCAGGCGAGTCCGTCCACATGCAGATACCCTCGGCGTTTGTGATTAATCACTATGCTTTAATTATGTTCAATTTGTAACAATAAAAATACATCATCCTGCATATCAGATAATTACATTATGATTCATAACAGTAGCAAAATTACAGTTATGAAGTAGCAACGAAAATAATTTTATGGTTAGGGGTCACCACAAAATGAGGAACTGTAATAAAGGGTCGCAACATTAGGAAGGTTGAGAACCACATGATCTAACGCAGGCTGTCTAATAGAGCATTGAATGTAGTGAAGAGAGAAACATTAGACATAGACATCATAAATTGATCGTATAATGGAATATAAAAGTTGAAAAAAATAAGAAAGATTTCAAGGAAGAAAGATAATGGGTTGGAAAGAGAAAGACATACTAATGGGTTGAGAATGAAATAAGTGGGTTTAAGGAAGAAAGATAAGTGGGTTGAAAGAAAGATTTAGTTAATTTTATTTTTAATTTTTAAATTGTGTTCTGTTAAAAACGTTGTGTGGGGCGAAGGTGTGGGGTTGAGTGAGTGAAGGGGTGGTGAGGGTTAGGGGTATTTTATATTCGATGTTCTGCCCCTGTGTTGACGGAGTTTGCGTGAAGAGCAAAGAATAGTAACACTGAGACCTGAAAGACATATCGTTAGTCGACTTAGATAGAGGTCTAGGATTCTAAGTTAGATAATTGCATATCCTTACATGACTTTGATAATCAACCCAGCTTTTAACACTGCTTGTGATTTTTCTAGGAATTATTACGTTCAGTAGTTTGCCATTGCTTTCTGAACGGGTAGCGCCATCGTCCTTTTGTAAAAATCCACTCGAAACAATTTGCAATCAAACTGTCCGCAGCGTGATTCGAAATCAGAACTTCGGGGTTAATAGACCGAGTCACTATCCCCTAGGCCACAACGCTACCAAGGGATTCTACCTTAGTAAATTAAAAGCGTGCATAAATCGCATGTGCTGGCATTTTTTTAGGCCTATAACTGACACACCGCAGGATTGCTCTTAGGATCAGATCACATGCAAATCACACAGAAGTTAACAAGTGGTAATAATGGAAGTTAACAAGTAGGTTAACAACAACTATTAACACAAGTTTATATGACACAGACAACTAATGTAACAAGATTTATAACACAGACAACTAATGTAACATAAGTTTATAAACACAGACAACTAATGTAACACAAGTTTATAAACACAGACAACTAATGTAACATAAGTTTATAAACACAGACAACTAATGTAACACAAGTTTATAAACACAGACAACTAATGTAACATAAGTTTATAAACACAGACAACTAATGTAACATAAGTTTATAAACACAGACAACTAATGTAACACAAGTTTATAAACACAGACAACTAATGTAACAAAAGTTTATAAACACAGACAACTAATTAACACAGTTTATAAACACAGACAACTAATGTAACATAAGTTTATAAACACAGACAACTAATGTAACATAAGTTTATAAACACAGACAACTAATATAACACAAGTTTATAAACACAGACAACTAATGTAACATAAGTTTATAAACACAGACAACTAATGTAACATAAGTTTATAAACACAGACAACTAATTAACACAAGTTTATAAACACAGACAACTAATTAAGTTTATAACACAGCACTAATTACATAAGTTATAACACAGACAACTAATGTAACATAAGTTTATAAACTAGCCAACTAATGTACACAGTTTATAAACACAGACAACTAATGTAACACACGTTTATAAACACAGACAACTAATGTAAACTAAGTGTATAAACACAGACAACTAATATAACACAAGTTTATAAACACAGACAACTAATATAACACAAGTTTATGCACAGACAACTAATGTAACACAAGTTTATAAACACAGACAACTAATGTAACATAAGTTTATAAACACAGACAACTAATGTAACACAAGTTTATAAACACAGACAAATAATATAACATAAGTTTATAAACACAGACAACTAATGTAACACAAGTTTATAAACACAGACAACTAATATAACACAAGTTTATAAACACAGACAACTAATGTAACATAAGTTTATAAACACAGACAACTAATGTAAAACAAGTTTATAAACACAGACAACTAATGTAACATAAGTTTATAAACACAGACAACTAATGTAACACAAGTTTATAAACACAGACAACTAATGTAACACAAGTTTATAAACACAGACAACTAATGTAACACAAGTTTAAAAACACAGACAACTAATGTAACATAAGTTTATAAACACAGACAACTAATGTAACACAAGTTTATAAACACAGACAACTAATATAACACAAGTTTATAAACACAGACAACTAATGTAACATAAGTTTATAAACACAGACAACTAATGTAACACAAGTTTATAAACACAGACAACTAATGTAACACAAGTTTATAAACACAGACAAATGAAGTAATACAAGTTAAATCACCATCATCATCATCATCATCATCATCATCATCATCATCATCATCATCATCATCATCATCATGAAAAGCTTTCGCTTCCGGAACTTAGCTCCCATGACATCAGTCTTGAAAAAAACTATTTCTCTGCAAGTTTCCGGCGTCAGCAGTAGTCATTCTCAGATCGTTAATGACATCCTGCACCCATCGTCTTCTAGGTCTTCCTCTCATTCTTCTTCAGCACAGTTTCCTCCAAGTTATCTTCTCAGGAACGCATGTCGTTTGATGTGTCCAAATATTTATTTTTCTTGATGTTATTCTCTTTAACAGACAACTCTCCTTAATATCAAGCTGTTGCATTACATACGTTTTGTTTTTTCTCTGTCCATGATATTTAGGTACTTTTCTGTAGCATTTGCATTCAAAGGCATTAATGATCTTCTCCGTCGCTTTGTCAATTGTCCATGTCTCACAACCATATGTTACCAAGATAAAAGCACTCTTTACGACAAGTTATGTACACAGACATATAATGTATATAGATAACTAAAGTAATACAAGTTCTATACACAGACAATTCTAAAAGCATAATAATAGTTCTATACACAGACAACTAAAGAGTAATACAGTTCTATACACAGACAACTAAAGTAATACAAGTTCTAATACACAGACAACTAAAGTAATAACTATGTTCTATACACAGACAAATAAAGTAATACAAGTTCTATACACAGACAACTAAAGTAATACATGTTCTATACACAGACAAATAAAGTAATACAAGTACAATACACAGACAACTAAAGTAATACTATTTTATATACAGACAAAGAAAATGGGATTTTAAAGCCGAAGATTGATTTCATTGCACCTGGTTTTACCCATATGGCTCGGTCCCTCTCCCAGAAATGGACCTACACCTGTCGAGAGCAATGCACAAAGCACGAGCTCCGTTACTCCCGCAACAATCCTAGGATCTCTGGAAAAAATGCATTGGGAACAGAACGGCGCGGTTCGCATTCGAACCCAGACCTTCGACTCACAAGGCTTAACCACTTAGCCACAGAGACCTCCCCCCTAACACAGATATAACAAGTTCCCACATTTGTTGTCCTTCTGCATCCTTGTCTAACCTCAAATATTTAACAACTACCACTGAAACAAAGCCTTGCATTCAAACAGTCTTCAGCACCTTGCCACTCATGTCAGACGGGCATGCTGTGACTTCTCCTGTTCCTGTGACACACCTCATCTCTGGGATGAGAGATGGGCGTGTCCCATCCATGCTTCAAATTGACCTCCTGTGGCTCTCACCTTTTCAAGACTCTTTAATTCTGCAACACTTGGAAGATTTCCCAGACAATGAACAAAATTGTTGTGTTTCCAAGGGTAAAAAGTATCCAATATTTAGTATTAATAAGACAATTTTGTCTTTGTGTAGAAGACAAAACAAAGATGACACCATGAAGAAAGCAAGTACTTGAGAAAAGACAATTGCAAGAGAACACCCGTGTGTTGCCGAGGCTCGCACGAGGAGCAAAGAATAGTAACACTGTGACCTACAAGACCAGATAAGGGGCGACTAAGGTACAGCACAGCCAACTATAAACTCATACGACCAGCGGACTCGGGTAAAAATTCTAGAAAATAAGACCCAAACCGTCGCGTGACCTCGCATTCCAGTATCGTTGTATAAAGACGAATTCATTTTAAAATCAATACAAAATGCTAAACCAAGGTTATATTATGTAACAAGTTAAGTTTAACTCTAAGGAATCGCCCGAAGTGGTAACGGGGCCCAAATTTGGGGTGTAAAGAATAGAGCCACTGTTACCTGCCACATGTTGTAAGAGGCATTAAGGAGGTTTGGCTGAAATCGGATGATGTGTCCTAAACGTGTAGAAGTCTATGCATTTAGGGGCCTACCAAACCAATGTGCAACGAATACAGTTCTTGGCAGAGATCAAACATATCACAAAGAGTGATTAAAATTGGTGGTAAAGAACGAACGCAAAGAAGAAGAAGTACACTAAGGAATATCAGTATTATGAATATTTGTTCATCATTTATAAAGTGTGTTTTAACAATGGATCGATATGAAGCATTTGAAGAGAAAGAAGTTACAATGTGTTCTAAACCTCTCCTTCTCATCATTACCATCATCTTCAAATAGCTTATCCTGTGAAGAACTTTGCCACCCCAACAGTCCTCCGGAATCTCTCTCTCTCTCTCTCATAGGCCAGATATCCTGCCTCTCAACCGCCATGTTCAAACCATCAGATACATCCTGATCCCTTCTCCATGATCTTCCTTTTTCTCTTTGCCGGATGTTTCCTTCCATGATGGTCTTCTCCTTCATGTCTTTCCATATGTCCAAAAAATCTCAATTTTCTCTTTACCATTTGTAGCTTCAGCCAGTTTTCTCTGACTTTGAGTTCCCTTTAGATAGATCTATTTGTCCTCTTCTCTGTCCTCTTCTCCTTCTCATCAGGTCCATCAAATGATAACTACCTCTTTCTTATACTGATAATAAGTTTCTCTGTGTCTTGACCTTATTCAACACTCCACATTCGTCATTTTAACAGTCCGTCTAAAACAGGGTTTCCCAAAGTGTGCAGTATCCCCAGTGGATGTTAAAGCGTTCTAGGGAGGGGCGCTGAGGGATAGTGGGTTCAAAAGAATTGGGGTGTTCATGCGATTAGCGGTCGATGGCTTCTTAAAGAAGAAATTAATAATAAATATTTTTAAATAAATTATTTTCGTGATTTTGCGTTTGAACAATCACATAAAATTTGAATTGTGCATTTTAATTCACCTTATGTCCGTCTTACATGATCTATTGTATAATCATTTGTCTATTTCATGCATCTAATCATTTGAAAATAGACCATGTATGACAGAAATATATATCAATTTTCTATGTCAAAGAGAAAATAGAGCATGTATATATGTCGGAGGAGGGGGTGTTCGCACACTATTAAATGTCGAGGGGCTTTCAAAGTTTATTTGGCAAAGTGGGCGAGGGGCGAAAAGTTTGGAATCTATGATCTAAAACAAATACACACTTAAAATATTGGAATTAAACAAATACAACTAATGTTCATAAGTCATACCCTGGTGACGGTTGAAGAGATAAGACAACTCCGCTACTATGTAACCAGCAATTACGTCATCGATTTGTGTATATGATTGACAAATTTCTGTTGTCTGCGACTGTAAGACGCCATAAACTTATCTCAACAACTAACTACGTCAAAATATTTTATAAAATGAACAGTTTAAAGACTGCTAAGTATGATAACCCAAACCTAGTTCAATTACGTCCGATTTGTTCATCCTGGTTACAAATGTTCTGTAGAAAATCTGCCTGATGGCGAGGAACCATACAACTTGATCTAAAACACGTAACAGATAGCAAAATCATTTCGTGTTTTGAGTAACAGAAAGAACAGTTTAAAATGGAAAACAAATGTCAATTAATCATCTTAAATGTTTAGAAAAGCTGAAGGGGGAACTACAATTGTTAAACCGAACAGATGCTCTCGTGGTGGCAGGTCTCGCAAAGGAAAGCAATGAATAGTACTACCTACAAGGCATGTCGTAAGAGGCGCCTGATATAGGACCTATGGAACCTACACTAGTAAATTTTCTTCAACGTTGCACATCGACCACTTGTCAACCACTCTGTGTGATTTCTATGCTTGAAAACTTATGTATATTTGAAAACTTGCAGATAACATATATGTTTTTCAAGACTGCTGTCATGGGAGCCAAGTTCCGGAAGCGAAAGCTTCTTGATGATGATGATGATGATGATGATGATGATGATGATGATATAACTTGTATTACTTCATTTGTCTGTGTTTATAAAATTGTGTTACATTAGTTGTCTGTGTCAATTCTTCTTCTTCGAACGCTGCACATCGACCACTTGTCAACCACTCTGTGTGATTTGTATGTGATTGATCCTAAGAGCTATTATACGTTGTGCCAGTTATGCGCCCACAAGTACGCCAGCACATCCAATTGAAAGCGTTGTTTTTCAGTTACTAGGATAGCATCCCTAGAGCCTACATCAGTCGGCTCTTACGACATGCATTCTACATTGCAGTGGTACTATTCTTTGCTTCCTTGCAGGGCCTCGGCACCACAAGGGCGACACTAGTGAATAAAAAGAGTCGCAAAATCGGATATGTTGGACTACTTGTAGGTGTATAACTAGCAAAACGTACAATCGCTCGTAGGCTCAGATCACATACAAATCACACAGAGTGGTTAACATGAGGTCAGTATGGAGCCTTTGAAAAGAGGAAAAACCGAACATAAAATATATGAAGAAATAATGATACCTCTTACACAAGTCTTTAATAATATCTACTTTTCTGGATTTTGTTGTTGTTGCTATATAGAGTTTAGTACTGGCATATTTTTTCTTGCCAATGCCGGTTCCAATCCCGGATGAAACAGGAGGAGGACTTGTGCGTGAGGTCAGCTACCTCATCACAAGAAATTAAAATAGCTACAGAAACTTGTAAGAAAGGACGCCATACCGGTAAAATGACCAGCCAGGTGGTGTGCGGTGCACCTAGTGCATCAATGACGGTTGCTGATGAATTAGATGGAGATATGTTGAGCACACCTTGAGGAGAAATGATCAAATACTCGAATAATTACCGAGCAGAGGCAGAGGCAATTAAAGCGGCGGCCGTAATGATCTTGGAGAGAAGAAGCACTACACGCAACAAGGTCGTGATATTCACCGATGCTCTATCGGTCATCACGGCACTTAAATGCGTCGGCAAAACTGAGATGAATGAGCTCAAAACGTCCTCGCTGAACTAACGAGTTCACTCAAACGCACCGTCATCCAGTGGATACCGTCACACTGCAACGTTAGGGAAACGAAGCAGCCGACAAGCTAACCAAAGAGGGCTGGCGACTACCCCCAGACTGATCTCGAGATCGGTTATGAGGAAGTCAAAACAACCATCGGTTCGCACTATAGTAGCAAATGGGCAAAAGACCACCCTCAGCACACAGCCAATGACGGATACTATGGTCTCTCTCGACGTGAACAAGTTGCCATACTTCGCCTCCGTACCGGCCACAACAAGCTCCGAGCCCACATGTTCCATAAATTTAAAATTGGCACAACTAGCCTGTGCCCCTGCAATATGGCGGACATGACGGCAGAACACGTCTTGCAAGACTGTCAACGTTTAGCAGGTATACGGAAAGAGTACTGGCCACAAAACACAGAGCTTCGCGAAAAGCTGTACGGAGAAACGGAGTCCCAAAAACAACAGTAAAATTTATGATAAAAGTTGGTTCACCAGTCTAGGCCGGGAACGCAAAGGAAGGATCAACGAATATCAAAGCAGGCATTGAAGTGGGATGCAAAGGGTTCAAGAAAGAGAGTCGACCTAAGGAGACCCTGAAACGAACTTTGCTGAGAGAGGCAGGAAATATCGGTCTCAGTTCCATGGAGGAGTTTGAGCGAGTTGCACAGGATAGAGCGGAATGGAGAAATTACTTGCAGGACCTAATGTAACGTATAATGGTACGAGAGGAATTATTATTATTATTATTATATTTTTCTTCTTTTCGAACGATTCATATCAACTACTTGTTGAACCACTCCTTGTGATTTGTACGTAATCTGAGCCTAAGAGCGATTGTACGTTGTGCTAGTTTTGCCAGCACATCCTACAAGTATGCCAGCACATCCGATTTCTGCAACGCTTTTTATTTACTAGGGTAGCTTTCCTAGACCAATTCCATTCAATACCAGATCAGTCGCCTCTTACGACATGCCTTGTAGGTTGCAGTATTACTATTCTTTGCTCCCCTTGCGAGCCCCAGCACACACTGGCGGTACTGCCATACGGATGCGAGTAATGGACGGTGCACCTACAGATGGAAAAATCTCTGGAGGCCACAGAGATGTGGTTTTACAGAAGAATGATGAGAATCCCATGGACTGCAAAAATGATTAAGATGGAAAAGTCTCTCGAAACATATCGAAAAATTACTGCCAACACAAGAAAGAGGCAGTCATCATTTTCGGACATTTAATGAGAAGGGGAGACAATACACATTGTGAGAACCGGTAAAATCGAAGGAAGACGAGACAAAGGAAAACAGAGAGAAAGCACTAGACATTACTACCTCATGGCACAGAAGAGCGTCAACATCTGAGATGGTACCAAATAAAAGGGACATAAATTTGTGGAGATTCACGATCACTTACGCCAGCAGGCATGGCACCTGATGATGAGGATTTTTCCTGCAGCAACATTAGTATGTGAGGCAAGAATTATTGATAAAACACTACAGAGGAAATAGTGTTACAAAGTACTCAGAGAGTTTCATTGATAGGAAAAATTACAAATGTGTGGACCGGTGGCGGCTCGTCATTAGGGGCCAGTGGGGCCGGTCCCCACCAAACACAATGTGTAACGTGTATTTATTATTTTATAAATTACAATATAACCTAACTCAAAACCGTGATTTTTTCCAAACATTTTTCCTGGCCCCACCAACAAAAAGGATCACACGAGCCGCCACTGGTGTGGACATGCGAAATGGATAAAAATGGCTGTAGAAAAGTGTATTACCTGACAGACGAAGAAAAGAAATATCAGGTGGAAGATGTCATAGACGAGTTGAGTATCTGCTGCCACCATGTATCCACTTGTCAGCTGGAGGTCCTAGTGGGTGCTCCACAACTTTTCTCTGAAATTAGCCTCAAGAAGCTTTTGTTTGAGTCATTGCCAAAAGGGACAAATTTGCAAAATGTATTAGTAACATTGTAGTGTCTTCCTTTCTAATAGTACATGTTGGTGGACATCTTGTTTTGACTGTTCCATTTAGCAATAGCGAAACACGGAAAAACAAAGTATTGTAGTTTTACCACAAAAAAAAACAAAAACAATAACAATATACAACAAGTATTCGTCGAAAAGGTCTTTTGGCCGAAACGTTGTTATTTATTGTTATGGTCAACATGCCTTGTTCTCATCTTACAATAAAATTGAAGCTACTTTGAACGATGTAAACATGTTTGTTATATGTGTATACATGTGTGTATGTATGATATTGTCTCGTCCCGAATATATACAAGCACAATAGGCTTATAGCATGTGTTATGTGACGAAACCTGACTGTTCGATCCGGAACCTGTAACCTGATTTTCCTGTATGTATCTAGTTTGTTGATAACTTCGCTTAGTTTGCTTTTGGGTTCAAATAAACTCATTGTCTCATCGTGATTTGTTGTTGCTATTTTTGTATTTTGTAAACTACAGCACTTTGCTTACTGTTTAAAATTTTACTAGTTTACTCATTCTTCCTCTGTTATCAATAATACCATTGTTCCATTTAGTCTATTATTCTAATTTTGTTTTTGTCCGGCCTTTGTTTAGTTTTGAAATTATCATATTTACTGCATTCTTCTATATGAATAACCACCTTGATTTTCATAATTTTGTTGGTCGCGAACGAGTTTATTTGATATCAAATCTGTAAACATTGAATTACACATTTATACAGAGTAAACGAATTCAAGCACTAAAGTCCTGTTGAGTAAGTGTGCAAATTGCACAGGCACTTAAAATTAGAGAGAACAGGTTGAGTGTTGCTGCTCGGATAAAATTGATGAGAAATTTGTTAAAGATAATTTTGTTAAAGATAATAAGTTAGATTACTACCACAGTCAACTCTAATATTTCTTATCGCATAACTGGACCGCTGGAAACCCTGACCTACTTTCTTCAGTTGAGGGGGCTGGAATTTATATATGTTTGATGAGAGCACTGCGAGATTTTTGAAATTTTACTCAATTCTTTGAGTATATGGTTATTTATTGAGGAAAAATATTCATAATATTGATATTCCTTATTGTTAAACTTAACTTGTTGCATAATATAACTTCGATTTAGCATTTTGTGTTGATTTTAAAATGAATTCGTCTTCTACTACAATACTGGAATACGAGGTCACGTGGTGTAGTTGTGGTCTGATTTCCCATAATTATTACCTGGGTTCGCAGGCCCATAAGTTTATAGTTGGTTCTGCATAAACAGGGCGCCTCGCTTGAGGTCTTCACCGGTCCCTCATAGTTTGTTTTGTAGGGTTGCTTCTGCTGGCCAGATTTTCAGTTTCACACTGATCCGGCTGGGGCAGTCTTGCAGGATGTGCTCTATGGATTGATTTGGTGCTCCACAGGCGCAGGAGTCGAGTCTCGAGACTACTTCTATGGAGTGTGCTCTGAGACCGCAGTGTCCCGTTCTAAATCTGAAGACTGTGGTCTGCGCTTTTCTGTTTAGTGTACTTATACTGTCGTGCTCTGTGTTGTATCCTCCGTTTACAGAAGTTCAACGATAACACAAAAAACATCACAATAAAAGTCAAAAGGGTCGGTGTTACTTTCACCTGAAGAGTTGGTGGTGAACGGTTTCATAATGGTGTGCACACAGCTGATACTTTGGAGTGTGTTGTGTTTGAAATATATTCATGGCAACAGCTTCGAGCAAGCATCTTTAATTAGTCTGTTATATAGAATCCCCCAGATTGCTTTCAGAAACGAGAATAAGATTCTGTATGAAACTGTATTTGCAATATTTAAAAACACTAATAAACAATACAATTCAATATAAAAAGTACAAAACAAAATACAATAAGAACATTAATCAATCAAATACTGTGGACACAATTTAGTAGAAGACATGAGACACAAAAGAAAATATGAACAAATTGATTAAACTTGCGAAAAAAGCAATTAAATCTTGAAAAGTAATTCATAATTGATTAGCAAAGTCAATAAGAAAATCTGAAACATCAATGAAGGAAGACAAAGGATTATTTTCAACTGTCATTTTAATATTTAACAGCGTATAATAGAGATGATAGTTCTTTTTAAAAAATAATTACATCACAAATATTAAAGTCATGGAAGATAAGATTTGCAATACATTTTATTTATTTTTATTTAATAGCCAATTTCATACAACGATAAGTTTTATACAACTTTAGTGCTCGCCTGCCTAGTGTGTTCGTAGCCGTTGGACGACGGTTCAATTCCGTGCTAGAGAAAAGCTACAGTTTCTCCAGATTTACGGTGTTCGTGGCACCAAAACGAAGGATTACGATGTCCATGGCACCGATCCGAAGAGCTGAAAGCTCAAGTGCTTCTGGATCAGAAAAAAAATATCGAAATAGGAGGAAGACTGTAGTAAAACTTGGTAAATAGCGAAACACGTACAAACAATACTTTTGTACGTGTTTCATGAATCAACTTTAGTACCAATAATTTTATACAACTTTAGTACCAATAATTTTATACAACTTTAGTACCAATAATTTTATACAACTTTGGTACCAATAATTTTATACAACTTTGTACCAATAATTTTATACAATTTTAGTACAATAATTTATACAACTTTGGTAATAATTTTACAACTTTAGTACCAATAATTTTATACAACTTTAGTACCAATAATTTTATACAACTTTAGTACCAATAATTTTATAAACTGGTACCATAATTTTACAACTTTGGTACCAATAATTTTATGCACATGTAGAATCAAGAGCTCGTGTGTTGCCGGGGCAAGCAAAGGGAGCAAAGAATAGCACTGCTGCGACATACCTGGCATGTCTTAAAAGGCGACTAAGGTAGGGTCTATGGAAGCTACCTAGTAAATATAAAGCGATGCAGAATTTGGATTGTAGCTACTTGGATGCGCATAACTGGCATAACGTACAGTTGTTTTTAGGCTCAGATCACATACAAATCATAAAGAGTGGTTTAACAAGTGGTGGATATGGAGCGTTTGAAGAAGAAGAAGAAGAAGAAAACAAATAGTTTGAGAAATAAAGTCAATAATTTCGCACAACTGGTCTCTATGCGGGATCTAGGCGGGATTCCGGAAAGATAGATCTTGCAATGACCAGATAGCCACCTTAAGAATCATAGTGGAACAAACAATGGAGTGGCAGGCTCCGCTCTACGTGTGCTTTGTTGATTTTGAGAAGGCATTTGACAGCATAGATAGGAAATCAATGTGGGGATCCTAAGAAACTATGGGGTGCCGGAGAAGACTGTCGACATCATCAGGCAGCTGTATGAGGTTTGCCTGCCAGGTTATTCATGATGGAAGACTGTCAGAGGAGTTCCAGGTCACTACTGGTGTTAGACAGGGATGCCTGCTGTCCCCCCCCTCTTCTTCTTGGTGCTACTTGATTGGGTCACACGCACAGCCTACGACAGGTCTGGAAAAGGCATACAGTGGACACTTATGTCAAAGCTAGAAGACCTGGATTTTGCGGACGATCTCGCCTTGCTTTCGCATAGACTACAAGACATGCAGGAAAAGTGGATGCTCTGGCACAAACGGCACAACGAGTCGGCCTTAAAATCAGTCAGAGAAGACTAAAGTAATGCGTAGCAACAACATACAGCAAGATCCAATACTGATTGAGGGAAGGGACATAGAAGATGTGGATGAATTTGTCTACCTTGGAGTAAGATCAGCAGATCAGGAGGTACAGATGAGGACATTAATGCTAGAATTAGGAAGGCCCGACAGGCCTTTGCGATCCTGCACATGGTGTGGATGTCCGCTGCCATCTCCACGAAAACAAAGCTCAGGATTTTCAGCTCAAATGTGAAGTCGGTGTTGCTGTATGGCTCGGAAACTTGGCGAGTCACTAGGGCAAATGCAAATAAGATCCAGACCTTTGTCAACGGATGTTTGCGGCGGATTCTCAGATTGAGATGGTATGATAGAGTTACAAACACGGATCTGTGGATAAGAACAGGGCAGGAACCTATGATGACACAGGTCAAGAGAAGATGGCGATGGATAGGCCATACCTTGCGGAAGACACAGTCGAGTGTCACTAGACAGGTGCTCGAGTGGAACCCGCAGGGAAACGAAAAAGAGGACGCCTAAGCAGACTTGGAGACGAGGTCTTACTGAGGAGCTGAAGAGTGCTCAATTGACCTGGGAAACATAAAAGAACAGCCAGAGACCGAGAAAGTGGCGAAAAACTGTTGAGGCTTATGACACGAGAGGCAGTGGAAATTAATGATGATGTATGATGATGGTCTCTATGCTCTATTTCATCTGAAGGGGAAGAAGGTCTCTGCCTGTAGGAGGAACGACACCGTCAAACGGTAAGTACTTTTCACGCACAAATTTATTCAGAAGCACCATACGCCTAAGTCTACGCAGAGGGACACCGTAAACAGCACAACAGTTTTGTATAGTTGTAGTAGCAATAGTTATGCAAAGGTAGTAGCAATCCTTTTTTTATAATTGTCATATCATTATCATCAAGTAGCTTGTTCCTTCCGGAACTTGGCTCCCATGACAGCAGTCCTAAAAAAACTCTCTGTTCTGTGCAAGTTGACCGGCGTCAGCAGCAGTCATTCTCAGATCGTTAATGACATCCTTCACACATCGTCTTCTAGGTCTTCCTCTCATTCTTCTTCCTGCACCATTCCCTCCAAAATTATCATTTCTATGCACTCATGTTGTTTAATGTGTCCGAAATATTTACTTTTCCTTGATTTTATGCTCTTTAACTCTTAGAGTACGAAACGCCACCTAACAAACCATAAAGTTAGTTCCCGTTTTACTAAAAGCCACTACACGTGCCATATGGTTCCATTCAGTTGTTAATTTATCGTAGAGGACTATTTTTGCATATAAACCGTGAAAAAGTCGTTTCATGTTCCATTCTATTTCCGTCCTCTCTAGAACATTGTTTACCTCGTGTTAAAGTGATATTTTTTATTTTTAATAATTTGTAAGTGTAAACAAGAAAACTGTTTGTAATAATCGTCAACAGCGACTGTCCCAATTAAAACCTAACAACTTATTTATTCATGGATTAACAATGATAATAATGGTGAATCTAGTGAGGACAGTAACAGACAGTAGTTAGTGACGATTTGAAATCGGATTTTATATTAGATGTTCTTGCAACTTAAATAAAATTTGCAGTATTGCTAATGAAGAATGGGCTTGTCTTCAAAGTAGGAGCCAGATGTGTCAAATCGTCATCTAATCAAATTCTTTGAACAGAAAATGATGAAATTTGAATATGTTGTGTAGAAATGAATATCCTAAGGAACTAATGTGGGCTTTGGAACATTACAAAGTTTAAGACATGTTGATGAGTTAACATCTTTCCTCACAAATCTTTAATTATAATTTTTTTTCATTTCCTAAATATATTTAATGCTTTAAGTGTATTTTTAAAATTCAAATACAGCAAGTGGGTGTTTATAATAGATATTTCAACTGCGCATATTTTGGTGTATGCAGTTTGTCTCTGCTGTTGAATGTAAAAAGTTATAACAAATTTTGTAAGACACCTTAACCTTAAAATTTGTTCTCAAAAACAGTGCGTAAAAGCCGGTTTTAATACCGTATTGATAGAGTTAATAGCCAAATATCTTTAATATCAAGCTGTTGCAGAACAGAAGTATTAGTTCTTTGTACAAATGTAGCACCAATAATTTTAAACAACTGTCATATCATCATCTTGAAGTAGCTTATCCCTTCAGAAATGTGACTCTATTGACAGCATCCGTGAAAAACTCTCTATTCTGTGAAAGGTGCCTGGCTTCAGACATGTATAACCCTTTCACACTTCTGAGCTGATATACTCTCTTTTGTTCTTTTTAACACGGATCAGGGCATATGCCTTCAACCAACTCATGCCAAGTTTTTCAATCTCTACCTGTCTCCTGCAGCTCCATCCAGCTCTTCTTTATATTATTGATTTCTGCCTCCAAATCCTGTCTCCATGTATTTCTCGGTCTCCCCTTCTTTCGCTGCCCCTGTAGGTTCCAGGAAAGGACCCTTCTTGTTATATTCCCCTTAGGTTTTCACAGAGTGTGTCCTATCTAACGCTAGATTCTTCTTTTAACCTCTTGATTCACTAGAATCTGTCTTGTTCTCTCCATAAGCTTTATCATTGAGCCGATGTAGTGGCTCCCAGTATTTGTTAAGAAGACGCAAAGTCAGTACACCAGCTTATTTCAGTATCCATTGCAAGATGAATACGCCCGGATATAGATGACACATTACGAAATGAAAATGTTAAAACAGTCAATGAGATTTCTTGTTAAAATGCATACCTTAATAAATACAACCACACCAAATCTGGTTATATCAACAACTACGTAGCCTTGGCCAAACCCTTCTCCTGCAATTATTTCCTGAACAACAGGGGTCCATAATTAGTGTTTCGTGACAGCACATTGTCGGGTCAGGGGGGCTACCGTACCCCAAAATTAAACCGCTCGTAGCAAGCCCTTCATGATGTCGACAATATTTAATTTTGGTAGTGTTGTTCAGAAATCCAACATTTGTTATCAAAATTGCAATTTTATCGGAACTAATGATCAAGTAGAGGTTATTAAAGAAAACGCTTTGATACTCAGATTAGGAGTCAATTTGGAAACTATGAATTTAACTCAGAAAAGATTGTATAACTATGAAAGGAATAGTGTAACTATGAAAGGAATAGAATAGTCTTGTAAGGAATAGAATAACTAAATAAGGAAGAAGAAGATTGAATGAGAAGGGGAGAGTTAAAACACATTGTAACAACCGGTAAGTACGAGGGGATACGAGAAAAAGGACGACAGAGAGCGAATATTTTGAACTGCCAGACTACATGGAATGAAAGAGTGTCTTAGGCTCATATCACACAAATTACAACGAGTGGTTATTAGCATGTGGTCGGTAAGGAACGTTCGAAGAAGAAGAAGAAGAAGAAGAAGAAGAAGAAATGAGATGAGACAGAAGAAGAAAAGAGAGAAAATGTTAGACATCCCAACTTCATAGCACAGACGAAGGTCAACATCTGAGAGGATAGCAAACATCAGGGAACAGAGATTCGTAGATTTCCATGATCGCATACGCTAGTCGGCACGGCTGCCGATGATGATGATAACAAAATGGACATATTTGTTCTTGTTTTGTCCATGGTATTTCTTTCAGATGGATTCAGGATGAAACTTTTTTTTTTTTTTTTTTCCGTCCGCTTTCAACTCAGACGAAGTTCCATCTCTAAAACTGATTTTTGCGTGAAAATCTGTTTTCCAATTTCTTACAATGGCAGCAGCGTGCACATTGTAAATTACTTACACTGGCAGCCGTGTGCTCAATGTACTCGTAATTAGTATTCCCTCGCCATACAGGCAGATTTTCTCCGACTTCAGAGGTACTCACGTTATCGTCCTGAGTAAGACCAGGGGACTCGAACAAATGTCGGACAGTAGGTTCGAACCCGAGCTATGAGGCGTCTCACAGATAGCAGGCCGAGCTACTATCAACTACTCTAGGCAGTCCCCCAGAGAGTGTATATGAATAAATTAGGAAACTGAATAAAGATTTGTAAAGTGTACATAACGAAATTTAAACATTAGATGAAGATATTATGAGCAGAACAGCATACAACGCAAGACAGTCACTCTCAGTTTACTTGATGAAGAATACCCACATGACCTCTGGGTTCGAACCCGAGCTATGAGGCGTCTCACAGATAGCAGGCCGAGCTACTATCAACTACTCTAGACAGTCCCCCAGGATGTAACTGATGGGTTGAGCATGACTACTGCAGATGCAGGATATTTGGCTTATGAGAGAGAGAAACACATTCCGAAAGACTGTTAAGGTAGCTTCTTCTTCTTCTTCTGCGATCAACTTCTGCTATGCTACTACTCCGGTATATGTTATAAACAGGGCGGTGCGCTTGAGGTCTTCACCAGTTGCTCATAATTTATTTTGTAGTGTTGTTTCTATTGGCCAGATTTCAATTCTCACACTGCTCAAGCTGGGGTAGTATTGCAGGATGTGCTCTGGGGACTGCTTTGGTGCTCCACATGTGCAGGCAGCCGAGTCC
The DNA here is from genome assembly GCA_020796225.1 of Arion vulgaris. Taxonomy (NCBI): domain Eukaryota; kingdom Metazoa; phylum Mollusca; class Gastropoda; order Stylommatophora; family Arionidae; genus Arion; species Arion vulgaris. Next base: position 17,200,719 of record CM036771.1, read on the forward strand.
CTGAGACCCATTCTATGGAGGTGGGCTCTGAGACTGCAGTGTCCCGTTCTAAGTCTGAAGATTGTGGTCTGTGCTTTTTGTTTAATATATTTATACTGTCAAGCCCTGGGGTGTATCCTCCGTTTGTTTTTCTCCACATTATTTTTCAGGATTGTTTCAGAAGAGTCTTTGCATCTGTAAAGCTTTGTGTTGGGTGTTGTGTTAGGCTCCCTCCAGCCCGTGCAAGTTTGTCAGCCTTTTCATTTCCTGGTATGCAACAGAGTGCTGGTATCCACTGTAAGACTTGTTAAGCTGGCAAAGTTCTGCTCAGGAAAAGCTATTTGAGGATGATGATTTCTGTCCCCTACCCCTACTTACTCTAGGACAGTTAGAAAAATGAATGTATTATTTCACTGTGCTTATGATATCTGCTTTATAGAATCGTCTTTAGCTCTTTCGCTCGCCTGAGTGGTTACCGGGACCCAAATTTGGGGTGTAAAGAATAGAAGCACTGTTACCTGTCACGCATGTCGTAAGATAAAACATATCACAAAGAGTGATTAAAATTGGTCGTAAAGAACGAACGCAAAGAAGAAGAAGAAGCTCGTTCGCTGCTACATACTTTCGGAAAGCTGAGCTAAAAATAGCTACTCTTTGTTTCTAGATCACGAACGTGAATGTACGCATATAGCAGTATAGCAATGTATAACGTGTTAACACGTCTTTAGCCCACAGAGGAGAGATAATAATCGATGTTAATTAGTCTGTAAAATGAATGGGAAAACGTATATATACGTCCTTAGCAACTAAAGGGTTAGGTATGTCCCTTTGTTCTTCTCTACTTTTCTACAAACATTGATTGATTGATTAATTGATTGATTAATTGATTCTTTGGTAGAACCATCATCACTGAATCTCGGTGAGTTACCATATGTGCCCCAATCTCTTTCTTACACCGGAAGATCTCAGCGACAGCGCACGAAATCCGTAGCACGGGCGCAGATTTGTATGTAATTTCGAAAAGGGTAAAGATATTTTGTAAGGATTTTTATTTTAAACTTTTCTAATGAATGTTTAGGAAAGCCATGGCAGCGACTTTCCAGCCTGCTCTTCTTGACCTTAAATTCCGAAGGGTTCTTTTACGTAGTGAAATTAAATATCGGATATACATTCTATAGTCCGTCTCCGATAGGACTAGGAACTCGTTCTCACCTACACTGAGATCAGGATCTCTAGAAACATATATCGATGACTAACGGGAGCGAACTGGTACCTTTGAAACGAGAGGCGAGCACGTAACATCTACGTTACTGAAACCCTACCTCTATATACAACATCTACGCCACTGAAACCCTACCTCTATTTACAACATCTACGCCACTGAAACCCTACCTCTATTTACAACATCTACGCCACTGAAACCCTACCTCTATTTACAACATCTACGCCACTGAAACCCTACCTCTATTTACAACATCTACGCCACTGAAACCCTACCTCTATTTACAACATCTACGCCACTGAAACCCTACCTCTATATACAACATCTACGCCACTGAAACCCTCCTCTATTTACAACATCTACGCCACTGAACCCTCCTCTATTTACAACATCTGCACTGAACCTACCTATATTTACAACATCTACACCACTGAAACCCTACACTCTATTTACAACATCTAGCACTGAATCCACCTCTATTTACAACATCTACGCACTGAAACCCTACCTCTATTTACAACATCTAGCCACTGAACCCTACCTCTTTACAACATCTAGCACGAAACCCTACCTCTATACAACCTACGCCACTGAAACACCTTACACTCTTACAAACAGCTTTTTCGTCTTACCTCGTTCACTTGGCGCATTCTTAGATACGCACTTAGTGGTCGCAAGACCACCCTCAACACAGCGCCAAAGGTGGGTACTATGGTATGTCCGTGCAAATAAGTTGTCATATTCCCCTCTGTACCACCATAACAGACTCGGTCCCACCTTTACAAAAAAAATTGAAATTGGCACAACTATCCTGTGCCACTGTGAGAAGACGAACATGACGGTAGAGCACTTACTGCAAGACTGCTCACAGGCGAACATGACGCAGAGCACCAACTGCAGACTGCCACTGCTAGGAGCATGAGAAAGAAACCTGGCCGGAAAATACCGAGTTGAAAGCGTAAAGAAATGAGAATCTGTACGGAGGGACGGAATCCCTAAAAAAACAACAGCAGAATCTGAAATCTGGTACATCAGTCTAAGCGGTGATCGCGAGAGAGAGAGAGACGCGCTTCAAGCAGGATATCATCATGGAAGCAGCTTTTGTTCGAATCTTGGAACACGTTGTTGGGAAGTATAGTGTATTCTCACTACGCTCTACTTCCTCTGAAGGGGGAAAACGTTTACCTGTAGGAGAAACGACACCGTAAAACGGTAAGTAGTTTTCAAGCAAAAAAATATTCAGAAGCGTCATACGCTTACGTCTATGTAGAGGGACACCGTACGTAGTCTTTCACGCAAAAATTCATTCAGAAGCGTTATACCAGGTGACCTGACTACGCCTGAATTCATAGCGGGGGACCGCAAGAAAACGAAGACTACGGTCTACCAATCTTGTCGTAAAATGAAGTGAAGACAGAGGCGTATCACAACATGTCATACGTACATACAGCTGCGGGATCATAAACTACACAATGGTGAACTTGTGACACGATTTCGTGCACGTGTCGACCTGCTGCCTTCGTGGGTAACTTCATACGCACATCGACAGTTTATTGACTTACGTAACGTCTATTCTTATGCCTCGTGTTGCAGAAGTTAATCAGAAAAGATGCCATATTATTCTATCGCTCTCGCGATCACCGCCCAGACCGATGTACCAGCTCTCCCCATAAATTCTATTCATGGTGAAATTTGATTCATGCATCCTTAGCATTGATGTGTTTTACGTCACATCTTCAGCACCAATTGGAGCTCTGGTGCTTATCCTTCGGCGATGTGTCCGGTTTCAGCCAGCGTTTACTTCGTTCGCTCTCCGTTCTGTAGCCATTTTGTGTTTTTTACTGTGTTGGTTAGCTAGTCTTATGACAAACCTCCTTAGTCTACTCTTATGATATGCGTGACAGGTAACAGTGGTTCTATTCTTTAAACACCAATTTGGAGCCCGGTAACCACTCGGACGTTATTTTATCTACTTCTTTTGATCCTCTCTTAAGTCTTTCATAGTTTCAATTCTTGCCCAGTTTAAGAAAAAATAAAGACAAATCAAGTGATAGTTCAACAAAACGTGGTATATTGGGGAATATATGTGTGCTGTCCGTATACTCTTTTAACAAACTGCAGACACTGAAAGATGTGGTTAATACCACCTTGGTCTCCTGTGATTTCTAGTACAGGGTTTAGTTTAGTCGTCGGATCACCATCACTGCAAGTCGAACAAATTAGTCCATAAGTGCTCCAATCTCTCCCTCAGTATGTCCATCAGAGTGTGGCGACTGACGACACCGGTTCTTTATTGGTTTACAGCATAGCGTTCTTGTCGAGCTACACCACACCTAACTTTGAGTTCTTGTAGTCTGGTTAGTAGGGCTGAACATTCAAAAGGGAAAGACAAAGATATTGAGAATTAACCAAGCAAACGACAACTCGATCTCCCTGATGGAAATCCCACTTCAAGAGGTAGAATCATACACATATTTGGGCAGCAACGTAGACAAAGAGGGTGGAACATATAGAGATGTTAGAATAAGAATACAGAAGGCAAGAGGAGCTTTCATTGCACTGGGAAACATTTGGAAGTCCAAAGAAATCAAATCTAGAACAAAAATTCGGATATTTAACTCTAATGTTAAAGCAGTTCTACTGTATGGGTCAGAAACATGGAGAACAACTAAAACAATAGCGCATAAATTGCAAACATTCATCAACTGGTGTCTGCGCAGAATAGAGGAATAAGATGGTATGATAGGGTCACAAATGAGGAACTTATGGAGAGAACAAGACAGATTCCAGTGAACGAACAGGTTAAAAAGACGCTGGCGCTGGATAGGACACACTTTGCGAAAACCGGAGAGGAATATAACAAGAAGGGTCCTTTACTGGAACCCGCAGGAACAGCGAAAGAAAAGGAGGCCGAGAAATACATGGAGACGAGATTTGGAGGCGGAGATCAACAATATAAAGAAGAGCTGGAGGGAGCTACAGGAGATAGCTAGAGATAGGAAGACTTGGCATGAGTTGGTTGAGGGCCTATGCCCCAACCCGGGGTAAAGGCAAAGAGAAAAGAGAGTCTGGTTAGTGTTGTAGATTCACCGCTATTACGTGCATCATATACACGTCCTCTCTCCCTTAAGGAACTTATAATATCAGCCTTGTCCATTGCTCGCCCACTTTGTACAGCAGCCATACCTGCAAGCCTATCCGCACGTTCATTCCCCTTACACCTGCATGCCCTGGCACAAAATAAAACTGATCTTTGTCAGCTTAGACCTCCCCAGCGACTCCATCCAATGTCTCCTATCCCATCCTGTTTCAATCTTCCTGAGCATACTCATTGAGTCACTGAGAAAACATGCATGGATAAAAGTCTGTGATTCTAGCCAAATCATCGCTTTGGTAACTGCCATGATTTCCATAGTGAGACTGCTCGTTGTCACGGCAAAACCACCACTGTCTTCCTTCACAACATCTCCTCCGACCTGAGCAGTGAAAGCCCACGAGCTCCGCACATGTCGAATCACCGAACCATCCGTATAAATGATTACATCATGCTCAGATGCGTTCTCAGAAATGTCTTCAAGTGTACACACCTGTTCAATACAGTCCTCGGCCTGACCTATCCAAGATTTCCCTCTTTAGTACAGGGTGAAACTTACTAGAAGTGGGCGTACATACGTTAAGGAAGGGGGTGAGGTTGAGGTGGGGGCGAAAGATAGTAACCATTTAGCCACAGAGACCACTTAGACACATATACCACCAAGCTATAGAGATCATCAAGCTACAGAGACCACCAAGCTACAGAGATCACCAAGCTACAGAGACCACCAAGCTACAGAGACCACCAAGCTACAGAGACCACCTAGTTACAGAGACCACCAAGCTACAGAGACCACCTAGTTACAGAGACCACCAAACAACAGAGACCACCAAGCTACAGAGATCACCTAGTTACAGAGACCACCAAGCAACAGAGACCACCAAGCTACAAAGACCACCTAGCTACAGAGACCACCTAGCTACAGAGACCACTAAGCTACATAGACCACCTAGTTTTAGAGACCAATAAGCTACAGAGACCACCTAGTTACATAGACCACCAAACTACAGAGACCACCAAGTTACAGAGATAGACCACCAAACTACAGAGATAGATAGACCACCAATCTGCAGAGACCACAAAAGTACAGATACCACCAAGTTACAAAGATAGACCACCAAGCTACAGAGATAGACCACCAAACTACAGAGATAGACCACCAAGCTACAGAGACCACCAAGCTATAGACACCACCAAGCGACAGAGATAAACCACCAAACTAAAGAGATAGACCACCAAGCTACAGAGACCACCAAACTTCAGAGACCACCAAGCTTCAGAGACCACCAAGCTACAGAGACCACCTAGTTTTAGAGACCAATAAGCTACAGAGACCACCTAGTTACATAGACCACCAAACTACAGAGACCACCAAGTTACAGAGATAGACCACCAAACTACAGAGATATATAGACCACCAATCTACAGAGACCACAAAAGTACAGAAACCACTAAGTTACAGAGATAAACCACCAAACTAAAAAGATAGACCACCAAGCTACAGAGACCACCAAACTTCAGAGACCACCAAGCTACAGAGACCACCAAGCTACAGAGATCACCAAGCTGAAGATCTTAGTCTGAGATCACATTAAAAAAAACACAAAATGTGGTGTAACATGTGCTCGATATGGAGCATTCGATGAAGAATAAGAAAACCCTTTATAACCTGCTTACGGTTAGAAAAATTATATTCTCACTGATGATCGAATTGATACCAATCGTCTAGGATAACAGTGCACTATTTTATTTTTATTTTTATTTTTTCCGATCCAGAAGCACTTGAGCTTTACAGCTCTTCGGCTCGGTGCCATGGACATCGTAACCCTTCGGTTCGGTGCCACGAACACCGTAAATCTGGGGAATCTGTGGTTTTTCTGCCATCCCGCGGAATTGAACCCGCACACACAGAGGGATAGTCACCCGTAGTTCAACGCGCTACGAACACGCTGGGCAGACGGGTAACAGTGCACTATACACTGTGTTATCGCCCATTTTCCCACTCAACCAATTGTGTTCATTATGGATTGATCTGTTAGTAAGAACTAAGAAATAATTAAATGTACCAACCAGAACGTACGAAATCATTAATAAACAAATTGAAAGATGAGGCGAAAAAAGAAAAATAGAAGATATTGATAGAGAAATTACAGAGAGAGAGAGAGAGAAATATAACAAGATGAAAAATATATTATAATTATCCTTCAACTAAAAAAAACTTAGAAAAAAAAAATTAATAAACAAAAGTTTTCTATATTTACTTTAAACACCCTTGATGTGCTCTCATGCGTGTGTTGAGCAGATGCGATATGCACCGCCTACTTTTCTGTTCTCGTAATAACCACTGCTGTGTAGCTGTGTTTTTGTTGCCGCTGAGCTAAGAACACTTACTCCTATGCAATGTCAAGCGATACGTCTGCATCAGATGAATACTACAAGTCTGCACCGAAAACAAAGGACTGGTTTAAGTAGCAATGATGTGTAACGCGATCCTAGAATGAAGCTTACAGTACTGATAGATAATGGAAGATTGTCATCAAATGTGATCATCATCACAGGATAGCTAATCATGCTCTGTTGGTGGCAGCGAATGAGGCGGAGATATTTCTGCTGCACGTTTCTGATGGGTCATTGTTAACGTTCAACAAATACTACCTCCCGCCATTTGTAATTTAGATGTCTTCTTCAGTTACATTTGCTGCTGTTGAAGTTGGTAACAACGATCTGCTGTGGATGGTTGTTGCTGTTGACAGTTGATATCTGAAGTTGCTGACTTTATCGACTGTCTTCATGTTGGTGTCTGTGTCATTATTGTTTAGTTACTCTTGTGTATTACTATCATCAATATTTTTTCAATATTTTTAATTCTGATGTTGCCTAATCTGATGTCAGATTCTCACTGTCTTTAGTACCTTCTTTATTTGCTGTCAACATTTATTATTTTCATTGTTTTGTTTTTGTTTATTGACTGCAGTTATTGTCAGGTAAACTGTTTTTAATATCTTTCTCATTTATTGTCTTTCGTGATTGTCTTCTGTTACTGTATTGTGTTATTGATTTCATTTACTGTCTTCCGTAGTTATCTTCCGTTACTGCCATCCGTAATTGTCTTCCGTATTGTCTTCCGTTATCGTTTTCCGTTATTGTCTTTCGTTATTGTCTTTCGTTATTGTCTTCAGTTATTGATTTCATTTACTGTCTTCCGTATTGTCTTCCGTTATTGTCTTCCGTGATTGTCCTCTGTTATTGTCTTTTGTTATTGTCTTCGTTATTATCTTCAGTTATTGATTTCATTTAATGTCTTCCGTTATTTTCAGCATTATTGTTTTCGTTATTGGCTTCCGTTATTGTCTTCAGTTATTGTCTTCAGTTACTGTCTGTCTTCAGTTATTGTCTTCAGTTATTGTCTTCAGTTACTGTCTGTCTTCAGTTATTGTCTTCAGTTACTGTCTGTCTTCAGTTATTGTCTTCAGTTACTGTCTGTCTTCAGTTATTGTCTTCAGTTACTGTCTGTCTTCAGTTATTGTCTTCAGTTTTTGTCTTCAGTTACTGTCTTCAGTTATTGTCTGTCTTCAGTTATTGTCTGTCTTCAGTTATTGTCTTCAGTTATTGTCTTCAGTTACTGTCTGTCTTCAGTTATTGTCTTCAGTTATTGTCTTCAGTTATTGTCTTCAGTTACTGTCTTCAGTTATTGTCTTCGATTAGTTATTGTCTTCAGTTACTGTCTTCAGTTATTGTCTGTCTTCAGTTATTGTCTGTCTTCAGTTATTTCTGTCTTCAGTTATTGTCTTCAGTTTTCTGTCTTCAGTTATTTCTTCAGTTACTTGTCTTCAGTTATTGTCTTCAGTTACTGTCGTCTTCAGTTATGTCTTCAGTTATTGTCTTCGTTACTGTTTTCAGTTATTGTCTTCAGTTACTTGTCTTCATTATTCTTCAGTTATTGTCTGTCTTCAGTTATTGTCTTCAGTTATTGTCTTTGTCTTCAGTTCTGTCTGTCTTCAGTTATTTCTTCAGTTATTGTCTTCATTATTGTCTTAGTTATTGTCTTCATTATTGTCTTCAGTTATGTCTTCATTATGTCTTCATTATTGTCTTATTATTTATTCAGTTCTCTTGTTCAGTTATGCTATACACTATTCTATCTATAATATTCTATATAGTATTCTTCTAATGTTTAAATTTGTTATGTACACTGACAAATCTTTATTCAGTTTCTAATTTATTTATATACACTCTGGGGACTGCCTAGAGTAGTTGATAGTAGCTCGGCCTGCTAGCTGTGAGACGCCTCATAGCTCGGGTTCGAACCTACTGTCCAGCATTTGTTCGAGTCCCTGGTCTTACTCAGGACGATAACGTGAGTACCTCTGAAGTCGGAGAAAATGTGCCTGTATGGCGAGGGAACACTAATTACGAGTACATTGAGCACACGGCTGCCAGTGTAAAGTAATTTACAATGTGCACGCTGCTGCCATTGTAAGAAATTGGAAAAACGGATTTTCAAGCAAAAATCAGTTTCAGAGATGAAACTTCGTCTCTGAGTTGAAAGCGGACGATAAAAAAAAAAATATATATACACTCTACAAATCATATGGACACCAGGGGGAAAAAGAAAACGAGGAAGACCAAGAGAGACTCTGTGTAGAACCATCATCAGAGAAGGCTCAACGATGGGCCTAGCAAACATTAAAGACCTAAAACAGATAGCAACGAACCGCGAGGCATGGAGAGCTATGACCTCTGCCCTATGCGCCGCCTACAGGCCCAAGAGGAAAGACTAACTAACAAATATTTATTCAGTTTCTTAATTTCTTGATCTACCCTTCACAAATCGTTATCCACTTTCTTACTTTCTTCATGAACAATCTCCCAATATTAATCTACATCTTTACTTCTTACTATTTCCATCTACAATTTTAACATCTTTCTCTACAATCATACTATCTTCATCTACTAAAATAAAATCATCATCTACTTTTTGAATATTTTCTTCACACAATCGTAATGTCTTTATTTGCAACAACATACACCACTATGTGGATTCAGAGCTAGACGGTCAACAACTGACATGATATTTACCCTTCGACAGCTACAAGAGAAGTGCAGAGAGCAGAGCAAGCCTCTATGTATTGCTTTCGTGGATTTGACTAAGGCATTCGACACAGTCAGCAGGCCAAGTCTTTATAAAATATTGAAGTATATTGGTTGTCCCCAAAGTTGCTCCAATTGATTGTTTCCTTCCATGAGGGCATGAAAGCCAGCATACAGTTCGATGGCAGCACATCTGATAGTTTTGAGGTTAAGAGTGGAGTCAAGCAGGGCTGTGTCCTTGCCCCACTCTCTTTGGTATCTTCTTCGCAGTCCTTTTGAACCACGCCTTAGGGGACGCTGATGGTGATGTTTTCATCCGCACTAGATCTGATGGTTCACTGTTTAACTTGGCTCGCTTAAGAGCCAAGACAAAACGACGGAAATACTTCTCAAGGACCTCCTTTTCGCTGACGATGCTGCCTTAGTCGCCCACAGTGAGACCACACTGCAAAGTCTAATTAATAATTTGTCAAAGGCATGCGACCTCTTTTCTCTGACAATAAGTGTCTCCAAAACAGTTGTATTATGTCAGGAGGTAAGACATCAAACATCACTCTAAATGGCGACCATCTAACACCAGTGCAAAAATTCTGCTATCTTGGGTCCACGGTCACTGCCAGCCTTTCTCTTGACGAGGAAATCAACGCTCGTATAAGGAGTGCCGCTACTACATTCGGCAAACTATCAAAGCGAGCGTGGGACAACAAAAATTGACATTGCAGACGAAGACTCAAATATATCGAGCCTGTGTAATTAGTTCTTTACTATATGGCTCAGAAACATGGACAGCCTACTCAAGACACGAGAGGAGACTTAACATCTTTCACCTTCGATGTCTCCGCAAGATTATGAACATCAGGTGGTACGACAAGATAACCAATACTGAAGTACTACAACGTGCAAATCTGCCTTCCATCATGGGCATGCTCAGCAGTAGACGACTAAGATGGTTGGGACATGTGAGAAGAATGGAAACTTATCGCATACCAAAACAAATGTTGTTCTGTGAACTTTCGGAGGAAGAGGCACCAGGGTAGACCACTGCTCAGATATAAAGATGTCTGCAAAACCTCAATGAAAAACTTTTCTATAGATCCCAGCACATGGGAGGGACTAGCTGATGACAGAGTTGTGTGGAAAGCCAAATTACGGAAGGGCGCAGAGTCTTTTGAGAAGAGACTTATGTACGAGCTGAACAACAAGAGAGAAAAGCGAAAACTCAGAAGTTGTCACAGTAAAACACTTGCCTATTGACCGTCTGTAAAGATGAAAAGGGCCATGTATACACCACTATCTACTTTTTCAATGTTTTCATCTTTTGTCTTAATTTCTTATCTAAAATCATGTCTGCTTTACCTACTATATTTAAGTATTAATATCTATTTTCTTCATGAATTTACAATTATGAAATATCCATTTGCTTTCATCATATTTTCATCGACAACTTTGATGTCTTTTGTTGCAACTTCGATGTGTTCATCTATAACTTCGATGTCTTCTGAAATTCTACAACTTCTATTTAATCATCTACAACTTTAATGTCTTCATCCGCAACTTTGATGTCTTAATCTAAAACTTTGATGTTTTCATCTACAACTTTTATATCTTCATCTAAAACTTTGATATCTTCATCTACAACTTTGATATCTTCATCCGCAACTTTGATGTCTTCATCTACAACTTTGATGTTTTCATCTACTATATTCATATCTTCATCTACAACTTTGATATCTTCATCTACAACTTTGATGTTTTCATCTACTATATTCATATCTTCAACTATGATAAATATTTTACCATCTTCGTCGTCTACATCATGGTAATCACAATGTTTTCTTCAAGATTAATTTCATCAAAATGTTTTATCACCTATATCTTCTCATTTGATTCACAAATGTCACCAAAATAATCACATAAAATCGTTTTTACGAACATACATCATTTCAATGTCGACATATTATGTAAATTATACAATATTCCTCCGTTTTTCATGTCCTCATCAGCATTTGTTACTTTTTTCCAGGCCAAGTATGAATCGTTAGGCTGTCTTGGTTTCCTGGAGAAAAAAAAATAAGCAAACATAATTGGATAGAAGTCGCGAGATGAAAATCTTTCATAATGGAGCTACTCAATCTAAGTCACATGACCCTGGGTCGCTAGAAAGTTCTAAATTTGTGTCCAGCGACGTATCAAATGATGAATTTAAAACCATCTTAATGTGAGAAAATACATTTTTTTTTTATTTCCTAGACCGGTATCGTATCTTATCTGGTCTGGTCTATGAAAACTGTTGTTGAGCGTCTGGTCATATTGATTAGAACGGGGGGCTTCCATTTGGGAGAACTCTGTTCAGTCCCCAGTAAGGCCTCGGAGTTTTTTTTAATGTCGGGGACATAAATGAAAATATCCTAACCTGCATTAGCAACGCGGCCATTAAATTCACAGGATCATTCCCCCACCCTCCTTCCGCACCCTCCTTAACCTCCCGTTCAGGACCGTGCCGTGCTATGATACAGAGAGGCGACTGCATTAGGCTGCACCGTAAAGGGGGAAAGGGCGGCGTAAGCAGAGAAATCAACATCACAATTGAAGTTTATTTTAAAGAAAAAATATTTAAAGGTGCGGCATTTCTAAGACTTGCATCATACAGAGAAAATATACCGCACGGTCCTGCTCCCGTTCTACACTGCCTTAAAAGCAGTGTTACAGTAGTTAAAATAGCTTTTTAAAGTTGAAAACGTGCGTGATTATAAGGAAGCTTCTCTCAAAATGTCGCGAACTAGCTAATCAGAGTTTTAAAATAACCCATATGACTAGTTGAATTCAGGAGAAGTGATGAAATCAGAGACATGTCTGGTCAACCACTAGTGACAACTGTTATAAGAAAAGAAGATGGAGATATGTTGGCACACCTTGAGGAGAAATGATCAACGAATATTAAAGCAGGTATTGAAGTGGGATGCAAAGGGTTTAAGAAAGAGAGGTCGACCTAAGGAGATCCTGAAGCGAACTTTGCTGAGAGAGGCAGGAAATGTCGGTCTCAGTTCCATGGAGGAGATTGAGCGAGTTGCCCAGGATAGAGCGGTATGGAGAAATTACTTGCAGGCCCTATGTAACGTATAACGGTACGAGAGGAATTATTATTATTATTATATGACTAGTTCTTGTACAATTAGACATAGTTATTTAACGTTGTATTCCATTGTTTGTTGTGTCTAATTTGTTATGTTGGAAATTAAAGACACTTAAGGCAGTGGAACGCCCTTTCAATTTAAAGAGATTTTGTTTAGTTATATCAGAGTGTGTAGACCAAAATATATGGGGAAAAAAGAATTAATTTCTTGGTAAGTTATGTCCCATGGTATGATAGAGTCACAAATGAGGAACTTATGGAGAGAACAAGACATATTCCAGTGAACGAACAGGTTAAAAAAAGATGCTGGCTCTGGATAGGACACACTTTGCGAAAACCGGAGGTGAGTATAGCAAGAAGGGTCCTTGCCTGGAACCCGCAGGCACAGAGAAAGAAGGGGAGGCCGAGAATTACATGGAGACGAGATTTGGAGGCGGAGATCAACAATATAAAGAAGAGCTGGGGGAGCTGCAGGAGATAACAAGAGATAGGAAGACTTGGCATGAGTTGGTTGAGGGCCTATGCCCCAATCCGAGGTAAAAAGGCAAAGCGAGAGAGAGAAGTTATGTCCATTTTTATTTATGACTTTACAACCATTTTCTGAATTATTTTTATACTTGATATCGTGTCTCTCTGTCTCTCTCTCTCTCGATCGTTATCTTTTGGCCATTTTGATCATTCTTATTGTGATATATAAACAAGCTTTGCCAAGAACGTATTTTTACGTCACATCATTCAGCGCCATTTAGATCTCTGATGATTATCCATCGGCGACGTGTCCGGTTTCAGTCAGCATTTACTGGGTTCGTTCTCCATCAGTCTTTGGCTGTCCCCAACCTACCTGCAAGGCAGCAGGTTGCTATTTTCTTTTAGGGTGTATCGTCTCAATTCCTACAATGAGAACACATTCAATTTCTTCTACAAATGCATTACCTTTTTTTAGGCTAATCACGTAATCACAAAGTATTGTAGTTTTACAAATTACAAAAACAATGACAATATACAGCAACGTTTCGACCATAAGGTCTTTATCAAGCAAACGAACAACAGGAGTGACGAATTATTTTAAATAAATATTCTTCCTGTCTGTGTTATACAAATTACTTATGATTGATTGATTGATTGATTGATTGGTATGACAATCGTCATTGCACTTCGGTGAACAACCATGTGTTCTCCGATTTCTTCAATACACAGGAAGATCTCAGCTTCTGTGCACTTATTCCGTAGCATTGACTAGGGTCTCTGATTAATTTTTTGAAGATGAATATTTTTTATAGAAGATTTTATGTTGTAATCTTGCTAATAAATTCAGCCCGAACTGTAGCTTTGCAGCCTATTTTATCGATTTTCATAAACTAAGGGTACTTTTACGTGCTCAACATCAATATGGGGCCAACTTTGCATCATCCGTCTCCGATAGTACTAGGAACCTACCTACACTGAGATTAGGGTCTCTGGAAAAAAAATCTCCATTGTTCCTCACTTAGAACGAATAGAGTAACCTTGTAGCCAGAGTTGAGCACCTTACCTCGACGTCATAGAGTAAACCTGTAAATTACTTCCCAACTCACCCGAGTGGTTACCGGGCCCAAATTTGGGGTGTAAAGAATGGAATCACTATTACCTGCCACGCATGTCGTAAGAGGCGACTAAGGAGGTTTGACTGAAATCGGATGCATGTGTCCTAAACGTGTAGAAGTTTATGCGTTTAGGGGCCTACAAACCAATGTGCAACGTATACACGTTCTTGACAAAGATCAAACATATCACAAAGAGTGATTAAAATTGGTCGTAAAGAACGAACGCAAAGAAGAAGAGATAAAGAAAAGAAGGGCAAAAGAAAAACAGCGCTACAAATGGGAGAATAGTAATATAAGATGGGTAACTTGTTTTGAGTATAACAGTGAGACGAGTGACATAAGGTACATAAGATCAATTCAGTCCGCCTTCAAAGCGGAGGCGATAGCTTATCTGATCTAATAGTACATTGAGATAACACTGTGATTTACACTGGATACACTGGATACCAAGTTCCCAACTATTTGTCTCCTTGTCGCCTGTGTGTTGATAGAGCTCACAAGGAGAGCAAAGAATAGTAACACTGCGGCCTACACGACATGTCGTAAGAGGCGACCGAGGTAGGGGCCTAGGGAATCTACCTAATAAATAAAAACGTTGCGGAAATCGAATGACCTACTTGTAGTTGCATAACTGACACAACGTACAATCGCTCTTAGGCTCTGATCAAATACAAAACACAGAAAGTGGTTAGCAAAGGGTCTATATGGAGCTTAAGAAGAAAAAGAAGAAAGAAATATACCAGTTATCTCTTTACTGTCTCTGTAGAGTTCACCTCTGGTTTCAGAGGAACTCGGTTCGGTTCCTCGTGGAGCAATCGGGATAGTTTTTCAGATCTTTCTGATCTCAGTGTAGATGAGATCGAGTTCCTAGCCCCATCGGAGACGGACGATAAAACGTAGGTCCCCTGTTCATGTTGAGAACGTAAGAGAACCATTGGCAGCTCAAAATCGAGAAGAGCAGGTTGGAAAGCCGATACCCAAACAAAATTGATTAGAAAGTTTAACAAACAAAATTCATTAGAAAGTTAAACAAACACAATTCATTAGAAAGTTTAACAAACAAAATTCATTAGAAAGTTAAACAAACACAATTCATTGGAAAGTTTAACAAACAAAATTCCTTCAAAATATTATCACCATCTTCTAAGTTACACTTGGAACCCTCGCTGGTGCAACGGAGTTCGTGCACTGCCGCTGAAATATTCCTATGTAAGAAGAGATCAAAGCACAACTGATTTCTCACCGAAGCACAATGGTAATTGTTCTATCACTCAACTAATCGTTTACTGTATTATGTCCTCTGGTGATAGTCTTTATGACATAAATACAAGAACATTGAGGATTTATGTGACCAAATACAAAGTACTTTCTAGTAGCCACAGAGGTCTAGTTGTAACATCAGAAATATATAAATGGTTGATAAAGTGAATCACATTGACATCAAATAATAATAGTTTTACAAGTAGGCTGGAAGTCTTTTCTGATGATAACGGCTCTCAGGTCGACTCAGCCTCAATTGGGTACCAGGAAATCACAGGGAAGTAAATGTGTTGACCACATCACCCACCGTGTGCCAATGAAAAATACGGACCTAATACCATATTACCATATATACTGGTATTAGGTATTATACCTCTTGGAATAAAAATGGTTTGTTTACTTACTTTCTTTTTATTATGACTAGTGTAGTCGCCGTGAAGCTGTTCAGGTTTGGATTTTTCATTATGCCCACAACAGAAAAAAATTCTTGGCTTTGTCGTGAATTCAACACGGATCACCGCGTGGTAGACGCCTCTAATCCATGCGGTCAGGCGCTCCTCATATTAGTAGTGAATACGTTAAACTGCACAATATTCTGATATAGTTGTTGGTTGGTAGAAAAGCAAAGAACAGAATACTAAGAGCATGCATAGTGTCAACATATGGGTGTGAAGCATGGACATTAACAAGGCAGTGGAAAAACATGTGTGTTTTTGAATATAAGTGTTACAGAAGATATCTCCGTTTATCATGGACAGAGAAGAGAACAAATAGATATTTCCAGAAATAAATCAAAATTTAAAAAAGAAGTTTTTGATGCTATAAATCAGAATGAGAAAATTGAAGTGTTTTGGACATATAAAGAGACACGACGGATTGGAGAAGATTATTGTAGAAGGGGGCATTCCGGCAAAGAAAGAGAAGTGGAAGACCACGGAGACGATGGATTCAGTGTGTAACTTATGATTTGAGCATAGTAACATGCAACGGCAGCAGAGGCGGGACATGAGTGATTAGCGGCCCCCAATAGACCTCCGTGGCATGCGGTACATGCACATCAGAACTTCGGCCAAAGTGTATGCATAGTCTACAACATACCACAACTTTGTACAGACAGGTAACTTAACTTTTGCAAAACAGAAAAACCACACTTTAAAATACCAAACCTGGAGTTTTATTGAAAGATGATTTTAAAATCTGATTGATCATTAGAAGTCCGTAAGGGGACTGTCTAGAGTAGTTGATAGTAGCTCGGCCTGCTAGCTGTGAGACGCCTCATAGCTCGGGTTCGAACCTACTGTCCGGCATTTGTTCGAGTCCCTGGTCTTACTCAGGACGATAACGTGAGTACCTCTGAAGTCGGAGAAAATCTGCCTGTATGGCGAGGGAAAACTAATTACGAGTACATTGAGCACACGGCTGCCAGTGTAAAGTAATTTACAATGTGCACGCTGCTGCCATAGTAAGAA
This sequence comes from Arion vulgaris, assembly GCA_020796225.1. Classification (NCBI taxonomy): domain Eukaryota; kingdom Metazoa; phylum Mollusca; class Gastropoda; order Stylommatophora; family Arionidae; genus Arion; species Arion vulgaris. Next base: position 17,217,550 of record CM036771.1, read on the forward strand.
ATTGGAAAAACGGATTTTCACGCAAAAATCAGTTTCAAAGATGAAACTTCGTCTGAGTTGAAAGCGGACGAAATAAAAAAAAAAAAAAAAAAAGTAAGTCCGTAAGATCTGGCGTAAGAAAATGTTAATTATTTATTTAATGAATTGATTGATTGATAGGACATTATCATTGCACTTCGGTGAATAACCATGTGTGCTCCGATTTCTTTCTTACACAGGAAGATCTCAGCTGCAGTCCACGAACTCCGTAGCACCAGTTCAGGGTAAGTAAAGTAAGTAAAGGAACCTTTCATACCTCGTGGTATATAGGGCAATACAGTGTTAGGCCTGTATTTTTTCATTGACCGTCGGCACACGATGGGTGATGTGGACAGCATCACGCCGGCCGCCTTTACTTTCCCAGAGCATGCCTGGTACCCAGTTGAGGCTGGGTCGACATGAGAGCCGTCGTGGTCTGGAAAAATTCCACGCGCACTGCAGGAGTTGAACCCAGACCACCAGCCTTGAGAAGCGAGTTTACTAACAACTACGCTACCGCGGCTCTCCAGTTCAGGGTCCCGAGTAATTTTGAAGATGGTAAAATTATTTTGTAGGAATTATATTTTAAATCTTTTTAAAAATAAATTCTGCCCCGGCAGCGGCTTTCCAGCCTGCTCTTCTCCATTTTGATCTGCAAAGGGTTCTTTTACGTGCTCAAACTGAACAGAGAACCTACGTTTTATCGTCCGTCTTCGATAGGACTTGGAACTTGATCTCACCTACACTGAGATCAGGAATCTCTAGAAAAATATTCATATGGTTCCACGAGAGTGAGAACCGGTTACCTTTGGCACGAGAGGCGAGTAACCAACCTCTACACTTCAAAGACCCCCTACATGTTAAATATCGTGGAACTATTTGAACTAAATAGTGCATTACTAGTTTTACGTGTATAAATCAACATGTCTTATTGATGATTAATTCTTCGCCCATGTGACGCCGGGAATGTAAGGAAGCAAAGAATGGTACCACTGCGATCTACAAGGCATGTCGTGAAAGGCGACTGATGTAGGGGCTTAGGGAAGCTACCCTCGTAAACAAAGAGAGTCGCAGAAATTGGATGTGTTCTCCTATTTGTAGGTGCATAACTGGCACAATGTGCAATTGCTCTTAGACTCAGATCACATACAAACCACAAAGGATGGTTTAACAAGTGGTCAATATAAAGCGTTTGAAGAAGAAGATGATGATGATGATTAATTCTGGTGAGTGTATGAATATGTACTAACAAGATTAAAACAAAGAAAGAGTTCTAGACCTCGAGAATCAAACACTTGTACTAAAAGTATTAAAACCTCTTAGAAAGATGGGATCAGACTGAGCATTACTTTCACATAACCTTCCATAACTGGCTAACGTTCTGCAAAATGTCCAAGCTTTAGTTCAATCCCCAAAACTCATGACAATCCGGCCACATCCTTGTGGATTTATGATTGCGGGCATAACCCGACCATTAGCAACGCTGGCCAGAGATGAACTGAAGGTCGAGAATTGGCATGAGTTGCCAGAATGTTGCGTGCTTCATACACGGCCTGGGACGATTGATGTCGTTTAATGTTCTTGTCATCAGTGATGACGGGTCCCTTGGCCCTCCTTGGACGTCTTTGACCCCTGACATGACATACGCGTTCTTATCCTGTTACCCTCCGATCCTCGACCAGTTTAATCCTTGACAAGTTGCTGTGATATTCCAGAATGTTAGTGCCAGACAATCGTATCTGTGAGAGAAGGTTGCACAAAATGTGGCTCGGTTTGTGCGTGATATATTATTTGATACATTTTGAGTAAAATTGTCGTAACAGTTACAATACATATTAAGCTGATCTCTTTACACATATTTACACCCAGTATCATTTTTAAGTAACTGCAGTAAAATTAGAACTTAGAGTATCAGTAATAGTAGATGAGCCCCGAGTGGTTACCGGGCTCAAATTTGAGGTGTAAAGAATAGAACCACTGTTACCTGCCACGCGTGTCGTAAGAAGCGACTAATGAGGTTTGGCTGAAATCGGATGCATGTGTCCTAAACGTGCAGAAGTCTATGTGTTCAGGGGCCTATCAAACCAATATGCGTTTGAAATACACGTTCTTGGCAAAGAACAAACATATCACAAAGAGTGATTAAAATTGGTTGTAAAGAACGAACGCAAAGAAGAAGAAGAAGTAGGTGAGCGTCTGTAACTGAAGCGGTAGATCACAACCAAAGCATACCTGGTTCAAACTCCGCGGCGGGTAAGCTGGGAAGCAAATTCGCTCCGTGGATTTTTACGAACGGTAAAAATAGACATCACCGTTCAGAAAGCAAGGGTAAACTGCTAAACGTATAAGTAGTACCTAGTCAATTGACAACTAGTTTACTGTGGCTGATGGTCACGATTTCAGCAGTATTAGTAATAGTTGCAGTATTAGTTTCAGAAATCAAGGACGAGCTACTGAACGTATAAGTGATGCCTAGAAAAATCACAAACAGAGTTAAAAAGCTGGGGTTGATTTGCAAAGTCCTATACATAATATGCAATTAACATTTTAGCAGTATTAGTAATACTAGTATTAGCAGCGATAGAAGTAGAAATATTCGGGCTTAGTGTAGGATTAGTCTTAGTGCGAGTAATAGTATTTGATTTTAATGTCTAGTTGGATGGAGTCTAAGAAGTAACAGTTGAATTAGTAGTAGTGCAGAAGTAGTAAGAGTAGTAGTAGCAAAAGTAGTAGTAGTAGTAGTAGTAGTAAATGAAGTAGCAGCAGCTGTTGTAGTAGTTATATTAATAGTAGTGTTTGATTTCAATATTTAAGAGGATATAGCCTAAGTAGTAGTAGTAGTAGCAACAGTACTTGTAGTAGTAGCAACAGTACTTGTAGTAGTAGTCCTAGTAGTAGTAGTAGTAGCAACAGTACTTGTAGTAGAAGCAACAGTACTTGTAGTAGTAGTCCTAGTAGTAGTAGTAGTAGTAGTAGCTACAGTACTTGTAGTAGTAGTCCTAGTAGTAGTAGTAGTAGTAGTAGCAACAGTACTTGTAGTAGTAGTCCTAGTAGTAGTAGTAGCAACAGTACTTGTAGTAGTAGTAGTACTAGTAGTAGTAGTATTAATACTAGTAGTAAAAGTAACAGTATTAGTAGCAGCAGTAGTGACAGTCGTATAAAAACATGGATGAATAACATATAGCCTCCACAATTTCATTTCAGAGACCCCTAGGATTGGTGCGGGAGCTACGGAGTTCGTTTTTTGTGCAATACACTTGACAGGTTGTGTGCCTTTTCTCCGGAGAGGGACCGAGCCTTATGGAGTAAAACCCGGTGCAATGAAGTCAATCCTTCGGCTTAAAAACCCTTTAAACATCCACACAGTAGAAGACTGGATGCAAAACCAGTTATGCAATACATAAAAGAACAACAGATGAAATGGTTTGGATATCTGACAAGAATGTCCTGGTATCGTCTACCGCAGAAAGGTACAGATAAAAAGTATAACGAGTACAGATCAAGAAGAAAACTACGCAAAAGATGGACCGACGGCATTAAGAACAGGGTAAAATGAATAACAGATTACAAAGTGCATTAGAACAAGCACACAAAGATCACTATATCCCCTTCTATAAAGAAGTAAATGGTGGAGAGAAGAAAAGAAACATCCATCTGTTCGTCTGTTTGTCAGTATGTTTATGTAATGTCTAAATTGTTGTATTTTAATCAAATTTGTTGAAATAATTGATGAATTGATGAGATAAAGTACTCAAAATTTGATATAACGTCTATCTCATTCAGTACAAAAGTTATAAACATAAATAAATGAGTTATCAGGAAACGAAATATCTCTTAAACCCTCTCTCTCTCGTGTTACATCCCTTTTGCAGCACATTCAAGACACCAACATCATCCCTTACTCGCCCAGTGAAGATCTTTCATCATGTTTGGGGCACTTTGCCAATACGAGACACTGCTCGTCAATTTTTCTATTGCCTGCTGTTCAATGGTTTGACAAGAAGAAAGGGCAAGCAGGAAAGATTTGTAACTTCATGTCATCATTCAACTCTAAATCATAACTATTCTGAAGGATTTGCAGCTTTCAAAGTGTGCATGCTTGTCTTCAGCGACACTGAATTGCGAAATATTTTTATATATTTCCTCGTGCACGGACGAATGTGTTGCATGGAAATTGTATTGCATTCTAGAATTAAGTTCGTTTTTACTTGCGTTTTTCTTTATGCCGTTCATTGGAAATTCCCTGCAAGATTTGTCAGTTTTGTGTTTATAGTTTCTGTAGTTTGAGAAATGTTGTCGTTAGTGGTCTTTGGGTGTGATTGCGGGGAGAAGGAAAGGAAAAAAATCAGTAAGATTGAAATAAGTTGTGGGGCTGTACAAATTGGTTGTGGTTGCTCAGGATTTTCATTCTTTTTCTTCTTCTTCCGCTCCACATCGACCACTTGTTAACCACTCTTTGTGATTTGTATGTTATTTGAGCCTAAGAACGATTGTACCTTTTGTGCCAGCTTTGCGCCTACAAGTAGGTAAGCACATCCAATTCCAACGATGTTTTCATTTACTAGGTAGCTTCCTAAGACCCTACATCAGTCGGGTCTTACGACATGCTTTGTAGGTCACAGTGTTACTACGACAACACACTGTAGGGGTTTTTCATTAAAACAATTTCATTTCAGAGACCCTAGAATTGGTGCGGGAGCTACGGAGTTCGTTTTTTGTGCAATACACTTGACAGGTTGTGTGCCTTTTCTCCGGAGAGGGACCGAGCCTTATGGAGTAAAACCCGGTGCAATGAAGTCAATCCTTCGGCTTAAAAACCCTTTAAACATCCACACAGAAGAAGACTGGATGCAAAACCAGTTATGCAATACATAAAAGAACAACGGATGAAATGGTTTGGATATCTGACAAGAATGTCCTGGTATCGTCTGCCGAAGAGAGCCACACATAAAAAGTATAACGAGTACAGAGCAAGAGGAAAACCACGCAAAAGATGGACCCTGAATTGCATGGGATATGTAAAACAAACATCCTTCACTAAGTGATTGGGCAGAGGCTTTGGTATTAACCCGTTCGCCGTTATGATCCGATATATTGGCTCTAATATTTTTTAAGATGACGCAAAGACAGTAAACTGACTAATTCAGTTTAGAGTGCAATAGAAATGCGGTAAACAACAATTACAGAGCGAAAGGTCTAAGAATTGATATTTAAAAATAAAAAAAAAATGTCCGTAGCCGTTACAGACGGTAGAGTATGAAGTAAAGTCTCACATTTCTAGACCCAAATTTGCGGGAGGTAGGAGGACAAATTCCTTTTCTCACTTGGGGAACGTCTGGTTCAGAAAATGAACCAACAGCTTCATTTCACATTCGATAAACGAGCGCACTACACATTGCGCTAATAATAATAAAATAAAATTTCTTGTAGTCTATCCATATCTTATGTTATGAAGTGCATGACACTTCACGGTTCTACCCATAATGTGCAGGAAGTAGGAGGGCCAATTCCTTTCCTCGCGTGTGGAACGAGGAATGTGGGATTTAACCTGTAACCATTTTGAGTCTGATTCCATAGACGAACGCTTACGCATTACGCTAAACCGTCCCACATATGATGATCAAATAGAAAGATAGAGAGAAAGAGAGATAGAGTGAGAGAGATAGAGTGAGAGTGATAGGGTGGTAGTAGTTGCTGAAGAAGTGGTGTTAATAATAATAGTAGTAGTAGTAGTAGTAGTTATTGTTGTAGTATTAGTTGTAGTATTAGTAGTAGTGATAGTAACAGTAGTAGTAGTAGCAGTAGTAGTACTAGTAGTAGAAAAAGTAGCAGTAGCAGTGGTATCAAAAGTAGAGGCGGTCGTGGTAGCGACAGTAGCAGCAGAAACAGTAGTAGTAACAGTAAAGTTGAAAGTGGTAGTAGTAGGAGCGGAAGTAGTGGTGCTAGCAGTTGTAATAGTAGTAGTAGTGGTGGTAGTAGTAGCAGCAGTAGTAGAGAGGAGATAGAGAGAGATAGAGAGAGAGAGAGAGAGAGAGAGAGAACCATACAAATGTTAAACACATCGACATGCGAATGGATAAATGTACTATTAAAGATTATAAAAGGAGTGAAAGAAGGACACATGATCATATCAATTTATTTCTGTGTAGACAATTAATGACAACTAAAGAAATCTAAAGTCGAAGGATATACTTGATTGCATCTAGTTTTCCTATATGTATCGGTCCCTCTCTATAGATATGGCACGCCACCTGAAGACAGTATTGCGCAAGGCACGAACTTCGTAGCTTCGGCAACAATACTACGGATATCTGGGGGGAAAATCCACACGTGAACTGAATGGTGTGGTCCCGAGTCGAACCATCGACCTTCAGAAAGCAAGTTTAACCATTAAGCCAGTAGATACCACCAAAGAACAAATGACAATATAATACACATAAAACATATCTTCTGTACCTCTGATGTTGGAGTAAGACTTTCCTGTATGGTGAGGAACATCGGAGATAAGGATAGTAACCCTTCACGTAAAAGTCAGTGAGAGTTGCCTTATTAGAAACTATAACCACGTCTTATTTACAACAATAAATAAACAAGGATATAACATAACATGGACGAATCATCTGACCATGTAACGCAATTTAACCCTCTCACCTCTACTCTTAAATGCAATAGTGGACAGCCAACTCCATCTTCCATTTGAAGAAAGACAATAGTGGACAACCAACTCCATCTTCCATTTGAAGAAAGACAATAGTGGACAACCAATTCCATCTTCCATTTGAAGAAAGACAATAGTGGACAACCAACTCCATCTTCCATTTGAAGAAAGACAATAGTGGACAACCAACTCCATCTTCCATTTGAAGAAAGACAATAGTGGACAACCAGCTCCATCTTCCATCTGAAGAAAGACAATAGTGGACAACCAACTCCATCTTCCATTTGAAGAAAGACAATAGTGACAACCGAATCCATTTCCAATGAATGAAAAAGACAAAGTGGACAAATATTTCCCATCTTCATTGAAGAAAAAACAAGTAGTAGGAAAATAAGCTCATCTTCCACTGAAGAAAGACAATATCACAAATAAATTTCCATTTGAAGAAAGACAATAGTGGACAACCAGCTCTATCTTCCATCTGAAGAAAGACAATAGACTACGCCGGAATCCATTGTGAGCAATGAAATAAAAAGAAGGGGAAAAAAGGGACAAAATATTTCGCCACTCTATTAGAAAAAGATAACTTATTTAAGAAGCAAGTCAGTATTAGCAGAGTAAAATAAGAAAATTATCATTCCCCCACTACTGAAAAAAACAATATCACAAATAAAATTCATAGAAGAAATCACTAAATTCGTTCGATTCAGTCCAATTTATATATCTATATCCTCTTCGTGTACCGATTGACACATAAGAATTCCCGAACAGACCTCCACTGTTGCCGTTCTGCTGCCTTTCTATCAACCGTCTCCCACGCCAGACCACACACCTTCAACTCTCTCTCCACCATTCTTCTCCATGTTTCCTTTGGACGTCCAGACAACCTCTTCCCATCCGCTGGCCATCTGAGAGTTGTCCTAGCCATTGCCCCCACTAGCATACGTTATACATGTCCAAACCACCTCCATCTTCGTCTCTTAATGACCCAGTCCAATTTGTACGAGCATGTAATAGTATCGTTGAGAAAATGACAACACGTACATACTGTCAGATTCACATTTAAGTCTACAGTCACAGCCGGTTACAGAGTTAATTAAAGTTGGCTACAGTATCCAGACGGAACATGAGACGGATGTTTGATACAAGCAGAGAGAGAGCTGGTCCAGCTTGAAGCTTAACTTTGTGCGCTACCACCAGATATGTTCAAATCTCAATCAGATCTGAAGATCGTGTTTGATGTGTTTTAATGAAAGGTTCAAAACATATTTACATTTACAGACTCAATGTCTGTTCTTTAAAATCTAGAACAAGAATCTCCAACCCGAAGCCCGCGGGTCTCATTCGGCGCGCAAAAAAGATTGTTTGTGGTGCGCTAATATTTTATATGTATAAATAGTACAATTAATTTTTTTAATTTTTGTTCGCCACTTGAAAAAGATATTTAAAACGTAAAGATCCTGTCAACCGCATTTTCTCCATAGGCAATTAAATGATAGGTCCAAAACATATTTACATTTACAGACTCAATGTCTGTTATTTAAAATCTAGAACAAGAATTTCCAACCCGACGCCCGAGGGTCTCATTCGGTGCGAGAAAGTATTGTATGTGGTTCCGATTTTGTTAAAATATGTATACATAGAGACAAAAAAATTCTCAGCGATGCGGAAAGTTATTTGAAACGTAAAGTTCCTGTTGACAGCCCGTCCTCTATATTCAATTAAATGAAAGGTACAAAACATATTTACATTTAGAGATTCAATGTCTGTTCTTTAACTTCTAGAACAATAATCTTCAAACCCTTAGCCGCAGGCCACATTCGGCACGTAAAAAGATTGTACGAGGTTTTCAAATATCGAAATATATATAAATAATAATTTTAAAATTTTCTCAGCCAAGCGGAAGGATATTTCCAACATAACATTCCTGTCAACCGCGCTTCCTCCGTATGCAATCAAGCCAGAATAGTTTCCACTTGACAAATCCTCATTTTCAGTTACATGAACCATATGGCTGACTAAACTCAAATTATATTAATTCATTGTTAAACTTGCCTATGTCGCATATTTTTGCTAGTGTGTAAAAGTAATTCGTTTGCAAATGAACCCCATTGTTGTCGGTCTGCTGTTTTTCTGCTCATGTTATTCCGTATCAGTTCACCATCTTTTATTTTTCCTTACACCGTTCTTCTCCAGTTTTCCTTTGGTCTACATTGTCTTCTTTCTTCGTCTTTTGAGCATCGAAGAGTTATCTTTGTTACAGAGCCTGGGTATCTTCTACACACATGTTTTTTTTTTGGTTTTTTTCTTCCATCCAGAAGCACTTGAGTTTCAGCTCTTCGGCTCGGTGCCATGGACACTGTAACACTTCGGTTCGGTACCACGAACACCGTGAATCTGAGGAACCTGTGGCTTTTCTACCAGTCCGCGGAATTGAACCCGCATACACAGAGGACTAGTCACCCGCAGTCCAACGCGCTACGAACACGCTTGGCAGACGGGCGCACACTTGTTTAAGAACTCTCCACTTTTATCACAGTTAGGTAAGTTTTCTTTTCATAAAAATATTTTCTACGTGTTTACACGTTTACTCATTATGTACAATTTTTACTGTTGAGTGTTGTTTATTTTCTTATTTTATAATTAATTTTTTACTACTTATGTAATACTGCCTGTACCTGTCTTTGTTCAATCTCCTATTTACTCAGTATTACCGCAGCCACCCTAACGATTTTCTCCAGATCTGATCTAATCCGGTATGATCAGCTCAGATGTGTTGATTTTCGTACATGGAATTTTTACTGTAAGTTCTCGATTCTTTCCTTGCAATTCTTCTATTATTCTTTCACGTCAAAAATAAATAATTATTTACATCTTCTTCAAACGCTCCATATCGACCACTTGTTAACCACTCTTTGAGATTTGTATGTGATCTGAGCCTAAGAGAAATTGTGCGTTGTGTCAGTTATGCGCCTACAGGTAGGCACCAGCACATACGATTTCTACTACGCTTTTATTTACTACAGTAGCTTCCTAGCACTACCCATCGCTCTGACATTCTTAACACATCAGAGCTTCAGCATACTCAATCTTACGACATGTCTTAAAGATCGCAGTGTTACTTTTCTTTGCTACCCCTGTGTTCCCGGCAACAACCTGGCGATTATTCACAAAATTATCAAACTCATTTTCTGTTTTTGAATTGTTAAATTTGTCAAACGCATAATCTGATCTAATCGTAATCATGCTTTAATGAAAAGTTTAAAAACAACTTTCTAGAAAGTAAAAGCATTAATAAAAAGTATAAAGCAGAAGGATTGACTTCAATTCCTGGGTTTTATCCTATATGTGAAGTTCCAACTTCGCATAAGTGACACACAATTTGCTTAGAGTATTGCACAAAGCACGAACTCCGTAGCTCCGACAACAATCATATGGATCTCTTGAAAAAATTCACTCGTTAACAGTACACGGGGTCCGGACTGAACCCACGACTTTGGAAAGCAAGATAAGGGATTAACCACTTAGCCACATAGACCCCTAAGAAAAAGGTCATAGTGTCCCAAGAAGGAAATCATTTCTCTGTCTAGTGTCTGAGTGGATGTACGTGCCTAAATCGTGTAAGAAGTCAGAATCACTAACCTGCACGTATCGTTGTAAGATCAACTATCAAAGAGGTTTGGCTGAAACGGACGCAATGAAAGAAGAAGTTGTCAGTTGAGAGCACAAACAAAGTTTATTTACGTTCTTGCAAAGTAAACATAATCACAAAGATTGAGTTTACAAATTACAAAAACAATGACAATAAAGAAGTTTCACACAAGTTACACAAACAACAAGAGTGATCGAATTAAGAGACAATTACTATGGACGACTGTACGAAGCATTCAAATTTAAGACAGAATCAACGAATTCGAACTGCATTTTTTTTAATTTGGTAAACTCAGTACTTTGTGATTCATCGCCTTTACGCCAATCTAAAGTTACTGCAGTCTTACTATTATATATGATGCTAGAGTATTGATAGTAGCTAATACTAACATGAATGAGAGTCAATGACAAAAAAACGTACGAACTCTGAGTCCAGGATGTTGTTCGATCTCGAATCTTATCAACGAGAATGAGTACTTAAGTGAGAAAATCTTCCTTTGCTTCTTTAAGAGTTCATATAAACCGCGTGCCATTGTAATGATCTGACTAAATGATGACGTTGTGCCATTGTATAAAATTAGGAAATCGGATTTTCGTACAATAGTTTAGAGTGCTTCTCTGAGCCTGAAACGCCTCACGACAAACAAAAACAGATTACTATTCTTTGCTCCCTGTGGAGCTCCGGCAAACACGGAGATATTGACATCTTGAAAGACGTAAACTTACAGAGAAAGACGTATTATAAATGGCCAGTCATAATGTTTCTGTCATGTGATGAGAAATGAAAGTTTAGAAACACATTGTGACAGTCGGTAAAATCAATGGGAGAAGAGACAGAGCAAGACATGGTGAACTTCATGGCACGGAAGAGTGCACACAGCTGAACTGATAGTCAGTACCAACTGCATAGATTTTGGAGATCCACAATCGCCTACGCCAGCCGACTAAGAAATTAAGAAAAAATATGAGATCACAGAAATTAAGTAAGAAATATGAGATCAAAGAAATTAAGTAAAAATATGAGATTAAAGAAATAAAGGTAAAAATATGAGATTAAAGAAATTAGGTAAAAATATGAGATTAAAGAAATTAAGTAAAAATATGAGATTAAAGAAATTAGGTAAAAATATGAGATTAAAGAAATTAGGTAAAAATATGAGATTAAAGAAATTAAGTAAAAATATGAGATTAAAGAAATGAAGTAAGAAATATGAGATTAAAGAAATGAAGTAAAAATATGAGATTAAAGAAATGAAGTAAAAATATGAGATTAAAGAAATGAAGTAAAAATATGAGATTAAAGAAATGAAGTAAAAATATGAGATTAAAGAAATGAAGTAAAAATATGAGATTAAAGAAATGAAGTAAAAATATGAGATTAAAGAAATGAAGTAAAAATATGAGATTAAAGAAATGAAGTAAAAAATATGAGATTAAAGAAATGAAGTAAAAATATGAGATTAAAGAAATGAAGTAAAAATATGAGATTAAAGAAATAGTAAAAATATGAGATAAAGAAATAAGTAAAATATGAGATTAAAGAAATTAGGTAAAAATATGAGATTAAAGAAATTAAGTAAAAATATGAGATTAAAGAAATTAAGTAAAAATATGAGATTAAAGAAATGAAGTAAAAAATATGAGATTAAAGAAATGAAGTAAAAATATGAGATTAAAGAAATGAAGTAAAAATATGAGATTAAAGAAATGAAGTAAAAAATATGAGATTAAAGAAATTAAGTAAGAAATATGAGATCAAAGAAATGAAGTAAAAAATATGAGATTAAAGAAATGAAGTAAAAATATGAGATTAAAGAAATGAAGTAAGAAATATGAGATTAAAGAAATGAAGTAAAAATATGAGATTAAAGAAATGAAGTAAGAAATATGAGATCAAAGAAATGAAGTAAGAAATATGAGATTAAAGAAATGAAGTAAAAATAATTGTAAATAAGCATCCGTGTGTTGTCTGAGTTCTCAAGGGGAGCAAAGAATAGTAACACTGCGATATACAAGGCATGTCGTAAGAGATACTGAGGTAGGGCACAGAGAAGCTACTCTAGTAAATAAAAAGCGTCGCAGAAATCGGATGTGCTGGCCTACTTGAAGCGCATAACTGGTACAACGTACAATCGTAATTAGGCTCAGATCACGTAAAAGATCGCAAAAAGTGTTTAACAAGTGATCGATTTGGAGTATTCTTCTTCTTCTTCTTTGCGATCAATTTTTTGATGATTATACCATTAGACGTGTTCTTATGATGAAATCGACTGTTGTCTGGAGCTCATCTCTAGTGCCATGTAGTTTTTAATGTAGTGTTGTGTTGTAGGGCCAGCATTCCTTTCTTGGGAGGACATACAGGGGCAGTCTTGCAGGAGTTCTCAAAGAAGAAGTAGAACTGAGAGTCACCACAACAGCAGACATTTGTGGAGAATCATGTTCACCTACGCCAGCCGACTAAGAAAAACAAAATCTGAGATCCAATAAAATGCAGTGAAAAAAAAGAAAAAAGAAATTAAGAGAAGATTTATGAGAAGATGTGATAAGAATGTTTAGAACACATTGTAACAACTGGTAAAATCGAGGGTGAAGAAGAGACAGAAAAGACAGAGAAGAAGAAATATTGGATAGCCTGACGTCATGCACGGAAGAGCGTCAACATCTGAGATGATAGCAAACATCAGAGACACAGATTTGTGGAGATCCATGATCGACTACCCAACGATTCCCCAAACTTTGTCGGCCCACCGCCCACCTTTGCACGACATAAACTTCAACGCCCCCTCCCCATTATAACAGCTTTCAATCGCCCCCTACCCCTCATATATATATATATATTTACATGCTCTATTTTCGCTTTGACATAGAAAATTAATATATATTTCTGTCATACATGGTCAGTTTTCAAACGATTATATACATAGAAATAGAAAATTGATGAAAAAATGGATCATGTAAGATGTGCATAAGACAAATTAAAACGCAAAATTCAAATTTAAAATGATTATTCAATCGCAAAATCACGAAAAAAACTCCTCCCAAGTACTTCTGTACCACTATCCCCCCTGGAAGTGGAGCTTCAACGCCCATGGGGGGGCGTGCGCCCACTTTGGAAACGCTGGCCTACTCTATCCGGCACGAACTGATGATGATGATGATGATGACGTATGAGAAATACGGGAGTTTTAAAAATAAAACTAACTAAAATAAAACATGAAACACCGAAGACATTAAGAGAAAAAAACACAAATGAGGGTGACATCTCCTAACACTAATGCCCTCTGGTCGTTTCCACATTTCTGCTATTTTCACCAACACTGCATCACTGTTAATAGCACTGTCATTTCCAGATTTCTTTCTGTGGTGCTCACGATGGTCGTTATATGCACGTGCGTGCGGTCTTGAGGGCGTCAGATGCTGGACTAATTGGAGCACAGGTCATTATGGCGCTGGAGGGAAGGTAGCAAGAGGGTATGTGAGGTCAGCGTGGGTCATGTTTTTGTTTGTCGGTGCATGGTAAAGTCACAAGAGTAGAGAGTGGGAGTTAATATGAGATAGAGAAAGAGAGATAAAGAATGAGAGAAAAAAAAATGAGACATTTAAATTGTGACAAAGAGTGCACTATTAAATGAGAAATGGACAGAGACTTAGTTAACGGTGATTTTAACGAGAGAGGAAGTTAAAGAGTCTATTGTCTATTGTCTATTCCCAGGTGGAAGATGGAATTGGTTGTCCACTCTTGCCGTTAAGCGTAGGGATGGGAGCTTTAATTTGCGTTCTAGGGCTAGATGAGCCTCCCTTGTTGTGTTATATCCGTGTTTATGTAGTGTGATCTTGATATTGTCTATCCATCTTTTCTTGGTCTTCCTTGATCTAGTACCTGATCTCTTGTTATTGTTTGCTGGTATTGGTGGTGAGACATAAGGGGAGAAAATCTTGGAGAAAGAGAACTATGAGGAGGAGATTAAATGACACGGAGAAAGAGGGACGCTAATTGTCAAAGAGAGATAGAGACGGAGATATTGAAAGATAGAGAAACATGACAAAGTGACAAACAAATATTGATGTATAGAGAGAAAGAGATTGCAATGAACAACAGAGAATGTAGACAGTGATGATTGAGACAGTGATGATTGAGACAGTGATGATTGAGACAGTGAAATTGAGACAGTGATGATTGAGATAGTGAAGATAGAGAGTTATGATTGAGACAGTGATGATTGAGACAGTGATGATTGAGACAGTGATGATTGAGACAGTGATGATTGAGACATTGATGATTGAGACAGTGAGATTTTTTTTTAAAAACAGAGAGATGAAGAGAGCATATCGAAGTGCTGATGTAGATGAGAGTAGATTGCTGATGGACGACGGTGTGACAAGCCCTCTGCCAGTGTGGGTTCAATTCAACCGGCTGGCAGAAAAAGCCACAGGTTCTCCAGATTTACGGTGTTCGTGGCATCGAAACGAAGGGTTACGATGTCCATGGCACCGAGTCGAAGAGCTGAAAGCACAAATGCTTCTGGATATGGGGAAGGGAGGAGGGGGGAAAAAAATGTCAAAAATATGTTGGAAATTGTCAGAAAGTGTGAGAAAGAGAAAGACAGAACAAACTTGGTTGGAAAAAGTTCATGCGTGATGAACATATAGAGTGTAACGGAGACAGCTAGATAAAATCGCTGGGATGAAGACAGTAACAACGAGACAATGAAAGACAAACATACAACACGCAGACAGAGAGAATTTAAAAAAAAAACAAGTTGAAAAGTTCATTAGAGAAACAAACATGGAAATAAAGTATTGAAGAGACGTAGAAAGAGCATTATTTATATATCATGTCTTCATAGCGCCCAAGAATACATGGCGCAGGGACAAACAATGTTTCATTTAGTTCGACATTGTGTTTTCCTCGTTGCTTCAAATCTAGTCTCCTGCATGACTTTGAAAGTTGCTTCAAAAGTTCTCCCCCACGAGCTACTTTGTCTTTCTTTTTCGTTGTCCGTGCTGTGTCCACTGAATTCCATGTTTTAGTTATTTTCTTTCCTCATCTTCTTTTTGCGTTCGTTCTTTACGACCAATTTTAATCACTCTTTGTGATATGTTTGATCTTTGCCAAGAACGTGTATACGTTGCACATTGGTTTGGAGGCCCTAAACGCATAGACTTGTACATGTTTAGGACATGTGCATCCGATTTCAGCCAAACCTCCTTAGTCGCCTCTTATGACATGCGTGGCAGTAACAGTGGTTCTATTCTTTACACCCCAAATTTGGACCCCGGTAACCACTCGGGCGATTTCTTTCCTCATCAATATGCGATGTACAATCCATCGCCATCTTCTCTTTTAGAGATGGATCATCATCATCATTAGGTGCCATCTTCTCATCGAATGTTGGATGCAAAAGTTCTCAAGCATTCTCTGTCTCTTGCCTTGATTGTGCATTGTGCCAGGCTGAATCTGTCTATCATTTGATGTTTCTCTCCGTGTCTAGGTCTTCCTCCGCAGTCCTTCAACTTTCCCTTCTACTAAGAAACAGATAGACGGCTATATAACACCCACAATAAATGAATCAAAACCCGCAGTGAAAGAGAGGAAATTCTAGAAACAAGGAGAAAAATTTGGAGATTAACTATATACTTCTTCTTCAAACGCTCCATATGGACCACTTGTTAACCACTCTGTGATTTGTATGTGATCTGAGCCTAAGAGAGATTGCACGTTGTGCCAGTTATGCACCTACAAGCAGGACAGCACTTCCGATTACTGCCATGCTTTTTATTTACAAAGGTAGTTTCCCTAGGCCCTACCTCAGTCGTCTCTTACGACATGTCTTGTAGGTTGTAGGTTGATCCAACTCGTCTTGTAGGTTGATCCAACTATTCATTGCTCCCCTTACGAGCCCCAGCAACACATGGGTGTTTCTTTTCTCTAATATTGTTTTGTCTGACAACGTCAGTGTGAGAAGAGATTTCTAGAACGGTCTTTTGTGTGCATTTTATGAACATTATTTTTCGTCGTCTCTGTTATCTTTGTGGTGCACCTCAGATAACTTTGCATGACGTGGTTAAGAGCCTGTGCCACAAACTGAGCTAAAAGAACAAAATAGAGAAGAGAGAGAGGAGAGAGAGCAAGAGAGAGAGAAGAGAGAAAGAGAGCAGAGAGGACAAGAGAGAAAGAGAGCAGAGAGAAGTGCGGAAGAGAGAGAGCAAGGACGAGAGCGAGAGAGGCAAGAGAGAGAGAGACGAGGAGAGAGCAAGAAAGAAGGCAAGAGAGAGAGCGAGAGAGAGAGATAGCGAGAGCGAGAGAGAGAGAGCAAGAAAGAAGGCAAGAGAGAGAGCTAGAGAGAGACAGAGCGAGAGCAAGTGAGAGCGCGAGAGAGAGAGAGCAAGAGAGAGAACGAGAGAGCGAGAGAGAGCAACAGAGGAGCGAGAGATAGAGGATAGAGAGAGAAAAGAGAGCAAGAGAGAGAGCAAGAGAGAGAGAGCAAGAGAGAGAGAGAGAGCAAGAGAGAGTGAGAGACGAAGAGAAATCATTGAACCGGATATAATGAGAAAGTGGTTCAGAGAGGTAACGGTGGGAAGAGGTAGCAAGCAAGTAGATAAGATAGACTGCAAGGAAGAAACAGAGAGAGGATGAGAGATAGTCTGAAAGACAGAGAATCGAAGAAGTAACAGAAAAAAAAAACAAATGAAAAACACTACATAAAAACTGAGAAATCAATAACAAGCAAATATAAATAGAGAAATTTCATTGGCACAAACAAATAGCAACATTTAGAAATGTCAAAAGAAATTAGACGTGAAGACATCGAGAATACAAAAATGGCAATAGAAGGATACTTCAGACACATCATTAGCGGTTACATCTGTTCTGAGAGCAGACAAGAAGCAAATACGGGCAGCACCAGACGTACAAACAAGTCAAAAATAGATATATGTATTTTAAAAAGTCTGTCTGTGTTAGTGTATATGTGTGTATGGAGATAGACAGATAGAGAGATAGACAGACGGACAGATAGGAAGACATACATATATACGCCACGTGGTGCCAGGACCCCAATGAGGGCAAAAAATAGTAACACTGCGACTTACAAGGCATGTCGTAAGAGGCACTGAGGTAGGGGTCTGAGGAGCTACCACAGTAAACAAAAAACGTCGCAGAAAACGGATGTGTTGGCCTACTTGTAGGCGCATAACTGGCACAACTTAAATCGTTCTTAGATTCAGATCACATACAAATCATAGAGAGTGGTTTGGCGAGGGAGAGAGAGAGACAGAGAGAGAGTGAGAGAGAGAGGAGAGTGAGAAAGGAGAAAGAGTGAGAGAGAGTGAGATAGAGAGTGAGAGAGTGAGAGAGAGAGAGAATGAGAGAATGAGAGAGAGAGAGTGAGAGAGAAATAGTGTGAGAGAGAGAGAGGAGATAGAGAGTGAGAGAGAGAAGTGAGAGAGAGATGAGAGAGAGAGAGAGAGAGAGAGTGAGAGAGAGAGAGAGAAACAAGTGGTTGATAAGGAGCGTTCGAAAAAGACGGTGAAGAAGAATATCTATATGCATATAATCATACAGACACAACGGACGGAAACGAGAACGATAGTTAATTTCCTTCTCGATCCTCTTTTCAACTGTGGTTTCCAGCTCATGTATGTATAGCTATATTACTATATTTCATAAATTTTATATATTTTTCTTGGGAGGTGGGACAGGGGGGTGTGTCTCTGTGACGTAGAGGTTTGGTGCTCATCTCTCCTTCAAAAGGTACTTGGTTCACTCCCTCGTGGAGCCACGGAGATATTGTTCCAGAGATCCCTGATCTCAGTGTAGGTGAGATCGAGTTCCTAGTCATATTGGACAATAATGAACATCAAATGGCAGGATATGATCCCAGATACAGAGGTCTTAAAAGAGCTGCTCTCCCCAGCATCTACACAATCTTGATGCAGTCCCAGACATGATGGGCAGGGCATGTGGCTCAATGCCAGATTGCAGAATACCCAAACGACTCTTTTATGGTGAGCTGCAAAGTGGTAAACACTCACAAGGGGCCAGAAAAAGCGATTCAAAGATACACTCAAGAACTCGATGAAATCTTTTGGCATAGATGTCAACAACTGGGAGAATGCTGCTCAAGACAGATCCGCCTGGCGCACACTTCTTCGACACGGTTCCTCATCCTGCGAGGCAGATAGAACAGCACGGATGGGGCAAAGACGTCAAAACAGAAAGGCAGTAAAACTTCCCACAAGTGCAAGTATACCTTGCCCACACTGTACACGAACATTTCAAGCCCGTATCAGGCTCACTAGTCATCTACGCACACACAGACAAACATGCGCAACTACATTCCCTTGGATGAAAATGTGTGTGGTCATCATCACCAGTGATGGACGAGCATCATAGTCCTATCGGAGATGGACGATGAAACTAGGTCTCGTTTTCAATTTGAGCATGTAGAAACAATCCTTGGCAGTTCAAAATCAAGAAGCGTAGATTCGAAAACCGCTGTCCGGAAAAAATTCATTAGAAAATATTTTTTTGTTAAGTCTTACAATATATCTTCATCTACAAAATTACATTAGGGACCCTCACGTGTACTACGGAGTGCGTGTATTGCAGCTGGGATCTTCCTGTGTAAGAAAGAGATCACAACACACATGGTTACTCACCGAAGTGCAACGATGATATCATCAATCAATCAATCAGTACATTTTTTTATTTGTGTCCTTCTATACACAGTATTTAGATCATCCCTATTGCTTATATCTCGTCATGAACACAATTTACTTGAACAAAGCAGCATTAATAAACTGGAACAACTGAAAACAGTATGGAATAAAACTAAAAGGAAAAAATATCAGAATACTAAAGGCCTTCTCCAGGAAAACAAAGCACAAGATATTCAGCTCAAATGTGAAATCTGTGTTGCTGTATGACTCAGAAACGTGTAAGTCACCAAGTTAAATACAAATGATTCAAACCTTGTCTATGGCTAGAGTCGTGGGATTCTCCCAAACTAGAGATTATGTAGAAATTTGTTACCTGTATCTGTGGATAAAAACCGGACACGAAACCATGATTAAATCAATCAAAGGAAAATGGCGATGGCTGGGCCAAGCGTGGAAGACAATCGAATGTCAACTAGAAAGCTTGATGGTAGCCCACAAGGAAAAGAAAAAGAAGAAAATACCATGGGAAAGTCTTCTTCAGTTGCTCAGAAAACTGTTTCAGTACGTTACCCAGAGAACTGAAAGTGAATCATGTTCATGGAAGCATAAAGAAACAGCCAAGACCGAGAAAGTGAAGAAACTGTTGTGTTGCTCAAACAGGCAAGTAAGTTAAAGTCAATTAAATCGTGCATGGACTCACGACAACGTCAATGGGTATGAAACAGAATTAAAAGGGCGTGTATTGACTTTGAATATAAGTTACAGTAAAAGTCTTCATTTACCAGAATAAAGAAACATAGTAGAGATCTATAGAACAACCAAAATCATCATAAGAAATGTCTTGTTTATGTTAATTGAAACAAATGGCAAGATCCCTTAACAGTAAAATGTGTACTGCTGAAATTGTCATGTGGCTGGACGTATTTGGAGTTAAAAAAATGTTAAATCTGGTCTGTGAATTTTCCATCCTGAATGGACCAATTACAAAATGTAAATCTGTGTCTTATGAAAAAACAAATTTCAATCCAATCAATCATTCAAATAATTCTTTTTGAATGTCATATTGATCACTTTCAACCACTCATGTGTTAAATACAAAGCTAAGACTGTTTGTGATGGACCCAAACCAGAGTTCGTACGTTATACATTGAATCGCTCAGTGGTTAGCAACCGATGCTCGATGACTTTAAATACTAAAGGTGACTTTTGTCTGCCTCTTGACTGCCTGGAAACGTCTGCAGTGGCACAGTTAAACATGTAAATCGGTCGCCTAGGGCGATTCTATGAATCACAGTTACAACTACAAAAAACTGTACCTTATTAAGTCAAACAAACAATAAAGAAAAGCAGTTTTAAAATATCAAATGTCAAATCAGATTATGCTACAAGATTGGCAGTCTATTACTTCATTATCATAGTTAAGATTATTTCTTCACGATTCATTCCAACCTGTTTCAGTACTGAATGGTAGAGATTACCAAAATGCCGAAGATAAACAACACCAGAGTAACGGGGTGAAAGTCAGCTGGAAACAGGAGTCTTGCCTCCTACCCTACGAGCAGTTCAGATCACTCCAGGCTGCTTACTTGGGCCCCGGCTGAAAAGAGAATATATCTTCCAGAGGATTAATCTTCTCAGTTCTTAAAGACTTCATCAGGTACGTTTACCTCTTGAGGAACTGAAGAGTGTTCAACTTTCCTTGGAGACCATAAAGAGAACAGCCAGAGACCGAGAAGAGTGGCGAGCAACTGTTGAGGTCTTATAGTCCACGAGCGAGAGGAATAAGTCAAGTAAGTCAAAGAATACTAAAAGCATAGAATCCTCCACGACAACGTATGGGTATGAAACATGGACATTTAAAAAGGCAGCAAGGTGCATATATGTGCTTTTTAATATAAGTGATACAGAGTCCTTCCTGAGTGGTTACCGGGGCCCACATTTGGGGTGTAAAGAATAGAACCACTGTTACCTGCCACGCATGTCGTAAGAGGCGACTAAGGAGGTTTGGCTGAAATCGGATGCATGTGTCCTAAACGTGAAGTCTATGCATTTAGGGGCCTACCAAACCAATGTGCAACGTATACACGTTCTTGGCAAAGATCAAATGTATCACAAGAGGATTAAAGTTGGTCGTAAAGAACGAACGCAAAGAAGAAGAAGAAGAGAAGAGTCCTTCGTTTACCTCGAATAAAGAAAAGATAACAAAGAAACAGATCTATCCAGAACAAACTCAAAATCATGCATGCGAAATGTATTTTAAATTTTATATTAATTGAAACAAAATGACACATGAGATCTCTTGACAGAAAATTGGTACTGACTGAAAGACTTGTCATGTGGCTGGACGTATTGTTGGAGTTAAAGAGCTTAAAGCGTCTGTAGAATGTCTACCCATCCTGGAATGGAATTGACAAACAGTATAATACACTGACAATTTAAAATAACTAATAACAAATCAAGCAATCATTCGGCATTTTCTTCTTCTTGAATGCTCTATATTGACCACTTGTCAACTACTCTGGTGGTTTGTATGGACCAGAGCCTAAGAACGTGATTTGTATGGGACCCAAGCCTAAGAACGATTGTACGTTGTACCAGTTATACGCCTACAAGTAGGCTAGCACATCCGATGTCTGCGATGATTTTTATTTACTAGGGTAGCTTCTTGTCCTATCAGTCGCCTCTTACGACATGCCTTGTAGGTCGCAGTGGTAGTACTCCTAACTTCCCTTACGGGCCCCGACACTACAGGGGCGATTCTACAGTAAACAGACATGCACTCAATAAAACTGAACCATTATTTAATCAAACTAAACAATAAATAAAAGCAGTTTTAAAATTTGTTGTCAAATGCAAACAGAATTAACTACAAGATTGCTTCGTCTTCATTTTACTTCATTATCATAGTTGAAGATGTATTTCGCTTCCCTTTCTCATTCCAACCCTGTCAGCTGCTATAATTATTTAGAACTTAAACCTAAAATGCGTGAAAAATAAACAACATCAGAGGTAACGTGGCGTGAAACCAGCTCGGTAACAGCGGATGTCTTCCTTCCCGTCATCCTCACGTGTGTCGCAGTTCCCAGACCCTCCCCCCGGGCTGTTTTCACTTTGCGCTTGCCAGGGCTTGGAAAAGATCGAATTTATCTTGTCCCAAGATTGGATTAATCCAGCAACACCAATGGATATCCTTAGGGGAGATCGTGCGTGGATTGAGCGCGAATTGACGTTGAATGTTGTATTCATTTAACACGGCACTGTCACGCACTCGAGGGTTTGGCAGAAAGATATGTCGATCGGGGAGCTACCGATGTCGATTTCAACTCAAATAATTTGAGACTAGTCCAGTAGACATCAAGATTAATTTAAACTTCTGACGTAATTCAGTAAACATCAAGATTAATGTAGACTTCTGAAGTAGTCCATTAAACATCAGGATTGGTATAGACTTCTGAAGTAGTCCAGTAAACATAAGGATTGGTATAGACTTCTGAAGTAGTCCAGTAAACATCAGGATTGGTATAGACTTCTGAAGTAGTCCAGAAAACATCAGGATTGGTATAGACTTCTGAAGTAGTCCAGTAAACATCATGATTGGTATAGACTTCTGAAGTAGTCCAGTAAACATCAGGATTGGTATAGACTTCTGAAGTAGTCCAGTAAACATCAGGATTGGTATAGACTTCTGAAGTAGTCCAGTAAACATCAGGATTGGTATAGACTTGCGAAGTAGTCCAGTAAACATTATGATTAATGTAAAGTTATGTAGTATTCCAGTCAAAAACAAAAAGAATAATTTCAGCTTCCGAAGTAGTCCAGTAAAAAAGAAAGATAAATTTATATTTCTGAAGAAGTTAAGAAAACATCAAGGTTATTACAGCCTTCTGAAGTAGTACAGTAACCAACAAAATTAGTGTAAACTTCTTGTAGTCAGTAAACATCAAATTAATTATATTTCTGAAGTAGTCTAGTAAACATAAAGATTAATTCATCTCTGAGTAGTCATTAAACATCAAGATTAATTTCGACTTCCGAAGTAGTCCAGTAAACATCAAGATTAATGTAGACTTCCGACGTAGTACAGCAAAAATCAAGATTAACACTTTCCTTCTGTAGTTTCTTTTTACATTCTGACACCATTTAAATTACAACGTTTGCTGAATTAATCAATATACTGGCTTTGCACTATCTTAAGAAAATACTTTGAGCTCATATATCGGCTTAGAAATGTGAATGGGTTAACATAGACTTCTAAAGTAGACCAGCAACATTCAAAATAAATATAAATTTGTTGAAAAAGACAAGGAAACATAAAAAAGATTAATATAGACTTCTGAAATAGGTACATATAGACAACAGCTTAGTGCAATTTTGTGTCTGGCAATAAGGTCTTTCAAATCGACCCAGCTTTAATTTTCTTCATCCTTTCCCCTGGGAAGCTTGGTCCGCAAACATGGCCTTCCGAGCCCGCCTATCCAAGGCCATCATTTCCCGATCTCTCCAATCTTCCCCATTTTCTTGCATTCCATCTCCAACTCTCTTCTCCAGGTGTTTTGGTCTTCCCTACCTCTATTGCCCTGGGGGTTCCATCGGAGAGCCTGTCCTGTGATGCTGTGAGGATGTGTCCTATCCATCCCCACCTCCTGCTCCTTATCTCTAGTTCCACCTGTCGTTGTCCTGTTTGTAGTCCTGTCATACCATATCAGATGGAGTATCCTGCGCAGGCATCTTTGATAAATGTCTGCACTTTTTTGGTGTTCCCCTTAGTTGTTCTCCATGTCTCCGCTCTATATAGAAAGACAGCCTTGACATTTGAGTTAAATATCATTATGTTTCAACTTCAATTTGGTACCAGAAATGAACTTGGGAAGCACATGAGTACGGCATGATTGCTGACGCATTTACTCACCGGCCTTGTGTTGTCAATGAAAATACGGGTCTAACACTATGCTTCTCAGTATACACCATGGTTGGAAAAAGACTTTGACTAACCATTACTTTACTTTTTAAGCTTCTTACATTAGCACTTATAGAAACCGTTTGTGTAGATTTCTGAAGTAGGTAAATATAGACCAGGTTTGTGTAGATTTCTGAAGTAGGTAAATATAGACCAGGTTTGTGTAGACTTTTGAAGTAAATATAGACCCAGTTTGTTTACACTTCTGAAGTAAATATAGACCGGGTTTGTGTAGACTTCTGAAGAAGGCACATATAGACCGGGTTTGTGTAGACTTCTGAAGAAGGACAAAGACCAGGGCTTGTGAGACTTTGAGTCGGCAGATTACTATGCATTTTACTCATCAACCTTGTGTGGTCTAATAGCAAAATACCCGGTGTCTAACACTATGCTTGCAAGTATAACCATGGTTTGTGAGACTCTGACTAACCATTACTATACTATTTTTAGACTTCTGAATAGACTTATAGACCCTGTTTGTGTAGATTTCTGAAGTAAATATAGGCCAGGTTTGTGTAGACTTCTGAAGTAAATATAGACCCGGTTTGTGTAGACTTCAGAGTAAATATAGCCCGGTTTGTGTAGACTTCTGAAGTAAATATAGGCCAGGTTTGTGTAGACTTCTGAAGTAAATATAGACCCGGTTTGTGTAGACTTCTGAAGTAAATATAGACCAGGTTTGTGTAGACTTCTGAAGTAAATACACACCAGATTTGTGTAGATGTATGAAGTAGACAAATACAGACCAGGTTTGTTAGACTTCAGCAAATACACATTCAGCGATGTTTTCTAGATAATTCTTTCTCTAACTTAAAGAATGTATGAAACGAACTTTTCTAGGAGAGGCGAGAAATTTTGGATTTAATTCCACAGAGAAGATTAATCGTGTTGTTCATGATATTTCGTTATTCGTTTTATTCCCAGATTTTCATTAGAAACGTTTGAATGTCTTCGTATCTAGTAGTTCATATGTAATTTGTTTTTTTTAAATTCTTCACTCTTGTTGTTCGTTTGCTTGATAAAGGCCTTGTTGGTCGAAACGTTGCTGTATATTGTCAATGTTTTTGTAATTTGTAAAACTCAATACTTTGTGATTACGTGTTTCGCCACTCTAATAGTTTTACTGCAGTATCATATATATATTGTTCAGGATAGAGTGGTATGGAGAAATTGCATGTATTGTATATGTAACGTATAACGGTAGGAAAGGAATATCATAATAATAAAGTTCAGATTGTTGACAATAAAACAGTCAATCACCAGACACATGTCATCAATATGAGACCTAATAATTGTTAAACCATCTCTTAATGATATCGATGACAGTATGAGCTGAAAACGCCCCTGAGTTTCAAACTATGATATTGAATCCAATAATAGTGATGTCTTAAAAACTCATCAAGAACGCCCTGTTCTCAATTTGAGACCTCTCCCGGAGCTGTCAAAACAAATCTGGAGTGACAAGTCTAGTTAGTATTCGGATATTCTCGGGAATCGCCTTCGGGTATGTTCGTGACATACCGAGCTTTCCCGACGGTCGAGTTATTAATATTCTACAGCCACCAACAATGAGGTATTCAATGGGAGTATTACAAACTCATTACCAACGTTCAGAAAGGAATTAAAATTCCGTTTCCATCTCCGATTTGCTGAAAGCTTAAATTAACAAATCGGAGGTCGCATTACACTTTTGACAAATCCATGTGATCACTCATTGCATAGTGACTTGATTATATATATATAT
This sequence comes from Arion vulgaris, assembly GCA_020796225.1. Lineage (NCBI taxonomy): Eukaryota > Metazoa > Mollusca > Gastropoda > Stylommatophora > Arionidae > Arion > Arion vulgaris. Next base: position 17,243,239 of record CM036771.1, read on the forward strand.
TATTTTTATCATGTTACGTTCGCGTTGATCATGCATCTGCACACACGTTTCGTCTTAGTACTAATATAGTTCGTTCCAAAATTCGTGAACATCTTTACCTAGCGATATAAAATCATCCACTTTACAGAAATTCTTGATTTTTACATTTTTATATAGGTAACAGTGACGACCTTCCAAAAGTATTTTTGCCCACCCAAACCTTTAGTACTCTAAGATTTTCATTATATATTATTACTAAAATAACATATTTATACCTAGTTAAATAGGTATACTTGTCGAAATTTTACAGTACGATTGTCAAGTTTTCTATAACTAAGCATTTCCGTGTTCCAAATGCAATACGTATGGGTGTGAATCACGGACATTTAATAAAACAGTGGAAAAACATGCATGTGCTTTCGAATATAAGTGTTATAGAAGAGTCAAATATAGGGGCAAATTTGGAAGCAAATTCGTTTCCATTGATTTTACGAAGGTAAAAATATACCTCAACGTTCAGAAAACAGTGGCAAACTACTGAATGTATAAGTGGGGCCTAGAAAATCAACGACTTGTTTACTGTGATTGATGGCGTCGTCTTGTAAAGGATATGCCACGATTTTCATTTCACCGGAAGATGAAATATTTTAGCCACGTTAAACGTCACAGTGGTTTGTAGAGAAAGGTAGTGGAAGACATGGTTCTTGACGTACGAGACAGAAATGAAGATGACAGAAGGACATCAAAGAAACATTGAAAATGATTCTGGAGGAGGCGAGAGAGCTTGCTAGATACAGAAAGTTTTTCAGGCCGGCTGTAATGAGAACGACGTTCTGCAAGGGACATACTACTACTTTATATACATATAGATATATTTAAATACAGAAGATTTGGTACATTTCCCACTCAAACCTAACTAAAGCATTATAATTATACATTTCAAAACGCCTTAAGAGCGGAAATATTACATTTTACGACAATGAACGTCTGTCTGCACCGTTATTATTTATCTAATTATAACTTTCTGAATTTAACCACACAATTATGCTGGCAGCAAGGCCAGAAACTAACTTGCGGCTAAATAAAATGGCGGCAATTCCACTTCCGGTTTAGATGTCAGAGACAGGTGAACGTCAGGAAGAATCGGTCTCGTAATTTCCGGTGTTGCTTTCCTTCCCTGAAGGAGATCGAAGTCATGTAATTATAGTTTTCGCTTAATTAGCGATGCTTTTATCAAACAGTAGCATGCAAATTAAATCTATCATTTATAGGCAATTATTTTTTTTGGTGGGTAAACTAACGATAATGCATCTGTAAAATGTATTAGTTGTCTTCTAGCGGACAATTCTGCTTACAAATATCTGGCTCTTTGTTACAATTTGTTCAAGCTATTAGTGGTACTTTGTACTGTCAGAACGCAGGATTATAAAACTTGCAGTAGAAATAAATACCTTCTTGTAGTAATTTGTAATTCGTATTACCATTAATACAAGCTTAGGTACTGTTTTGGAACCCGCAGGGAAAGTGGAGTATGGCAAGATCTAGACATATCTGGAAAAGAGAACTGGAGGCTGATATTAAAAGGATAGGTAAAAGATTGAACAAATTGGAAAGGATAGCAGGAGAGAGGAGGAGCTGGAAGAAATTTGTTGAAGACCTGTGCTCCGTTGGGAGTTGAAAGGTGAAAAAGAAGGCTGTAAGATAGTGGCGAATGATGTATTCATCAATACGAATTATTAGTGCTAGATATAGCCATCAGCACCAGCGAGCAGTGCTAGATATAGCCATCAAACCAGCGAGCAGTGCTAGATGTAGCCATCAACATCAGAAATTAGTGCTAAATGAGCCATACTAACATCAATAGTGCTAGATGTAGCCATCACTAACATCAAGTAGTGCTAGATGTAGTCATGAAACATCAGAATAGTGCTAGATGTAGCCATCACTAACATCAAGTAGTGCTAGATGTAGCATGAATCATCAGAAATAGTGCTAGATGTAGCCATCAACACCAGCAGTAGTGCTAGATGTAGCCATCAACACCAGCAGTAGTCTAGATAGTAGCCATCAACACAGGGTAGTCTAGATGTGAGCATGATACTGCGAATGTGATAGATGTAGTCATGAATACCAGAAGTAGTGATAGATGTAGCCATCACACACAGTAGTGCTAGATGTACATGACACATCCGAAATAGGCTAGATGTAGCCATCACTAACATCAAGTAGTGCTAGATGTAGCCATCACTACCAGCTATAGTACTAGATAGCCACAAAGGGAACTGTGGACAGAGCTGACAATTACAGGTGACACAAGGGATATGGGCCAGAAGGTAGCGATAGATACGATACACACTGAGGAGACCGAATGACAGCATCCCGAAACAGGACTTCCGATGGAGCCCACAGGGTAATAGAGGTAAGGAAGACTCAGAAACACATGGGGGCGGCAGTTGGAGACGGAATACACAAAAAATAATAAAGTTAGTGGAAGATTTAAGATGGCATGAAGAGAATCTTGGTGTACCACTTCAGTACAGTCATGGGTCACATTGGAAAGAAAGGGAAGACAAAGACCATTTGAAGAACCAACAAGAAAGTACTTGGATGTAAACCATACAAGATCTGCAACTGCACAGACCCATCACATGAGATCTAAACCCCCTATGCCCTTTGCACGAAAGACAAACTAACTAACTTCCCTAGGAGTGAAGGTGAAGAAGGAACAAAGCTTGCACCGCTTCGCCCAAGTGGTTACCGGGGCCCAATTTGAGGTGTAAAGAATAGAACCACTGTTACCTGCCACGCATGTCGTAAGAGGCGACTAAGGAGGTTTGACTGAAATCGGATGCATGTTCCTAAACTGTATAAGTCTATGCGTTTAGGGGCCTACCAAACAATGTGCAACGTATACACGTTCTTGGCAAAGATCAAACATATCACAAAGAGTGATTAAAATTGCTGTAAGAACGACGTAAGAAGAGGAAGATGACAATATTTTAAAGAAATTTTAATTTTTATATTTTTCTAATGAAAAAGTTGGCCAAAAGGGAGAAGAGCTATAGCATATTTCCAGCTCTACTCTTCTCGATTTTAAACAGCAAATTGTTTCTACGTGCTTAACTTAAACACGGGCCCTACTGTTATCGTTAGTCTGCTATAGGACTAGAAACTTGATTTACCTACACTGAGATCAGGGATATTTGAAAAATTATCCAATGGCTCACGAGGATTGAACCGAGTATCTCCAGAACACGAGGTGACAGTTCTATATGTATCCATGCAGAACAAATTAAACGTACACAATTCCATCTCACAATTAGCATGCTCAAAGATAACCAGGTTAACAAACACACGACCTGTACTCTGTATTCAACTATATATTTTACAATAATCAACTGTGTTTAATGACAACAAATTGAGTTCAAAGTGAGTGCTATTAGCAGTAAGTGAGTATAATTTGTGAATTAGTCTGTTCAATTTGTTTACAACTGTTGATTGATTGGTAAAGTGCTTATGTATTGAGGATAGAGATTCACCCTAATCATAGTGTTACTTCTGATCGATTTCCTTCTATTTATTTAACATACTCGCGTGTTTGTGTACCTGGTCGTTAATACGATAAGGCAAGGAAGGTGGTGAAGGTGCAAGGAGAGGGCAGGAGCAAGTTACTTCTCTCCCCCCACCCCCCCACCCCTCCTCCCCGGAAATTGTTAGTTTTCTGGAAAATGATTATTTTGTTTTTTTATTATTATGTAGAGCATCTCAACATCTGTGATGATAGCAAACACCAGAGACATAGATATGTGGAGATCCATGAACGCCTATGCCAGAAGGCACGGCACTTGATGATGTATGATGATGATATTATTTAAAAAAAATTTTCCTAAAGCCTTTTCGAGGAATGAATTTCTAATCTAATCCTAGTGTGTGGAGTGTTACCGAGGCCTAAATTTGAGGTGTAAAGAACAGAACCACTGTTACCTGCCACGCATGTCGTAAGAGTTTATATCAAGGAGTTTGGATGAAATCGGGGATTTCCTAAACGTGTAGAAGTCTATGTGTTTAGGGCCTACCAAACCAATGTGCAACGTATACACGTTCTGGCAAAGATCAAACATATCATAAAGAGTGATTAAAATTGGTCGTAAAGAGCGAACGCAAAGAAGAAGAGAGAAGTAACCCTAGTGTGTAAGAAATAGAAGGGTAAATTCCTTTCCTCATCTGTGAAACGTCGAGTGTGTGATTGAACTCACATCTACTTGAGTCCGAGTCGATATGCAAACACTTAACGCATTGCGCTATTCCGTCCAAAGTCTTATAATTTTATATGATAGTAAAAATTATCTGATTAACTATTGTTAACTAGTTATAGTGTAAACATTATAAAATGTTTATATTTTATACATAATAAGAATAAATAATAATTCCTCTCGTACCGTTATACGTTACATAGGGCCTGCAAGTAACTTCTCATATCGCTTTATCCTGGGCAACTCACTCAATCTTCTTCATGGAATTGAGACCGATATTTCCTGCCTCTCTCAGCAAAGTTCGTTTCAGGGTCTCTTTAGGTCGACCTCTCTTTCTTGAACCTTTTGCATTCCACTTCAATGCCTGCATTGATATTCGTTGATCATTTCTCCTAAAGGTGTGTCCAACATATCTCCATCTTCTCTTTCTTATAACAGTTGTCACTAGTGGTTGACTAGACATTTCTCTGATTTCATCACTTCTTATTTATACATGGATCCTGTTTATACATGGATCCGGTAATAAAAAGTTTATATTTCTATGCAGGCATCCCATAATAAAATTTGGATCTGAATCTGGTTTTCTGTTTCGTGTAGTAGTCTCTTCTTTTTTTCTTGCCTCTAATCCTGTTTTATCTCACAGCGTCAGGATATGGCGAGATTTCTTCTTCTGTGGGCTCGTTCTCTACCACCAATTTATATCAATACTGGGGACTGCCTAGAGTAGTTGATAGTAGCTCGGCCTGCTAGCTGTGAGACGCCTCATAGCTCGGGTTCGAACCCACTGTCCGGCATTTGTTCGAGTCCCCTGGTCTTACTCAGGACGATAACCTCTGAAGTCGGAGAAAATCTGCCTGTATGGCGAGGGAATACTAATTACGAGTACACTGAGCACACGGCTGCCAGTGTAAAGTAATTTACAATGTGCACGCTGCTGCCATTGTAAGAAATTGGAAAACAGATTTTCACGCAAAAATCAGTTTCAGAGATGGAACTTCGTCTGAGTTGAAAGCGGACGAAAAAAAATAAATAAATAAATAAAATTGTAATATGTGTGATTTTTGTCAAGAACGTGTCTACGTTGCACATTGGGTTGGTAGGCCCCTAAGCGCAGAGACTTATACACGTTTAAGACAAGTGCATCCGATTTCATCCAAACCTTCTTAGTCGCCTCTTACGACATGCGTGGCAGGTAATAGTGGTTCTATTATTTACACACCAAATTTGGGCCACGATAACCATTCGGGCGAAATCAATTTCAGGAACGGCTTTTTGTGGGCGCATCGTAAACAGTGTTTTACGTAAACTCTGTTATCTCTGAGGTCCAACTTGTGCGTGTACGGCATTTTACTTTGTATCCATTGCATCGAAGTAACATTGGTCTTTGAGGCGCACTCTCTGTTAGTAATCTGCTGAGCTGGCTGAACCATTTAATTTGTTGTTTCTGGATGAAGTTCAGTACTGATAATGTACCCACTTTTTTCCTGATGTCTTCAAGTATATACCAGTCTCCTCTTGATACTCCCAGCATTCTGCATAGTCACTTCATGTCTGTCGTGACCAGTTTCCCTTTTATCATTCGATGTTTGGCACTGAAAGCATAATGTTGGAAGAAAGACTGCGTTGAACAATACTCTTTTAGTCTTCATAGCGACATGTTTATTCAATTTGTAAAAGTACAATAATTTTGCGCTGTGCCTAGGTTATGACTCGGTCTATTAACCCCGACGTTCTGGTTCGAATCACGCTGCGGACAGTTTGCTTGCAAATTGTTTCGTTGATTTTAACAAAGGACGATGGCGCCACCCGATCGAAAGCAATGCAAACTACTGAACGTATAAGTGGTGCCTAGAAAATCAAGCGACTTTACTGTGGTTGATGGCTAGTCACTAGGATATGACGATTTCAAACTACTACAAATATAATGAGATCCTTATAAAACGCCTACAGTCTCTACAGGACCTCTCACCATGAGCGCAGTATAAATTATTTCCAGTAAAAGAGTCCAAGACGAAAACTTAATTCATTGCACCGGTTTCCTATATGCCTCTGTCCCTCTATGCAGAAATGGCACACTACCTACCGAGAGTATTGCACAGAGCACGAACTCCATAGCTCCTGCAAAGAACTAAACTGCAAAAATGAATTTGTGAACAGAACGACTGGTCGTTCGAACCCATGATCTTTTCAATGCAGCGGCTTAACAACTTCGCCACACAGACCCCTCTCTCTCTAACCATCCCGCTACTGGTCTGCACTTTCTAACAACCAGCCCGATACCCTAGCTGCTTAGCATGTCAAGCATAACACAGTGAAAGCCAATGAAGGTATACGACAAATGGAGGACAATTGACGATGCCATAGTAGACTATACAAACCATTACTTTTATCAGTGAAATATTCATCGGCTAACGATATTGTCGTCCACATCATTCATAATAAAATCAATGAAACGCGTCAATATACAACAGAATATCTGAGATACAACGCAAGCGGCATTAGACAGAACAACAGGTCTTTTCAAAGACTAAACAAAGGGGCCATGACTCCACCTTTCCCGCCAAAAGGGACATAATTATCATTTTCTTGTACAGAAACAAAGCATGTTGTTGGATTATATATGGCAAATATATGTTAAAAAACAGTGGATGTGAACATAATTCTATGTTTCCAAGTCTCTTTGTTCTATTGTATCTGTTTCTGCGACCGATGTTTCTTTCATGACCATTTAGTCAGATTAATTCTTTATATGTTTGTTTCAAACAACAAAATAATGCTCGCTTCGTGTTCTCTCTTTGCTTGTGTATGCTTGTTAATGCATTTACTTGTTCATTTATTTAGAAATACTTCAAATTTAATTTGTTAATTTTTGTTACGCTATCACACATTTCAATTCACGCTGTACAATACATGCTAACTCCAATATTTGTCCAAATAATTCACTTTAATATTCAGATAATCACCTTCCACAAATTGATATACATTAGTGAGGATAATAGCAAATACAATCATCAAATTTGCATAAATATTAGTATCAATAATATAGACAGATCATAAATCATCAACAATTTGGCATACACGATTTGAAAGAGTAGCAACAGCAATCAAAAATGTTGTAAATCAATTTGAAATAATTATACAGATTACACTTTCATTCAGTATGCATAAGTATCAATGTATGTATTATACAAATGCGTGTAGAACTCACATCAAATAAAGTGTTATCGTCTCACAGAAGATTATCTGAATGCTAAAACGATAACCATAATTATTTGAATAACCAAATTTGTGTTATTATGGCAAGGTATAACAGTGTTTGCTAACACTTTGATAACAAATACATAACAGGGTAATGTTGTACATTAACTTCTAGATGCAACATTACGTACGAGAGGCTAGGTATATATAATGCAACATTCTATAATGCGATAACAAAAGGTTTTCCTTAAAGGGATATCGGAACAAAAATGAGGCAATGAAGACAAAAATAAAATAAAAAAGACTCTTAAAAAGCAGCACATCAAATATAATGTAGTAATATATCTCGATCTGGTAATATTTGGGCCCAAAAAAATAAAATTAGAAGTTGATGAAGAAAGGTTAACGTTGTTTTTGTTTTTTTTACGGATCCAGAAACACTTGAGCTGAAAGCTCTTCGGCTCGGTGACATGGACATCGTAACCCTTTGGTTCGGTGCCACGAATACCGTAAATATGGAGATCCTGTGGCTTTTCTACCAGCCCGCGGAATTGAACCCGTACTCACATGGAGCTTGTCACCGGTCGTCAAACGCGCTACAAACACGCTAGGCAGGTGGGCAAAGGTTAATGTAAAGTCAACCAATATAGACGTGTGGGGTCCGGGTTCAATTCTAAAGTGGGAGTGGAATTTTGTTTCAGACTGTGACGACTCTCAGGTTGTACCAGACGTAACTAGGTCCTAGTGGGAGTGGAATTTTGTTTCAGACTGTGACGACTCTCAGGTTGTACCAGACGTAACTGGGTCCTAGTGGGAGTGGAATTTTGTTTCAGACTGTGACGACTCTCAGGTTGTACCAGACGTAACTGGGTCCTAGTGGGAGTGGAATTTTGTTTCAGACTGTGACGACTCTCAGGTTGTACCAGACTGTGACGACTCTCAGATTGTACCAGACTGTGACGACTCTCAGATTGTACCAGACTGTGACGACTCTCAGATTGTACCAGACTGTGACGACTCTCAGGTTGTACCAGACTGTGACGACTCTCAGGTTGTACCAGACTGTGACGACTCTCAGGTTGTACCAGACTGTGACGACTCTCAGATTGTACCAGACTGTGACGACTCTCAGATTGTACCAGACGTGACGACTCTCAGATGTACCAGACGTGACGACTCTCAGGTTGTACCAGACTGTGACGACTCTCAGGTTGTACCAGACTGTGAAGACTCTCAGATTGTACCATACTGTGAAGACTCTCAGATTGTACCAGACATAACTGGGTCCTAGGATAGAACTGAGAAGTAAAGGCAGCCGGCGTGATGTTGACCCGCATCACACCTGGTGTCGATTGTCAATCAAAACATCGCCCTAACACCGTGTACCCAATATACTTCATGGAATGAAAAGGGTTTCAACCACGACTAGAAGAAAAGAAAGGTGGTGTGTAGGATGTTGCTGGACACTTTAGCAAAGGCAGCTCTTGGATGGAAACAGAAGAGAGTGAGAGGAGAAGAGGCAGATCAAATGAGACTTTTGAAAAGGACGATGAAAATGAAATGATAGACTGAAATGGGATAAGATGGATGAAATATTCACACAGTGGCAACACTGGGGGTCAGCTGTCTCAAATGGCAACTATAACATGAAGATAACATGCATACACATAAATATAATCAGTGGCGGCTAGTGATCATTTTTGTTGGTGGGGCCAGTAAACATTTTTGGAAACATCATCGTTTTGGATTGCTATATTTTAATTTATAAAATAATAAATACATGTTACACATTATGTTTGGTGGGACCCGGCCCCACTGGCCCTTAATGCTGAGCCGCCACTGAATATAATACATACATACACACATACATGTATACACTGTCTAGCGTAGAAACTGTCTAACAGGCTACATATTATAAAGAACGTTTTGGTCGTTCCTATTGGTGTAGTGGAAAAAAAATCGATAATTTTGTTCCTGCCAATTTATGTACATGCACCTTCCTCTTAAGATATTACGCTATGCCAGGTTCTAACAGCTCGCGAAGGAGATCTTACATCCTGGTACTGTTCGAACTGTTACCCACAATTCCCCAACTCAGATATTTACGACTTCCGCAAACGGCGAAATTTTACAACCACTTCGTTGGGGGTTGAGCTCTCTTTACGACTCGGACAATTTCATCATCGTTTCTTGCATGCAAATGATGCCACGAGTCACCATTATCACCGTCTCAGGGCTGTCCCATCGTCATCAGCTGTGATGTAAATCACTTCCAAACGACCGCCAGACTGAGCTAGTGAGGATATTCTGAAAAGAGAGAAAGAAAGAATGGCTTGAAGTATAAAATATGACATTCAGAATGAAATAGGGTGATCTTGAACCCTCAGAAGCGTCGAAAAAAACGCAAAAAGATGATAACGTTGAAAGAAAGAGAGGCTTGCAAAGTTTTAAGAAAATCACACTTTCGCATAGTTTTTATCCCCAGTTTAGGGGTAACGGATTTATTTTTATATTCTGGATCTTTTTAAGCCTGCTATTTTTAAGACCATGTCGTCAGGGAATGTACGTATGTGAGGATTTTATTCTGTTTCATTCGACCTACAAATATTCCATAACTTATCTAGGATTCGAACCCGTCTCCTTAAAACTGAGAGAGATTGTTACAGGTGCTACGAAATTCTTATCTTGTGCAATACTTTCGACAGGTGGCTTGCCCTTCTGTCGAGAGGACCAGGCCATATGGGTAAAACCCGGTGCAATGAGGGTATCAATAGTCTTTAGACCCTATTTAACTGAGAGATCGGTGCAATTATCTACTCGGTCATACGGCCTACTTGTATCTAAGTAAGTTCATAATCAATAGTTTGTCCTTAGCAGAACTTTGCTACCCCAACAGTCCTCCGGAATTTCTCTCTCTCATAGGCCAGATGTCCTGCTTCTGCAGCCGTCATGTTCAAACCATCAGTTACATCCTGAATCCATCTTCTCAGTGGATTTCTCTTCTTCTCTTTGACGGCATGCCTTCTTCCATGATGGTATTCTCCAGCTCTTTGTGTCTCTTTATGTCCAAGATACCTCAATTTTCTCTTTTCTATTTGTAGCATCAGCCACAAATAAGAAAGAGAAAAGTAGGGTATTGTGGACATATACAATATATATATAAGTAAAAAAAAGTAAAGGAACCCTTTCATGCCTCGTGGTATATAGATAATACAGTGTAGGCCTGTATCGTTCATTGACCTCGGCACACGATGGGTGATGTGATCAGCATCACGCCGGCCGCCTTTACTTTCCCAGTGCATGTCTGGTACCCAGTTGAGGCTGAGTCGACCTGAGACCTCCGCAAAAATTCCACGCCCACTGCGGGAGTAAATATATATAAGTACTAAACAAAAATATTTAATAGAAAAAACTTTTTAGAATTTGATAATGATATGAAACATGTTTCATGTCACTAATCTGAAACCTTTCAGTAGTTTTTATTATCACCTTCTTCTTCTTCTTCTTTTCTTTCATTGTACTATAGTGAGGTTTTTGAGGATATGTTAGTATTGTCTGTACGCATTGTCTAGCAAATTGGTCTTCATTTCTCTTTTTAAATTGTTCTTGATGCTAATATATATATATATATAACTCACGTTTGAATAAAGTTTATATTCCATAATAAAATGTTTATATTTCTATACATGGAGCTCATAATAAAGTTTATATTTCTATACATGGAGCCTGCAATAAAAGTTTATATTTCTATACATGGAGCCTGCAATAAAAGTTTATATTTCTATACATGGAGCCTGCAATAAAAGTTATATTTCTATACATGGAGCCTGCAATAAATGTTTAAATTTCTATACATGGAGCTCATAATAAAAAGTTTATATTTCTATACATGGAGCCCATAATAAAAAGTTTATATTTCTATACATGGAGCCCTACGCGAAAAGAAGTTTTAAGAACCAAAGAGGAAGCATCGGAGCAAATGAATATGATCAATAAATATACAGTGAACATGTAATAAGGGCTTCGGAAAATATTCTGCTCTAGTGACTACGGGCCGGGAAATTCCAGGGTTCGAAGTCAGCTTGAAAACAAAATTATTGGTGCGCGCAAGTTACGTGGTTTAACTACAAGGTACTTTGATCCTTTTCTTGGGGATATAAATTACAAATACCCCTGAAGTCGGTGTAATGTCTGCCTGAATGGAGAAGGAAACTGGTGGTAAGGAAAGCAATCCTTCACGGAAAAAGGCAATTACATTTCTATTAGGTGCCATGACCACTCCTGAATGCATAGCGGGCGAACGGAACAATATGGTTATTAGTTATTGATTACTAACCTGATTCAACAACTTTCCTGACAGACTCACAGATGTCTAGTCTCAACCAGCAGATATTGAAGCATATGAATACTGATGGTTCCCATAGCTCCTTGGTTAAACACATTCCTCTCTCGCTGCTCTTCGGTCGTCCAGTTCTTCTTGTGAATGTGTAACTCTAAAATGAATACTGATGGTTCCCATAGCTTCTTTGTTAAACACACTCCTCTATCTGCCTTTTAGTAACACAGTTTGTTTTGTGAATGTTTAACTCCAAACTCGTAAATCTGTTGGATAACTCAACTTCAGTTGAAGTGTTCTCCTCGAACAAGCAGTGGTCGAGAAACCAGAGAACGTAAACCTAGACATCAGTACTCACTGAAACCCATCACTAAACTCAGTCTTCTCTCCTTCGAGATCACCGTCCAGACCGATGTACCTGATCTCCCCACAAATTCTATTCATGTGGAAATCTGATTCATGCAGTCTTATCATTGGTGTGTTTACGTCACATCTTCAGCACCATTTGGAGCTCTGATGCTTATCCTTCGGCGATATGTCCGGTTTCAGCCAGCGTTTGCTCGGTTCGCTTTCCGTTATGTAGTCATCTAGGGCTTTTTAACGATGTGGGGTAGCTACCCCACGACCAACCTCCTTAGCCGCCTCTTACGACATGCGTGGCAGGTAACAGTGGTTCTATTCTTTACACCCCAATTTGGTACTGGATAACCACTCGGGTGACTCATCTTTCTAACCATACTCCTTTGGTCAAGCTAAGTACGTAAAAAGAACACTTGACAGTTGAAAATCAACAAGAGTAAACTGCAGATTCGCTGTCTGGTCAAAATGCACTAAAAATATATAAATACCTACATGAACTTTCACTAATTTCAAAATTACGAAATCTCGTACATAGGAGATTGTCACTGGGGATACGGAGTTGTGCCGCTGAAATCTACATGCCAAAGAAAGCGATGGGAGACCACATGGTAATTCACTCAAGTGCAATGATGATGGTTATATCCAGTGGCGGCTCGTGATCATTTTTGTTGGTGGGGCCAGACATTTTTTTCCCGTATAAATCATGGTTTTTGGTTGCTATATTTTAATTTATAAAATAATAAATACGTTATACTTTTTTTTTAGTGGGGCCCGGCCCCACTGGCCCTTAATGACGAGCCGCCACTGGTTATATCAAATAAATCAATCACTGATAATATTTATGACAATTACGATGAACATCATTGTTACAATATAAAAAAACAAAAAGTGGAATACAACATTCTCCATTCAATTAACAAACTCATTCTCTAAATAAAAAAAAAAGAATACAACTAATTGAAAGACAACGCAACGTTTGCTACATTTAACAATGTTTCCTTGCGCTTAGTTGCATTATCCTCTCCCAGTGGGTGTTAGCTTATTCATATAACAACTCCTCCCTAGAACCCGTCACAAAACTCACCCTTCTACCCTCCACGATTACAGGGGTCCCTCTGGAGTGCATCACACAAACCAATTTACGCAGTGCAGTGCAAGTCGGTGAAATTGATTTCCTCTAATTCGTTTACATACAGGGAATATTTTACACAAATGTAGGAAGTGAAAAGGGAAAAAAACAAGATTAGCCCAAATGACATAACAAAATTATGGGGTTTCTTTTTTGTATTTAAAAAAAAAAAAGTAAAGGCGAATATCTGAGGGGGGTCTCTGTGGTGTAGAGGCTAGATGCTCGCCTCTCGTTTCAAAGGTACTCAGTTCACTCCCTAGTGGAGCTATCAGGATATTCTTCCAGAGATCCTTGATCATGTAGGTGAGATCGAGTTCGTAGTCCTATCGGAGACGAACGATAAAACATGGACCCGTATTCAAGTTAAACACGTAAAGGAACCCTCGGCAGTTCGTAATCGAAAAAGAGCAGGCTGGAATACCTCCACTCTGTAGCCATCTAGTGTTTGTTTTACGGTGTGAGGTAGCTAGCCCCACGACCATCCTCCTTAGCCGCCTCTTATGACATGCGTGGCAGGTAACAGTGGTTCTATTCTTTACACCTCAATTTGGGCCCCGGTAACTACTCGGGCAACAGAAAGATCTGATCGCTAATCCTGTATCTTCGACAACTGCCCCGAAGTAAAATATTTAAAAAGTGACAATTCCTAGAAACTTTTAAAATAATAATGCGTTGATGATTGGATTTAAAATATTTATGATTTTTTTTTAAATTATTCACTATGATAAATTTTAAACATTCCAATTCACTTGTTGATTTATTGGTTTTTTTTTCTTCTTTTTCGATCAGAAGAAGTTGAGCTTTCAGCTCTTCGGCTCGGTGTCATGGAAATCGTAACCCTTCAGTTCGGTGCCACTAACACGGTAGATTTGGAGAACCTAGGCCAAACTTTTATGCCAGCCCACGAAATTAAACCACACTCGTAGGAGGCTTGTCACCTGTCGTCCAATGCTCTACGAACACGATGGGCAGGCGGGCAAGTTGTTGCTTAAAACACAACGTTATCAATTGTTTTTTTTTATGTACGCTTTTTTGAAATGATCACTGCTTGTCGTTTCTAAGGATACTATAGTGATGAATCGAGCTGTTACTTTTTTGGATAGAAACGTCCATTTTCAACCAAGGATCGATGTATTTTTTAGTTCTAAATTTCATCTTCAACTTCTTGTCCAGTTCTCCGAGCAGCTGAAGTTCAATGCTGCATATATCACCTGCCTCCATTCATCCTCAATCGTTTACTCTTGGAATTACAGCAGTTTAAAAGCAAATGCGTAACCTACCAGTTAGGTCCATTGTTAAGGCACAAAATGTCACTGACAGCTAAGTAACAGATGATCAACAGCATTATCATACCTACTTTATGTTACCAGAACCAAACATGGACAATGAGCAAAGCGCAGTGACACAAAATAAAAGTTACCAACAACACCAGAAAAGATAGTCACCAAAATCAGCATAAGAAAGAAAGTTGGCACAGAACCTTGCTTGAATTACATTGAGAAACAAAGAATGGAGTTGTTTTGCCACTTAATAAGAATGCATACAAACTACACAGTCCATTCGTTCGTTTGAAATATTGTCTATATGTTCAATGCTGCCTCTCTTGCATCAATCTTACCAGTGGCGGGTCGTCATTAATGGCCAGAGGAGCCGGGCCCCACCAAAAATAATGCTTAGCGTGCATTTATTATTTAATAAATTAAAATATAACCTAACCCAAAATCATGATTTCCCCGAAAATCTGTGTTTTTGCCCCACCAACAAAAACGATCACGAGCCGCCACTGAATCTTACTATCAACTTAAGTCTTACTGTCTCTCTCTGCCTTTTTAACTCGGATTGGAGCATAGGCTCTCAAACTCATGCCAAGTCTTCCTATCTCTAGCTATCTCCTGCAGCTCCCTCCAGCTCTTCTTTTATATTGCTTATCTCTGCCTCCAAATCTCGTCTCCGTGTATTTCTCGGTCTCCCCTTCTTTCGCTGTCACTGCGGGTTCCAGGAAAGGACCCTTGTGATATTCCCTTCAGGTTTTCGCAAAGTGTGTCATATACAGAGCAGAGTCTTTTTAACCTCTTGGTTCACTGGAATCTGTCTTGTTCTCTCCATATATTCCTCATTTGTGACCCTATCATACCATCTTAGTCTCTCTATTCTGCGCAGACACCAATTGATGATTGTTTATAATCTATGAGTTATTGTTTTAGTAGTTCATGTTTCTGACCCATACAGTAGAACTGCTTTAACATTAAGTCTTTCTATCTAAGTCTTACTATCTAAGTCTTATTATCAACTTAAGTCTTACTATCAACTTAAGTCTTACTATCTAGTTAAGTCTTACTATCTAGTTAAGTCTTACTATCAACTTAAGTCTTACTACCTAAGTCTAGCTTCAACTTAAGTCTTTCCACCTAAGTCTAGCTTCAACTTAAGTCTTTCTATCTAAGTCTAGCTTCAACTTAAGTCCTACTATCAACTTAAGTCTTACTATCAACTTAAGTCTTACTATCAACTTAAGTCTTACTATCAACTTAAGTCTTACTATGTCTTACTATCAACTGAAGTCTTTCTATCTAAGTTTAGCTTCAACTTAAATCTTACTTTCAATCCAATTCGATAATTACACCATTGCTATACTGAGTCATACAGCAACTCATAAACCCAAATTTTGAAAATATATTTCTATACATAATCTTAATAAACTTTTTTTTATTTAAATGTCTGTTAATTAAAATACGGAACAACACGCTAATCAAACGTTGAGTTGGATGGGGGCTATTGAGTAAGGGTGATATCTTCATTAGAATTCAGAAAACAGGGGCGTTGCTAGTGCCGTCATTATCCACACGGAGAACTATTCGGGTTCTTGTCATAAATCTATCCGACGCTATCAAGCACACAAAACCCCAGTGCCTTCTTCAGAACGCATCCATGAGGAAAACACGTGCTCATTAAAGAAACATAAATCTAGAGCCCTATTACATGTAAGGCGCTCAGCCGAATCACACAAACGAGTTTTGAACACCCAACTTTGGTGATTATCGCCTCTGGCACACACGGTTGATATAGAATCTTTGAAATCAATGATAGCGGCGATAAATGCGGGAACATATTAAAAATGACATGAACTTTTCTAGAATTGATTGCCAGCTGTCTTCACTCTTGCGTCCTTTTCTGACGACAGTTTTGCTAGTTTTTACTTCTTCAGTTCTTCTAAATAAGTCTTTGATCCTCTTGATTTGTCATAGTTTTTTACTGCACTGAAATGACAATTGTTGTGACCGTCTACAATTGGCAGATATTTTGATACTGTCACCAGGTACTTGAAGACGCCATTATGACATGTATTATACAATCCGGACAGGTGAGACAAGTTCAGGTTACGAGAAGAAGGGAAGATAATGGAAAAGATATAACTCAAGTGCAGATGTATATCAGTTTTAAAAAATATAGACGTTTAATTTAAACTACAGGGCATTCAATATATTTTAACTAGAGGATAGTAAACTAAACGTTAGGGTAATTAATATATTTTAACTAGAGAATAATAAACTAAACTTTAGGATAATTAATATATTTTAACTAGAGAATAGTAAAATAAACTTTAGGATAATTAATATATTTTAATTAGAGAATAGTAAACTAAACTTTAGGATAATTAATATATTTTAACTAGAGAATAGTAAAATAAACTTTAGAATAATTAATATATTTTAATTAGAGAATAGTAAACTTCTTCTTCTTCTTTCTTCTTTGCGTTCGGTTTCGTATGCTCGTCTAAACCATGAGATGGGTTGCCTCTATGAAGCTGCATGTCAGTTGGAGTTCTTCGAGAGTTCCCATAGCTTGGTCTGTAAACTTTGTTCATGAGGCCATGTTTCATTTCGTTAGTGTATGTATGATGGACATGACAGCAGGATGTGCTCTGGAGTCTGTGTTTCTATCTGGCATGCACACTGTGCAGTCTGAGCAGGCTTTATTCTGTGCATGTGAGGGTTGAGCCTGCAGTGACCTGTTCTTAGGCGAAAGATTGTTGTGTGCTGTTTTCTGTTTAGTCTGCTGATAGGATCTTGTGGGTGTTTGCTGTGGGTTTGTTGCCTCCATACCTCTTTGTACTTTCTTTTGATATGTGTCTTGATTTCTGGTAGTGATACTGGGTGTTTGTGTTGTGTAAGTTTTGTTTCCTCCTTAGCCAGCATGTCTGCTCTCTCATTTCCTGGAACGCCACAGTGGGCTGGTATCCACTGGAGAATAATTTTGTTGTGTTCTGAGAGCTTGCTTAGCTGTAGTTCAGCTCTCTTTCCATGTTATCTTGTGGTTCCCTTTGTGTGGCCTGCAGGACTGACAAGCAGTCGCAAAGGAAGACAAGTTTGTTGTTTTGGATGTTTCTTTGCTGCAGTATTTTTGAGGCATCCACAATTGCCTGTTGTTCGGCTCTAAAATTTGTTGATAGTTCTCCAGTGGCACTTGAATGTGTTAGTGTAGTGCCGTCTTGGAGTATGATGATGGTTCCGGCCCCTCCTTTCCTTGCTGTCGTGTCTGATGATCCGTCTGTGATATATGGGTCCACTCGGGATGGGGGTATGAGGTGTCAATGTGTTCCAGTGTTTTTGCTCTCAAGATGGGACCTGTTTCTTCACCCTTTTTGTCTACATTCGGAATTGTCCTTTAGGGTAATTAATATATTTTAACAAGATAACAGTAAACTAAACTATAGGACGTTAAATATAATTTAACTAGAGAATAGTAAACTAAACTCATCATCAAGATGCGTATCCTTTATAGGACGTTGCTCTCTTTGCAACACATATGAAATTCACTGTCTCTAGCCAGTTCACCCACTTCGTCGATGGTCATATTTATGGTTTCTTTAATATCTTATAGTCATCTTCTTCTTGGTCTGTCTCTGCGTCCTGGGACCCTGCCCTCTAGAATTGTTCTTTCCAGGCCATCGTAACGCTTAATGTGACCAAAGTATGTAATTTTTCTGTATAGTATGTTGTTTATCAGCCAATTCTCTTTAACATTTAGTTCTTTCAGGACATCAGTGTTCTTTCATTTTTCTGTCCATGGTATTTGTAGGATCTTTCTGTAGCATTTAGTTTCGAAGGATATTTTAACTAGAAAATAGTAAACTAAACTATAGGGCGTTAAATATAATTTAACTAGAGAGAAGTAAACTAAACTATCATCATCAAGAAGCTTGTCCCTACCGGAACCTGGCTCCCATGACAGCAGTCCTGAAAAACTCTCTGTTATGTGCAAGTTGGCCGGCGTCAGCAGCAGTCATTCTCGGATAGTTAATAACTTGCTGCCTTGCAGGTCGGCTGGGGACAGTCAAACGCTGACGGATAGCAAACCCAGTAAACGCTGGTTGACATCGGACACATCGCCGAAGGACAAGCAACAGAGCTCCAAATGGTACTGAAGATATGACGTAAAATAAACGTTCTTGGCAAAGGCTGTTTATATATCACAATAAGAATTATCAAAATGGCTGAAAAAGAATGATCGCGCGAGAGAGAGATCGTTAATGACATCTTGCACCCATCATCGTCTACGTCTTCCTCTCACTCTTCTTCCTCTCACTCTTCTTCCTCTCACTCTTCTTCCTCTCATTCTTCTTCCATGTATCATTCTCTCCAAAATTATCTTCTCTATGCACACATGTCGCTTGACGTTTCCAAAATATTTAATTTTCCTTGATTTTATGCTCTTTAATAGCCAACTCTCTGTAGTAGCCCCCAGCTCCAAGGTAGTAGCTAACAGACTAGCCAGGTAGTTTAGAAAGAGATAGGCTTGTAAAAGGGAGATAAGTAGAGACTGTAGTGTTTGCACACCAAATCTGCTCACTATGAGCAGTAGCAACACTAGAACGAGACATTGACGTAGTGAAACTAGTTGACGTAGATTTGTTAGTACTGCTTAGTAACGTAGTGACAACATAGAGAGACGAACATAAACAGTGGACATGGATAGACGTGTTTGTGTGTTGTCTATCCATGAGAAGAGAAGTTTGTAGTTACAAGTAACTATTCTTGCGGTTACTGTAGTTACAAGTAACTATTCTTGCAGTTACTGTAGTTACAAGTAACTATTCTTGCGGTTACTGTAGTTACAAGTAACTATTCTTGCAGTTACTGTAGTTACAAGTAACTAATCTTGCTGTTACTGTAGTTACAAGTAACTAATCTTGCTGTTACTGTAGTTACAAGCAATTATTCTTGCTGTTCTTGTAGTTACACATAACTATTCTTGCGGTTACTGTAGTGACAAGTAACTATTCTTGCGGTTACTGTAGTTACAAGTCATTATTATTACGGTTACTGTAGTTACAAGTAACTATTCTTGCGGTTACTGTAGTTACAAGTAACTATTCTTGCAGTTACTGTAGTTACAAGTAACTAATCTTGCTGTTACTGTAGTTACAAGTAACTAATCTTGCTGTTACTGTAGTTACAAGCAATTATTCTTGCTGTTTTTGTAGTTATAAGTAACTATTCTTGCGGTCACTGTAGTTACAAGTAACTATTCTTGCGGTCACTGTAGTTACAAGTAATTATTATTACGGTTACTGTAGTTACAAGTAACTATTCTTGTGGTTACTATAGCTACAAGTAAGTATTATTGCGGTAACGGTAGTTACAAGTAACTATTCTTGCTGTTACTGTAGTTACAAGTAACTATTCTTGCTGTTACTGTAGTTACAAGTAACTATTCTTGTGGTTACTGTAGTTACAAGTAACTATTCTTGCGGTTACTGTACACTTTCATCCAACATTGCTATGTCACCATCATACTTGACATTGTTTATTACTTTTCTATTGAATGGTTGTCTTGACATCGTTTCTGTTTGCTTGATAACTAACTTGTTCTATGTATATGCAAAACAGACGTAGTGACACCATTCAACCTTGTCTTCCTTCTCTTGTTTTTATATAAAAATAATTACAAATTCTTATTTTTGCTACGTGTTATCAGTATAGATTACCGATTAGTATCACCTCTTTTCCATCTTTGACATTTCTCTTTGAAGAGAAATTAATTCACTGGATCAGCTGTTCATGTTGAATTCTGTCAAAAGCTTTCCTGTAGTCAATGAAGCATACATAGATACATTTTTTAGGTCTCAATATATTTTTCTGTTACGATCTTTAAAAAGATTACTGTTTATTTTGTTAATTTGTTCTTGTGCAAGCAAAGTATTGCGGAACAAAGAAGGGGTATTGAAGATATTGTAAAATAACGAGTTTTGAAGTGATGTAAAAATGAAGGATTATAGAGTATTATAGAAATAGAGGATATTTTCTCTTTACCTTTTTCATCTCCCAACAGAGCACAGGTCTTCAACAAACATCTTCCAACTCTTCCTCCCTCTTGCCAACCCTTCCAATTCTTTCCATGTTTTACCTATCCTTTTAATATCAACCTCCATCTCTCTTCTCCAGAATTGTTTAGGCCTTACCCAACACCTCTTTTCCTGCGGGTTCTAAAACAGTGCATGTCTTGCAATGCTTCCGATCGGTTTTCTCAATGTATGTCCTATCCATCGCCAGAGTCTCTTCCTGAGCTCTTTTTTCCACTGGTACCTTCTTTGTTCGTTCTCCGAGATCCACGCTTGTAATCTTATCATACCATCTCAATCCTTCTATTCTACATAAACATTCTTTTACGAAGGTCTGCAGTTTTCTGATGGTTTCTTGGATATTAGGGATTGTAAATATGTTGTACAGTACTACAGAGTATTGTAGGTATTATAAAAATAGTGAATGTTAAATTTTCTTTTACAAATAATGGGTGTTAAATTTTCTTATACAAATACTGGATGTTAAATTTTCTTATACAAATAGTGGATGTTAAAGGTCTTATACAAAAATGGATGGTGTAGTATTTTACAAAAAGTGGATGTCAACGTATACAAATAGTGGATGTTGTAGCTAAAAAGGCAAATGACTGACTTCTATATGGCTTCGTTCCTTTTAGCAGAAGTAGCCCACCATCAGCCGAGAGTGTTGTCGAAAGCTTGAACTCCTTAGCTCTAGCAACAATCATAGGGATCTCATGATAAGTGTGCATATGTCATTCAATAAAGATTCGAACTCACACCCATCAGAACGACAAGCAGACCTCCTAAATAATTCGCCATAGAGACTGCTGTATGGTGTGTTGAAGATTGAACTGTTTTTTCCCTAAGTATGGAATCAAAGAAGAAATAAATAAGTCAAAAGAAATGTCAGGGTGTTCAACTTAAAAGCAGCCTGTGAATGGATCTAATCTGGCATATATGTATGGAAATGGGAAGGCTCAGTTATGACGTAGTATAGGTCAAGGTTGTGTGATGGTGTGTAATTGTAGTGCGGGAAGGGCGATGAACAAATGTGACGTAGGACAAGCTAGTCAGAACCGGTTTAAATAGTAAATATACGAGATGCAATGCGTACTTGGCAAATTTCTATTTATTACTGGGGCTGCTTTTAATTTGAACACCCTGTACAACAACAATATTAATATGAAGGTATGCAATGTTTGGTCATCTAGTAATATATATTATAAAAAGGAGAAAATGGAGATATGTTGGGCACACCTTGAGAAGAAATAATCAAAGAATACTAAAGCAGACATTGAAATGAGAGGCAAAGGTTTCAAGAAAGAAAGGACGCCCCAAGGAAACCATGAAACAAACTTTGCTGAGAGAGGCAACAAATATCGGACTCAATTCCTTGGAAGAAATTGAGCAAATTACCCCAGAACAGAGCGGTATGGAGAAATTACTTGCAGGCCCTGTGTTGCGTATAACGGTGTGAGAGGAATATACATATACTATTTAGGCATCATGTTGTTCTAAGCACTAGTAAAAATTCATCTTCTCCATTCCTTTAATATGTGGCCATTATATGAGTCATTCTTCAAATTTATTGACTGAGATCAAGAATATACTAAACATTATTTTTGTTCTGTCTCTGAAGTTCTTGGTGAATTTTAGTTCTAATGTTGTTATGACTAAGATTACAGACATCTCATATTTCAACAGGTAGCTCAGCAAAGATCAAGTTTTGTTCTATCCTAGTTGAAATTGATATAAACGATGACATGACAATATATCTGATTATCTGGTGCATTTATTCTCTACGTTTGCGCGTATAACTTGATTTATACAAAATTGTTAGAGGGGACTGAAATACTACATTTGAGAGATATTAGGATGATATCTCAGTCGTGGCTGGAGTGACAGTTATGTTTGCTTTTTGACAAGATTCTGCTATGCCGTATATCGTTGTTTTTCGTGGAATTTCTCTCGCCTTCTTTCCGTATGTTTTGTTGAAGAATTGGTTATTGGTTACTAAACTGATGTCATTGCACTCCGGGCAGACCCATAGATGCTCAGTCTCCACCAACAGATATCGAAGAGTATGCATACTGATGGTTCCTGTGGCTCGCTGATTAAACACACCTCTCACTCTGCCTCTCAGGCATCCAGTTCGACTTGAACAACGGGTAACTCCAAACTGCTTAAATCGCTCAATTCAACATCGATTTTAGTTTCCTCATCCAACAGAGAGTCGCGAAGAGACCGAAGAATATCCCCTTATCCATCTTCAACTCCCCAACAATCGATGCTGTTGATGCAAGCCTGTATACTGAAGAAGACTGTATACTATGGAGTTTGGATGCATTAACCTTAGCTTGACTGCTGTTTAGTTTAGTTTAGCCGCTGGATCATCATCAATGTACATCGAATCAACTAGCTCATCAATGTTCCAATCTCCTTCTCAGTGTGTCTCTCAGTATGTGGAACCCGCCGAGTAGTTACCAGGGCCCAAATTGGGGTGTACAGAACAGAACCACTGTTACCTGCCACGCATGCCGTAAGAGGTGACTAGGAGGTTGGGCGTGGGGCTAGCTACCTCACACCGTAAAAACACTAGATGGCTACAGAATGGAGAGCGAACCGAGTAAACGCTGGCTGAAACCGGACACATCGCCTAAGGATAAGCACCAGAGCTCCAAATGGTGCTGAATATGTGACGTAAAACACACCAATGCTAAGACTGCATGAATCAGATTTCCACATGAATATAATTTATGGGGAAATCTGGTACATCGCTCGGGGCAGTGATCGCGAGAGAGAGAGAGAGAGAGAATATGTTCAACCAACGACATCAATTCTATGTTGGTTTACTATTCTTCATTGACTTCAAGCATAGTGTTCTTGTCTAGCTACATCCCATTTAACTTGGTATTCTTGCAGCCTGGTTACCGTTGTAGATTCACCACTATTACTTGAATCATTAACCTTTCTCCACTACAATATTCAAAATATAACAAAAGCTATGATACGACTAAATAGATAACATACAATATTAATAAAAGTTTCACTGTCCCACAAAGGGAAATAAATGATTCCCTCTACATCCCATTCTCTTCACAAGAATGACATAATCTGCTCCTTTGCCACTCATGAGCTAATTTCCCCCAAAATCTCAAAATCTCAAACATCATTACAAGACCTGATGTGTCAATTTCTTTCTGCACGCTACTCCTCCGTTCTCTATGTCCTCCTGGGAATCCAGCAACGATTTCAGCTTGACATCCTCATATTTTTCCTTCGTATCTATTTTGCCCCTCTTCCCTTCTTCATTTTCTTCACTTCCGTCGAAATCAAACGACCGTAGATCCCTTGACGGTTCCAGAAATTAATTGGCCTGTAATTCCCAGCGCAGACATGGCGCTCTCAAGTTCGACTCGCCTTCATTTTACACCCCTACCACTTCAATCCGTTCTGCTTCTTGAATGTCAGAATGTTCCACCGCTTCTAGATTTAGTGTGGGTGAACCACGTCTAACGCAGCTTCCAGGCCGTACGTGCTGTGTCCAGAGCTGTCACCAACACATCAATACAGCGTTCTGGTGAAACCTCGTATATGAAATTTGGTTAAAATATAACGTAATGGGAAAAGAAAATAATGATATCACATAAACAAAGCAGTTAACTTTGATTGATTGATTGACTTTTTTATTGATTGATTGATTGATTGATTGACTTTTTTATTGATTGATTGATTGATGGGACAATTTAAAATTGGCACAACTAGTATGTGTCACTGTGAAAAGGCGGACATGAAAGCAGAGCACATACTACAAGACTGCCAGCTGCTAGCAGCCTAGAGAAAAGAAACTTGGCCCGTTAACACAGAGCTTCGTGAGAAGCTGTACGGAGGCACAAAGTCCCTCAAAGCAACAGTAAAATTCATGATAAAAGGTGGCTCATTAGTCTAGGCGGGGATCGAGAGAGAGAGAGAGAGAGATTGACGGGACCATCATCATTGAACTTCGGTGAGTGACCATGTGTACTCCGATCTATTTCTTACACAGGAAGTTCTCAGCGGCATGGACCTTCTTCTTCTTCTTCGAACGCTCCGCATCGACCACTTGTTGACTATTCTGTGTGATTTGTTTGTGATCTGAGCCTAAGAGCGATTGTACGTTGTGCCAGTTATACCAGGTACGTACGTTGTACGTTATGTCCAGTCTGCAACCGGACACTTCGGAGAAGGAGATGCACCAGAGCTCTAAATGGTGCTGAAGATGTGACGTAAAACACACCAATGCCAAGGTTGCATGAATCAGATTTCCACATAAATAGAAGTTATGGGGAGTCTGGTACATCGGTCTGGGCGGTGATCGCGAGAGAGAGAAAAAGTCCAGTTCTCTGGATAAGTAAAATAAAAAGTATCTAAAGAGGAACTATTCGCTTAATTGCACCGGGTTTCCGTCTCATAGCTCAGTCTCTTGCAGCAGAACTCACGTCTAGGCAGGGCGCCTACATGCATGTGTGACTCGTTCACATTAAAGAAACATATATTAAAATATCCATCTTCCAGGTGTTGAGATAGTAAAGAGCGACCTTGTATTCTCAACAGCAAACACCCACAAGATTCCATCAGCAGACTGAACAGACAACAGCGCAAAACAATCTTTCGTCTATGAACCGGTCACTGCAGGCTCAACCACCACATGCACAGAATAAAACCTGCTCAGACTGCACAGTATGCATGCCAAACAGAAACATAGACCCCCAGAGCACATTCTGCAATCATGTCCATCATACATACACCAACGAAACGAAACATGGCCTCATGAACACAGCTTACAGAGCAGGCTATGTGGAACTCTCGAAGAACCAACTGTCATGCAGCGTATGCAGGTAACACCATCTCATGATTTAGACGAGAGCATAAGAAACCAGATGCACAGAAGAATTTGCCAGCAAGCCGGTTTTTTTTCCGATCCAGAAGCACTTGAGCTTTTCAGCTCTTCGACTCAGTGCCATGGACATCGTAACCCTTCGGTTCGGTGCCACGAACACCGTAAATCTGGGAATATGTGGCTTTTTCTGCCATCCCATGGAATTGAACCTGCATACACAGAGGGATAGTTACCGGTAGTCCAACGGCTACGAACACGCTGGGCAGACGGGCACAGTCATGCCATCATACATACACCTACGAAACGAAACATTGCGTCATGAACAAAGCTTACAGACCAAGCTATCTGGAACTCTCGAAGAACTCCAACTGACATGTAGCTTGATAGAGGTAACCCATCTCATGATTTAGACGAGCATAAGAAACCGAATGCAAAGAAGAAAAAGTATGCTCAGCGATAACCGGTTGGATTTAAAAAAAAAAAGTAAAGGAACCCTTTCATACCTCGTGGTATATAGGTCAATACAGTGTTAGGCATGTATTTTTCATTGACCGTCGGCACACGATGAGTGGTGTGGTCAGCATCACGCCGGCCGCCTTTACTTTATCTGGTATATCTGGTACCCAATTGAGGCTGGGTCGACCTGAGAGTGGTCGGGAAAAATTCCACGCGCATTGAAGGGAGCTGAACCCAGACCACCAGCCTTGCAAAGCGAGTTCACTAACAACTACACTACAGCGGCTCTCCGGTTGGATAAGAACACGTTAACTAATATTGAAAGTTTAAGGGAGTTTGAAATCAACTATTGTATTCTTTAAACTAGAAGGATGTTGGACAGACCGACAAACAAATACAGACATCATTTTACTCTTTGACATCCGCTGAGGAATTCATACCTTCTATGGGTTTGCTTTGTTGGCCTAGGATTTATCGAAAGGAGTTAATTCTTCTTTTCTTGTTAGTTGACCTACACACTCTAATATTACCAATGAAAGGTTCGTCTTAGGTTGAAAGGGTGTGCCTCGGCCTAAAGAGGTTTTAATCCCCACTTAAAAAAAACAAACAGCGTTGGTCTACACGCTCTGATATATAATCAAAATACTGTTCATCCTTAAGTTGAAACGAACAACAGGAGTGACAAATTGAAAAAAAAAACATATGGACGACTGCATACAAACGTTTCTAATGAAAATCTGAATCATGAAAAATTGAGATTTTCATTAGAAACGTTTGTATGTAGTCGTCCATATTTTTTTTTCAACTTATCACTCCTGTTGTTCGTTTGCTTGATAAAGGCTTTGTTGGTCGAAACGTTGCTGTATTTTGTCATTGTTTTGTAATTTGTAAAACTACAGTACTTTGTGATTACGTGTTTTGCCAATCAAAAAATGTTCTTGCAGTCTTATCTATTTTGTGTTTAGAAGATAACAGTGAAAAGGAGACGGTAGAAGAAGAGATAGGTAGGGAAAGAAAAAGAGATGTAGAGAAAGAGAGGTAGAGCGAGTGAGAGAAAGAGAGAGGAAGATTGGGAGAGAGGACGATATAGACAGAGAGAACGGTAAAGAGCGCAATAGAGCCAGAGTGGTAGGAAGATAAGTAGAGAGATAGAATGAGCGAGTAATAGAGTCAGAGTGGTAGGAAGATAGGAAGAGAGATAGAATGAGCGAGTAATAGAGTCAGAGTGGTAGGAAGATAGGAAGAGAGATAGAATGAGCGAGTAATAGAGTCAGAGTGGTAGGGAGATAGGTAGAGAGATAGAATGAGCGAGCAATAGAGTCAGAGTGGTAGGAAGATAAGTAGAGAGATAGAATGAGCAGTAATGAGTCAGAGTGGTAGAAGATAGTAGAGAGATAGAATGAGTGAGTAATAGAGTCAGAGTGGTAGGAAGATAAGAGAGAGTAGAATGAGCGAGTAATAGAGTTAGAGTGGTAGGAAGATAAGTAGAGAGATAGAATGAGCGAGTAATAGAGCCAGAGTGGTAGGAAGATAAGTAGAGAGATATAATGAGCGAGTAATAGAGCCAGAGTGGTAGGAAGATAAGTAGAGAGATAGAATGAGCGAGTGATATAAAGAGAGAGAAAGCCATAGGATGAGAAAGAGATATGAAAAAAGAGTTAGGGAGAGCGATAGGGAGCTAGGCAGTGGTAGGTAGAAACAGAGGTAGTGAGAGAGTGAAAAATGGGTATAGCGATAAAGAAGAAGGCAAGATCAAAGGAAGAAATAGTCACTGAAAAATAAGAGAGTAGTAGTAGTAGCAGCAGTAGTAGCAGCAGCAGCAGTAGTAGTGGTAGTGGTAGTGGTAGTGGTAGTGGTAGATGGTAAATGGTAGTAGTAGTAGTTAATGTATATATATATATATATATATATATATTATATATATATATTATAGTATAGGAAGGAGGACACATATAACTAGAGCATCACTTACACATATAACCAGTGTCACATACACATTTAAGTACAACACCAATGTATATAAAAACTATTACATATATATATATATATATATATATATATATATAGAGAGAGAGAGAGAGAGAGAGAGAGAGAAGAGAGAATGAGATTAGGAATTGAAAGAAATGATTAGTTTAAGAAAATGACTAACACAAAATAAGATACCGATGTGGAGTGACATCGATATACACACACAGAGACAAGAGAGAGAGACACACAGAGAGAGAGATAAAGATAGAAGGAAATGAACGAAAGAACAAGGAATTAGATTAATTTCAACGATCTCTTGAGGCATGTCACTGGTACAAGATTACGGCTCTATTGGGGGCTCTTAATGAAATCACGGTCATCGAGCGAGACACATTTTCAAGATCCGTCTGCGGCTGCCTGGACCTGCGTGAACCAAGGTTGGGTTTGCATGCGATTTGAGCTTGTCAGTGAAGAGTCCAAGAAAGAAATAATAAAATAAATAAAAATTTGTGCTTCCATAATTAACATTCAAAGAAAAGCGAAGATTTAGCAGCTGGGAAAACAGAGAAAGTTATTTAGTTTGAAGAAAAAATGAAAATTTCAATTTCACAAATGGACGTGATAAACAGATAGACGTTTATACAGAATTATAGTATGGTAGACCACAGACAACTATAAACTCACAGGGCTTGTGGACTCGGTAAAATTATGGGAAATCAGACCACAACCGATCACGTGACCTCGCATTCCAGTATTGTTGTATATAGACGAATTCATTTAAAATCAACACAAAATGCTAAATTGAAGTTATATTATGCAACAAGTTCAGTTTAACAATAAGAATATCAATATTAATAATGTTTTCGCAATAAATAACCATAGACTCACAGAATTGAGTAAAATTGCAAACAAGCTTGCAGTGTTCTATCAAACATATATAAATTTCAGCCACCTAACTGAATCTAGGTCAGGTGTTTCCCCATCAGTTCTCAGGCCATGTTATTTAGATTTAGAGTTGGCTGTTGGTACCTACAGATCGATAGATTTCAATCAAATAATCAAATGTTCTGCCTGCCGGAGTAGGTGATCATTACTTACTTACTTACTTAATCCCGTCATGCCTAGTGACACATGGGGCTTCAGAAAGGACTTTCCATGCTCTCCTGTTCCGTCAACCTTCAGCGCAGAGCCCCACGTCAGAGATGCGGTGTCCAGTTCCTCTTCCATCATACACCTCCATGTTGTCCGTGGTCTGCCTTTCTTTCTCTTTCCCTCTGGTGTCCAAGTGAGGGCTATCATTGCAGGCATTTCTTGTCTCATTCTCATTACATGTCAGAGCCATTTCCATCTTCTCTTTTTGAGTATGTCATTCATGAGTAGGTGATCATGTCTCTCCATAAATTCTCTCTCCCTGGTCCGGTTTATCACTTCTGACGTCTATCTCTTGTCCAACATCCACCTTCAACATCTTAAACTTTCCAACAGGGGGTCTCTGTGGCTAAGGGGTAAGCCCTTTGTCTTGTGAGTCGAAGGTCGTGGGTTCGAGTCCGGACCCCGCCATTCTGTTCACGAGTGCAGTTTTTTCCAGAGACCTCTAGAATTGTTGCTGGGGCTACAGAGTTCGTGCTTTGTGCAATACTCTCGCCAGGTGGCGTACCATCTCTGCGGAGAGGAACCGAGCCGTATGGGGTAAAACCCGGTGCAATGAAGTCAATCCTACGGCTTTTAAACTCTTTTTAAACTTCCCAACAAATGATGCGGTTGATACAAGCCTGTCCACTCTCTCCGGCAGTCGCGAAGAGACCGAAGAACATCCACCTTAAACATCGGCATATTAGCCGTTTGTCAGGACTACCTTCGTGTTTTTAAACTCAAGCTCCATGAGCATGATTCATTAAGTCTAATCAGAAATAGAATGAGGAGAAACTTTGGAGTACTGGTACAGACAGGATCAAATCACCTCTGATTTATCTGTATTATCATGCTTTGTATTCAATATTAATGTATAATTTATTACCACACTATTATTCTTCTAATTCATTTCTGGTTACTGAGTTACAAGTAATATTGCGTTACTAATGTACTATTATCGGTTGCAGCAAAGTACTATTCGTTCGGTATCTATATTACGTGCGCAACAAGTTACTATTATTACGGTTACTGCACAAGTATTTACGTTACTGTAGTTACAAGAACATTATCGTTACTGCGCAGTTACTATTATTACGGTTCGCGCAAAGACATATTGCGTTGCGCAACAGAGTAACTATTATTATGGTTACTCGTGTATCAAGTAACTATTATTACAGTTAATCAGCAACAATTACCTAAATTATTATGGTTACTGCAGCTACAAGTAACTATTATTACGGTTACTGTAGCTACAAGTAACTATTATTACGGTTACTGCAGCTACAAGTAACTATTATTACGGTTACTGCAGCTACAAGTAACTATTATTACGGTTACTGTAGTTACAAGTAACTATTATTCGGTTACTGCAGCAACAAGTAACTATTATTACGGTTACTGTAGTTACAAGTAACTATTATTACGATTACTGCAGCTAACAAGTAACTATTATTGCGGTTACTGAGTTACAAGTAACTATTTTGCGGTTCTGTATCTATCGCGTTTGTATCATTTGTATTTTGTAAAACTACATTACTCTACTTTTACCTGTTCCGCCTTTTCTCTTATTCCAAAATTTACTGTCTCCATATACGATTTCTACTTGCAGTATGTAATTCCATCTTCAACGTCTTCTTTATAAGATACATTAAATATGTTCCATATACGATTCTACTTGCAGTATGTAATTCCATCTTCCAACGTCTTCATTATAAGATACATCATATTTGATCAACAAGAAGAAAACATTATTGATATCAGAAGACGCAATAAACGTTTATAGTAGCCGTCAACGCAAGCGATGTGACAACGTCACAGACGTGTGCTGCACCTCTCTGGTGTGTGTGGAGGTGACTGTAGAGTCCAATCCTAGAACACAATCCCTACCACAGGTGGGACATACATGATCAAGTTAGACGTGTGGTTGTTGTGTGTTTTGTTTTTTGCACAGCTTGTTTTCTTTGTGCTTCAAGGGAACGACGATTCTCAGCTATGCAAGTTCCTCTTGTGTTGTTACAGCGCCACATTTGGCGATCTTTCGCCAGGGATTCCCAGGACGGGTGTCTAATCGAAGCATTTCAGAGACACTTTAAGAGTGTCTTTAAAGCATTTTTCTGTCCACCAGCTGAACGTCTGCCCCCTTCAAGCTCTCCATACATCAACTATTTAGGGATGCGTTTATCAGGCATTTGAGCAGCGTGACCGGCCCATCTCACCTGGGCCTTCTGCAGCAGTGTGTTGACGCTTGAGATCTGTTCTCTTATGAGAACTTCGGTATCTGGAACATTGAGTTGACAGTTTACTTTTTAGTAGTCTAAGTAGACAGCTTATAGCAATGGCGAAACACGAAAAACAAAAGTATTGTAGTTTTACAAAATACAAAAACAATAACGATAGACATCTTCGTTTCGACCTAAAGGCCTTTATCAAACAAATGATACAGCAGAAACTTCTTACAAGGCACAGAATATATACAATCAGACAATAAATTCCGAACGGCCCTAAAATGAAAATATGTAACTAAAAACGAATAACGAAATAAATACAAAAAAGTAGAAGTGGAAAAAAAGAAGAAAACATTATCGATATAAGGGAAGACTAGTAAAACTATGAAGCAATGACGAAACACGTAAAAAGAAAGTTCTGTAGTTTCACAAAATACAAAAACAATAACGATACACTAACGTCTCGACTAGAAGGCCTTTATCAAGCAAATGATACAACAGAAGTGAAGAATTGACATTTTTACACGGCTCAAAACATATAATCTCGAAAAAATAAACTAACGGCACTAAAGTGAAATCTGTTACTAAAAACGAATAACGAAATAAATGACAAAAAGAATTAGAAGTGGAAAAAGAACAAAAATAATAAAATCATATATATATATATAAAGCAAGTTGAATGCATTTGAAAATAGATGTCTGCGAAAAATAATGAATATAAAATGGAACGAATTCAGGAGAGTGATGAAATCAGAGACATGTCTGGTCAACCACTAGTGACAACTGTTATAAGAAAGAGAAGATGGAGATATGTTGGGCACACCTTGAGGAGAAATGATCAACGAATATCAAAGGTCATGAGGTGCATAGGTTGAGCCAGGGTTAGCGAGGGGGCGCGCTAACCAAGACCCTGCCCTAACCTCCACGCGGTGACCCTGGAAACAGACTCTGGTTCCGGTCTGGCTAAGAGGGGCTGGATCGGGAGAGAAAAACTACTGGTAGTGGTAGCAGTGCAAGTACGGAAACACGATAAAGATACATACAAACAAAATGCATCACGTTCTGATGTGTGGCTGTTTATATATCACAATGAGAATGATTAAAACAGGCCTAGAACGATCGAAGAAGAAGAAGAAGATCAACGAATATCAAAGCAGGCATTGAAGTGGGATGCAAAGGGTTCAAGAAAGACAGATCGACCTAAGGAGACCCTGAAACGAACTTTGCTGAGAGAGGCAGGAAATATCGGTCTTAGTTTCTTCTTCTTCTTCGCGTTCGTTCTTTACAACCAATTTTAATCACTCTTTGTGATATGTTTGATCTTTGCCAAGAACGTGTATACGTTGCACATTGGTTTGGTAGGCCCCTAAATGCATAGACTTCTATACGTTTAGGACATGTGCATCGATTTCAAGCAAGACCCCTTAGCGCAGACTCTCAGGAACGGATCTTTGCTGAGAAGGCGGAAAATCGGGTCTTAGTTTCATACAGGAGATTGAGCGAGTTGCCCAGGATAGAGCGGTATGGAGAAATTACTTGCAGGCCCTATGTAAACGTATAACGGTACGAGAGGAATTATTATTATTATTATATATTATATATTATATATATATATATATTTGTGTGTGTGTGTATATACCATACATACATTTAACACATCAAATAAATGAATAAATTCAAAAACTGTATTTAGTATATGTGACAAACTTCAAGAAAAGTAGCAAATTAAATAATTTTTACTAAAGCAGTGATGGATTGGGCACTCAAAGATAAGATAGAGTAATTGAAAGTAATGCATTTATTTTTTTACGTAACTTTTACTTTGAATTGTTAAGACGAAGTCTGCAGCGAAATCTGTCAAGAAAGTTAGCTTGCACATCAGAAATACAAACAATTTGATTAGGGACGGCCTGGGTTATCCATCCGATCTCAACTTTGCCCCGGCCACGTATCCAAAAGGTCAGTGGTCAAATCCCGACATGAAAGGCGTCTAAGAGACCCTAATTCCAAACCAAGATTTCCTTGTATTGTTCTGCACTCAGGAGCTGTGATAGGCAATCAATGACTCTTTCTAAGCAGTCACTTGGGTCAAGGGGTTTTCCCAAGACTTTTATCTCTTCGCTGGGTTTAGGGTTAAATCTTGGATGCTATGGTTAAGGAAGTTTCATCGTGTCCCTCGTGTATTTTTTACGTGTCATTCATTCATTCAAACGAAGAGTCGCCTGAATTCCGTCACCTCGTCACGCGCTTCATTTCATTCATTCCCTATTCTTTCTTTCCTTGTGCTCCTGCAGGATTTTACAGCAGACCACTCACTCTCATTGAAACATCAAATCAAACCAATTTATGAAGATGCATCGACAATGTTACCATTATTACTATTACTATCTTTCTCATCTTTGATATCAACTGGTTCTGGCGATTATAATAATAATAATAATAATTCTCTCGTACCGTTATACGTTACATAGGGCCTGCAAGTAATTTTTCCATACCGCTCTATCCTGGGCAACTCGCTCAATCTCCTCCATGGAACTGAGACCGATATTTCCTGCCTCTCTCAGCAAAGTTCGCTTCAGGGTCTCCTTAGGTCGACCTCTCTTTCTTGAACCCTTTGCATCCCACTTCAATGCCTGCTTTGATATTCGTTGATCATTTCTCCTCAAGGTGTGCCCAACATATCTCCATCTTCTCTTTTCTGGCGATTATGCACTTACAAAACTTCACATCTATATTGCCGAGTTATCAATGTAAATTTCCAGTTTTTTCCACACACGCACCACCCCCATCCTCTTTCCCACACAACTGTGAGACTAAACTCTCAATAGTTTATCTATGTCTCCGTCAGGTTTCCAGGGTAGTAAAGAACAGAATCCATATATCTCAAGGCATGTCGTAAAAGGCGGATAGGATTGGTTGATCGTAAGATGGGCAACTAATACATGCATCAATCTACTAGTATATTATTCTATATCAGCGGTTCCCAAACTGTGCATTATCGCGGACCACCTTTTAAATAAATTTTACTGCCACGGACTTCCAAAAGTTTCTATGTCTGAAAATGAACAGTAATAAATTATCTTTGTGTTACAATAGTAAACAATGTGCTCTGACAGCGGTAAACTTCAAATAATCTTTCATTTTGTTACGTCAGACATTTAGACTGTGGTCTGGTACCGGTCCTTTGATTTCTTAGCGAACTAGTTTATCACTGTATTTATACATGTTTTAAAAATGTATTTTTCTGTTTGAAATGTCAAAGATCATAATATTTCTTCCAGGGTCTAGGGACCCCATGTGAATACCTCGCGCAGTTTAAGAAACGCTGCTCTATATTATATCATCACTAAACCAGTGTAATACAATATTTATATATATATATATATATATATATACAGTGGCGGCTCGTCATTAAGGGCCAGAGGAGCCGGGCCCCACCAAAAATAATTTGCAACGTGTATTTATTATTTAATATTAATTATTATAAGATAAAATATAACCTAACCCAAAGCCATGATTTTCCCGAAAATTGTTGTCTGCCCCCACCAACAAAAACGATTTCGAGCCGACACTGTATATGAAATGAAAATCGTGGCATATCCCAAAGGACGTAGCCATCAACCACAGTAAACAAGTCGTTGATTTTATAGGCACCACTTATACGTTCAGTAGTTTGCCATTGCTTTCTGAACGGGTGGCGCCATCGTCCTTTGTTAAAATCAACGAAAATTTAAAGCAAACTGTCCGCAGCGTATTCGAACTCAGAACGTCGGGTTAATAGACGAGTCACTAACCCTAGACACACGACGCCACTGATATATATATCCATATATATATAATATATATGGTACTTTTTCATCTTTACCGACGGTCAATTGGCAAGTGTTTTACTGTGACAACTTCTGTACTGTATTTGTGCTTGTTTCTTTTGTCTTTCAGTTCATCCCGAAGTCTCTCCTCGCTGTTGCTTTAGATGTTGTGTTCAAGCCAAATACAAGGCTGAAGTGATTTCTCCATTTATGCAAAGCCTGAGAAGCTGATATGGGAATGTGCTTTGCCCATTTTGCTCTCTATCCTACTATTTCATCTAAAGAAAAGCTCAGATTTGTGGAATCAAGCAGGGTTTGCAGGGATGTCAGAAGATGAAATGGATGATACACATAATCATCAACTGTCTTAGGATCCATTCCTAGAGATTTATGGTCAAGGTTTACTCCCATAGCTTTCTGTATAACCATTCTGACACACAAGGCAGTATGGATTTTCTATCTGTTCTTATCTCCCCTCCTTCTTAAACTCTCCCGAGCTTCCTCTACAAGGCAATTGGTTCAACAGTTGCAGATGGTACCGTCTACTGTAGTAGATTAAACATCAATATAATAGTGTATTTCTTTATATTATGAAGCCCTTCATGCTCGGGGAAGCAACAAATGCACACTTTTTTTCTCTTATTTTTCCTATGTATTGTGTTCCAACTGTGATTCATTTCTTCCTCTACTGTTCTCCTCCAGGCATTTTGGGTCTTCCGCGTTTCTGTTCGCCCTCTAGTGTCCATCTCAGTGCAGGATTTGCGACAGATTTAGTCTTTATGCTCTCCCATATCCGATCTAACCCCAGCGTCTCTTTTAAATAATGGTGCTGCTATTCTCTCGTCCACACTATGTTCTTGATCAGATATAGTATTTGGTCAGAAAACGAGTAAAATCTATCTAAGACAAGATGATTCAGTTATCTTTCTTTTTCACCTTTAAACTCCCAACGGATCACAGGTCTTCAACAAACCTCTTCCAGCTCTTCATCTTTCTTGTCATTCTTTCCAATTATTTCCACGTCTTACCTATCCGTTTAATATCAGTCTCCAGCTCTCTATTCCATGTATTTCTATTCCTTCCTCCACTTCTCTTTCCCTGTGAGTTCCAAAACAGTGTCTGTCTTGCAATGGTTCATTAAAGCTATGATTAACTGTCGCCAAATTCACTCAGAATCAGGCTTTCTTAATTTGATACCAGTTTTATACCACAGTCAGTGCTGCTGTATAAGTGTTACGATGCTGCCCACTTCACATTCTTAATGGGACTGAGCACTTATTAGGTCGTTATGAGTGCAGTATTATTGATTCTAATCCTTTTCTTTCTTAATAGTGTTTGTCAAATTTTATTATTTTCATTATTTTTCCCCACCCATTTTACACTCTTTATCCCATAGCCTGACCTCGCAATAACACCACAAGTCCTATTTGTACGTAGTAGTGGCGGTAGTTATGAGTAGTAAATCCACTTTTGTAGAGCCCAATTTTATAAATGGGCGTGACACTAGTTCTAATGCTACTCTCTTGTAAACGAAATCAGTAAACGAATGCGTGCTCACGCTAGGGACGAAATCACATTAGAAAACGAACTGTAAAAATTACATCACTAGCGTCCCTAGCAACCGTCCACGCCTCTGTAACCAATTCCAGCCGGTCTAATTGCTGATTGGTCCTTTGCCGATCCCTGACCCCCTAATTTGAATCGCGCGCCTGGTCGACTCACTCTTCAAAAGACCATTAGCGGACGTTGACAATGGGCTGCATAAGCAATTGAATATTCAGTTTTATACAATTCGTTACCGCTCAGTGAATTAAGTCCGCCATTACTTGTCCATCAGATCCACAATAAGCAGACGGAGAGACAGGAATCAGGGTCGCTGATTGGTTGATTTGCATGCCAATAGGGAAGGACTGTCCTCACGCGCGGAAATCCAACTGATGCCGCTAGAACGTAGGTTCGTCTATATGGGGAAAAAGTGAGTACATTTCTCTCTCGTGATTGTTACTATTACTCAACCGAGGACAGGTTGAGTGCATTATCTGTTCTTATCACGTTTGACACACTGACTGTCACTGTTTACACGTGAAGCCCCCAGTGCATATCTGACACCCACTCAGAAACTACTGCGACATACTACAACACTAGCGTCACCAAACAAGGCTTCCCAGAAACAAAGAACAGTTTTGCCTATCAATGTCCCCTCAAAACTCGTACAAATTGCCAGCTTTGAAACAAACCACCGCATCAGAAAACAATACCACCAATGTGAGTTTAAGACAGAACTGTTCTACGTGACACGAACTGACAACAGAAATGGATGATATCAACTAAACGTACTGTCAACATTATTGAACTCAGTAAACTCGTAGATGTTTTTGGTGCTCTCATTGCTGATTTCAATGGTAACAGCAGGTTTCAGGTCTTTGAGTGCAGCTATTTGTGTTCTTGTGTACTTGTATACTCGTCGTATTGTTTCTTATTGTTTGTTATTTACAAAAGTGAAGGTACGACAAGTACAGAATGAGGATCTAATGAGGTTGGTGACATGTGTTGCCAATAACAGAACTCTTCAATTGTTGAATCTATTCCTTTTTCCTAATGTCGTTGTAATTTATTTTCTATAAATCCTTTATCTTTATTCTGAATATAAATAGTTTATCTCTTGGGTTACTTTTATTTATAAGGTAAAAATGTAAAAACCTCCAGCTAGTAATATTGCATCCATTAACACTATCATATATATATGGCCCTTTTCATCTTTACAGACGGTCAATAGGCAAGTGTTTTACTGTGACAACTTCTGAGTTTTCGCTTTTCTCTCTTGTTGTTCAGCTCGTACATAAGTCTCTTCTCAAAGACTCTGCGCCCTTCCGTAATTTGGCTTTCCACACAACTCTGTCATCAGCTAGTCCCTCCCATGTGCTGGGATCTATAGAAAAGTTTTTCATTGAGGTTTTGCAGACATCTTTATATCTGAGCAGTGGTCTGCCCTGGTGCCTCTTCCCTCCGAAAGTTCACAGAACAACATTTGTTTTGGTATGCGATAAGTTTCCATTCTTCTTACATGTCCCAACCATCTTAGTCGTCTACTGCTGAGCATGCCCATGATGGAATAACACTATCATATTACCACCAATATCATTATTATACAACACTATACCACCAATATTGCATCCACCAACACTATCATAATACCACCAATATCTTATCAATACCACCAATATTGCACCCACCAACACTATCATTCAAACGGTCATCAAATGTTTCAAAGAGATCTTAAAAATTAATCTCATTAAAACAACACACAAAAAACTGTCTTTACTGCTTGTGGTACCACTTTAGGGCTGTGTAGGATAGGAGGGACATGAATTGAATGTCCGCATGGCTAGTGCAGTCGCCGCGAAACTGTTCAGGTTAGGAAGCTTTCTTTATGCCTCGACAGAAAAAAAAAACCTTGACCTTACCGTGGATTGAACCCAGGTCTCCCGTATAGGAGCCACGCTCTAATCCATTCGGCCAGACGTTCCACTGCCTCATTAGAAATCTTAGCAAAGAGATCTATTCATTTTTAATCGCAAGAAAATAAAAAATGTAAAGTAACCCTCTTTATACCTCAGGGTATATAAAGTAATGCGGTGTTATACCACAGCCGTCTCTAGATAACTAGGCCAGACAACTGACAACG
Source organism: Arion vulgaris (assembly GCA_020796225.1). Classification (NCBI taxonomy): domain Eukaryota; kingdom Metazoa; phylum Mollusca; class Gastropoda; order Stylommatophora; family Arionidae; genus Arion; species Arion vulgaris. The sequence continues at coordinate 17,281,971 of CM036771.1, forward strand.
GGTTCCCTGACCTAGATCAGAAAAGGGGCCGGAAAATATAGATGTTTGATAGAGCACTGCAAGCTTTTTGCAATTTTACTCAATTATGTGAGTCTATGGTTATTTATTGGTGAAAAATATTTATAATATTGATATTCCTTATTGTTAAACTTAACTTGTTGCATAATTTAACTTCAATTTAGCATTTTGTGTTGATTTTAAAATGAATTCGTCTATATACACCAATACTGGAATGCGAGGTCACGTGGTGTAGTTGGGATCTGATTTCCCATAATTCTTACCTTAGTCCGAAGGCCGTTTATAGTTGGCTCTGGTTATACCCATATTTTGTATTGACCGTCGGCACACGATGGGGGAGATATGGCCAACCCCACACCGGCCGTCTTTACTTTCCAGTCATTTTCATGGTACTTAATTAAGGCTGGGTGCCCGTTTGCCCAGCGTGTTCGTAGCGCGTTGGACTATGGGTGATTATCCCTCTGTGTGTGCGGGTTCAATTCCCGGGATGGCAGAAAAAGCCACAGATTCCCCAGATTTACGGTGTTCGTGGCACCGAACCAAGGGTTACGATGTCCATGGTACCGAGCCGAAGAGCTAAAAAGCTCAAGTGCTTCTGGATCGGAAAAAAAAATTAAAAAAAAATTAAGGCTGGGTCGACCTGAGAGCCGTAACGGTAGAAAAATATTCCAAATCCCACCGTATAATTGAATACGGAGTACTCGAATAAGAAGCGAGTTCACTAACAACTATTCTACAGCGGCTTTCACTTTGTTGTTGCTGATCTTAAAAGTGTTTATATACTCATTCTCATTGTCATTCTCATCCTCTATCTCTCACTAGAGGGAAAGTTGGGGGGATAGCAAGAGGCAGACTGAGAGATAAGTGGGAGGAAACTTTAAGAAATGGACAGGTTACAGTCTGGCAGTGTGCAACACCAAGGCGAAAGACAGAGGATGCTGGATATTCATTGCAACCAACCTTCGATGTGGAGACGGCACCTGATGATGATGATCTCTCACTGAATACCATCAGTCTCTTCTTGATGCACAGCGACGGCTCAAGTTTCAAGACCAGAACACACACTGCTCATGATTTGTTTCAACTTCTCGAAGTTCGTCCAAGGTACAGATCCATCTGTTTAATGAAGCTAGTATCGACATCTTCTCCGCTGTGTTAGAATCTGCTTGAGGAATAGAGGCATATCTGCCAGGGCAGAATCAAACTTTTATCTTTAACACGCCTCAAGGCTTTAAGATAATCGCTGCAAAGTTCCTTATACGGAAGAGAACTGTCCAGCTAGCAGTGGCGGCTCGTGATCATTTTTGTTGGTGGGGCCAGACAGAAATTTCGGAAAATCATGGTTTCGGTTAGGTTATATTTTAATGTATAAAATAATAAATAAACGTTACACCTTATTTTTGGTGGGCACGGCCCCACTGGCCCTTAATGACGAGCCGCCACTGCCAGCTAGTAATATTGCACACAACAATAAGTTAATCAGTTAAACTTTTATCAAATGTTTCAAAGAAATCGTAATAACACAATCTCATTAGAAATGGTAGCAAAATTATCTTTACATCTTTAGACGTAGGAAAAAGATGTAACAGTAAATTAACCCTTTTCATACCTTGTGGTATAAGATGGTATGATAGTGTCACAAATGAGGAACTTATGGAGAGAACAAGACAGATTCCAGTGAACGAACAGGTTAAAAAAACATGCTGGCTCTGGATAGGACACATTTTGCGAAAACGGGAGGAAATATAACAGAAGGGTCCTTGCTGGAACCTCAGGGACAGCGGAAGAAGGAGGCCGAGAAATACATGGAGACGAGATTTGGAGGTGGAAATCAACAATATAAAGAAGAGTTGGAGTGAGCTGCAGGAAATTGCTAGAGATAGGAAGACTTGGCATGAGTTGGTTGAGGGCCTATGCCCCGATCAGGGGTAAAAGGCAAAGAGACAGAGAGAGAGAGATGCATTGGGGTATGTAATGTAATACGGTGGTTGGTATTTATTTTGTTTTGACCGCCGGAACACGATGGAGAGATATGATCAACATCACACCGGCAGGCTTTAACGTCCCAATGATTTTCCTGGTACCCATTTGAGGCTGGGTCCACCTGAGAGCTGTTCCGTTCAGAAATATATTCCAAACCCACTGTAGAATTGAACCCCGACCCCTAGTCTAAGAAGCAAGTTCATTAACTACTACGCTACTACCGCTCTCTTTTAGTCGTAAGTGCATATTTAATGATCTGACACAGCGAAGTAAATTGTACTACTTGAGGTTTACGTGCAATAACAGGTACTTTGTTCTACTCGTCCGACTCGACATATCACTCGATATCACATTCAAGATGTTCAATCTCTGACACTTTCGATATCACATTATCGCCAACTTTATATTTCACTGTCTTGTCTTCTTCTTCTGCACTTCTAGCTAAGTTACAGTGTCGTCTCTATTGATACTACTCTGGCTGGAGTCAATTACACCGCGTACATTCTGGTGATTCATTGGTATGATCTGAATTAGCTTGAGTGCGACTATGGACGGAATCACTACAATCGTCAACAATTTGCAGAATCACAGTTATCTTTGTTCCGGGGCACATGGGTGTCCTTCGCAATGAGAGTGCAACGAAGACATTCCAAACTCAAACTGAAACTCTACTGATAATTATAACTGTACTCAGGCTCATCCATATAGTTGATTGTCTTCTAAATGTCGTAACACTGTTGAAGTGTACCCTAAAGTGAGGATGATCTCTGTTTTAGAGCGTGGCTACCATGCTGGATATCCGTGTTCAATCCACAGTAATGCCAAGGATTTTGTTTGTTGTGGACATAAAATACAAATTTTCACCTGAACAGCTTGGTGACGACTGCACTAGCCATGCGTCCATTAAATTTCTGAATCTCACGTCCCACCTGTCCTACACCGCCCTAATAAACGGTACTACAAGCAGTAACGACAGTAATGAAATCTGTTTTCAGGTTCTTCATTTTACATTTTGTTTTCTGAATGTCTTCCATACTGAGATTTGTATTTTTTCAATTCATTTCTTTGCTATTCTGTTAACTATCCTCTGAAGGCTTCCATTACTTATTGAAAAGTTTCAAAGTTAATATATGTGGCATGTCAATCTGTGCTCAAACGACTTTCACAAATTCAACAAGAAGAACTTAAGGGCAATCTGTCAATGTGAGAAAGAACGAAGAACGAGAAGAACTTTAAGTAGAAGCAGAAAAATTTTGAGTATATAAGAGAGAACTAGAACGAACTTAACGAGAACTAAGAAAATAACAGAGGCAAGCAGAGATCTAACAAGCAGACAGAGGGACACAGAACTAACCATGGTAGAACAAGAAGGTTGAACTAGAGCAGGGATAACGAAACAATAACCATGGAACAAAAAGAAGGGTTGAACTAGAAGGCAGGAGCACAGAACTACAGGTAGCTTAAGAGCTAGAGAGGAGAACTGGAACAATAACCATGTAGAATAACAGAGAACTAGAGCAGGAACAACAGACTAACATGAACAAAAATAGAGGTTAACTAGAGGAACTAACAAACTAAAACCAGTAGAACTAAAATGAAGTTAACTAGAGGGAATACTAACTAATACTGGAGACAAAGCGAGAACTAGACAGGAGAACAATTAGACTAATAATCTGGTAAACTAACAAGCAGAGAACTCAGAAGGCTTGAAAATCAAACGAGGAACTAATAACATGGAGAACTACAAATGTGGTTGAATAGAAGGCAGGGAAGAACTGCAACTGAGAACTTAATAACATGGAGAACTAACAATTAGAAGTTGAATAGAAGGCAGGAGAACTAACTGAGAACTAATACCATGGTAGAACTAACAAAAGAAGGTCTAGAAACTTAGAAGCAGGGACAACTAACTGAGAACTAATAACCATGGTAGAACTAACAAAAGAAGGGAACTAGAAGCAGGGAGAACTAACTGAGAACTAATAACCATGGTAGAACTTACAAGCAGAGAACTAGAAGGCAGGGGAGAACTAACTGAGAACTAATAACCATGGTAGAACTAACAAGACAGGAGAAAACTAGAAAGGCAGGGAGAACTAACTGAGAACTAACTAACCATGGTAGAATCAATAAAAGAAGGGTTGAACTAGAAGTCAGGGAGAACTAACTGAGAACTAATAACCATGGTAGAACTAACTGAAGTGAACTGAGGAAGAACTAAGAGAATAATGATGGTAGAACAACAGAGGGAACTAGAGGCAGACACTTGATGAAAACAGTAACTAACAGTTCAATCAGACTATTGGACATAATGAATTAAAATAAGTTGACAGAAATGGTATGGTAGCAAAATATAAAAAGACTTTCTTATGGAATACTAGATGAAATAATAAACATTATCAAAAGTTTATATGATGGTTCACAGTGTCAGTGGCACTGATGATGGTCAGATCGACTTGTTTATGGTTGAAAACGAAGTAACGCCAAATTGCATTTATATTCGCATTTTTGTGGACCATTGACTGATGATGAGAAAATGTTACAGGGGCGAAATTGCATCGATTGGTGAAAATAGCTAACTGAAGATTTTCCTTTGCAGCAAGAGATCAGATCTTGGTTATTTTCAAGTGCAATGAGGATAGTCATATCAATCAATCAGTATTGTGTTGACACTGTAGCGACGGCCATATGTATTTATGCGGTACAGGTAGCTTTTGAGCGAGTAGCTGTTTCATTCTAGAATTAGTTCACACAGGAGACAGTTGTTAGCATTTTGTGTTGATTTTCGTTGGCACACGAACGGAGCAATTATGGGGGGACCCGTTGCAATAAATCTGGAACCGTACATATGAACTACGAATCAATCAGTATAAGCTATGAGGATACTCTGAAAAGATGAGGATACTCTGAAAGATGAGGATACTCTGGAAGATGAGATACTCTGAAAGATGAGGATACTCTGAAAAGATGAGGATACTCTGGAAAGATGAGGATACTCTGAAAAGATGAGGATACTCTGAAAAGATGAGGATACTCTGAAAAGATGAGGATACTCTGAAAAGATGAGGATACTCTGAAAAGATGAGGATACTCTGAAAAGATGAGGATACTCTGAAAAGATGAGGATACTCTGAAAAGATGAGGATACTCTGAAAAGATGAGGATACTCTGAAAAGATGAGGATACTCTGGAAAGATGAGGATACTCTGAAAAGATGAGGATACTCTGAAAAGATGAGGATACTCTGAAAAGATGAGGATACTCTGAAAAGATGAGGATACTCTGAAAAGATGAGGATACTCTGAAAAGATGAGGATACTCTGGAAAGATGAGGATACTCTGAAAAGATGAGGATACTCTGAAAAGATGAGGATACTCTGAAAAGATGAGGATACTCTGGAAAGATGAGGATACTCTGAAAAGATGAGGATACTCTGAAAAGATGAGGATACTCTGAAAAGATGAGGATACTCTGGAAAGATGAGGATACTCTGAAAAGATGAGGATACTCTGAAAAGATGAGGATACTCTGGAAAGATGAGGATACTCTGGAAAGATGAGGATACTCTGAAAAGATGAGGATACTCTGAAAGATGAGATACTCTAAAAAGATGAGGATACTCTGAAAAGATGAGGATACTCTGAAAAGATGAGGATACTCTGAAAAGATGAGGATACTCTGAAAAGATGAGGATACTCTGAAAAGATGAGGATACTCTGGAAAGATGAGGATACTCTGAAAAGATGAGGATACTCTGAAAAGATGAGGATACTCTGAAAAGATGAGGATACTCTGAAAAGATGAGGATACTCTGAAAAGATGAGGATACTCTGAAAAGATGAGGTACTCTGAAAAGATGAGGTACTCTGAAAGATGAGGGTACTCTGAAAAGATGAGGATACTCTGAAAAGATGAGGATACTCTGAAAAGATGAGGATACTCTGGAAAGATGAGGATACTCTGAAAAGATGAGGATACTCTGAAAAGGAATTTGGGAGACAAGAGGGATACAGTCTTCTTTGCGTTCGTTCTTTACGACCAATTTTAATCACTCTTTGTGATATGTTTGATCTTTGCCAAGAACATGTATACGTTGCACATTGGTTTGATATGCCCCTAAACGCAGACTTCTACACGTTTAGGACACACGTATCCGATTTCAGCCAAACCTCCTTAGTCGCCTCTTACGACATGCATGGCAGGTAACAGTGGTTCTATTCTTTACACCCCAAATTTGGGCCCCGTAACCACTCAGGCGAGGGATACAGTAAGACCTAGAGAGATACGGAGACGAACTGTAGGCAGAGAAAGAGAAAAGGCGGGGAAAGCCTGAAATGAACTAATCTGGTTTTTTAAGACAGATCTGGTTGAAGGAAATTTGTTGGTGCCTCATGTTTGAAGGAGAGTTAAGAGAAGATGTACAAAACTTACAGAGCAGGATATGGTGAGCCAACGAGGAACTCCAATTGACGTGCAGCTTTATAGAGGTAGCCCATCTCATAGTTCAGATGGAGCATATGAATGAAACCGATTGCAAAGAAGAAAAAGAAGTTGATAACGATCTTCTTCGAACACCCCATATCGACCACTTGTTAACCATTCGTTGTGATTTGTATGTGATCCGAGCCTAAGATCGGTTTTATGTTGTGCTAGTTATACGCCTTGTGACAACCGGTAAAATCGAGGGTAGACGGGAGAGGGGAGGCAGAAGAGAAAATTTAGGATAGCCTGACTTCATGGCACGGTAGAGCGTCAACATCTGAGTCGATAGCAAACACCAACGACAGAGATTTGTGGAGATCCATTATCGCTTACGCCAGTCGGCACGGCACCTGATGATGATGTGTTATACGTCTGCAAGTAGTCCAGACCAGCACATCCGATTTCTGCGACGCCTTATATTCACTAGGGTAGCTTCCCTAGGCCCCTACCTCAGCCGCCTCTTACGAAATACCTAGTAGGTCGTAGTGGTACTATAATTTGCTCCTCGTGAGGCGCCCAGGCAACACACGAGCGGTTGATGAGGATACAACACTAAACGACATTCATATCAATTTTAGTACTCCGTCAAATTTTCTGCATACAAGTGCAGCCACGGAAACCTTATTTTTATACATATCTAATGTATGATGGGGAGTTATCCATTTCCACTATCATATTACCCGTGTCAACTATTGCTAAGAAAAATAAGGGCAGTTATGTTTTATTGAATATCTGTCCAACAGTTTGATTCTGTCATTTCACAACAAAACAATACCACTGTGTTTAATATGTATGACTACATTGTCAGATGAATGTATGCAGTCATGCAAGCTGTGTATCGCTTGAAACCAAACACAATGACAGAACTAACAAATAACCATAATGTTTCTAAACAGAATAACAGCGTGAAAAGGTGTAGGCGATGACAAAAGTTAAACAAATGTTGTAGTCTGAAGTTGATAGTGGTTTATTTGCATTAGATGAAAATTCCAAGTTAATTAATTTTGCCTACAAGGTCTGTTGCTATTTCAAATGGTATAGTCTAGAATGCACAGGAAATTGCTCAGATCATCACAATTTTTTTTCCCGATCCAGAAGCACTTGAGCTTTTCATCGCTTCGGCTCGGTGCCATGGACATCGTAACCCTTCGGTTCAGTGCCACGAACACCGTAAATCTGGGGAATCTGTGCTTTTTCTGCCATCCCGGGGAATTGAACCCGCACACACAGAGGGATAGTCATCCGTAGTTCAACGCGCTACTAACACGCTGGACAGACGGGCAGATCATCACTTTAAGGAAATCTTCTTCTTCTTCGAGCGCTCCATATCGACCACTTGTTAACCACTCTTTGTGATTTGTATGTGATTCAAGCCTAAGAACGATTGTACATTGTGCAAGTTATGCGTCTACAAGTATGTCAGAACATCCGATTTGTGTATCGCTTTTTATTTATAGGGTAGCTTCCCTAGGCCCCTACCTCAGTCGCCACTTACGACATGCATTGTAGGTTACAGTGTTACTATTCTTTGCTCCTATTGAGGGCCCCAGAAACACACGAGCGAAGAAAATCAGTAATATCAAGACATTGATAATATGACAGATAGGGTCGTCGATAGCGAACTTGATACCACTCTGCTCTAGTGAGCAGGGGCCGTACAAATCACGGGTTTGAAGCCAGTGTGGCTTAAATTTCTCGGTAGGCTCTCCAAACTGGTTTGAACTACAAGAGATGCTGATCCTTTACTTAGGGATCTCCATACAAGTACTTGTAATGTTGAAGTAAATAATAATAATAATAGCCGTCAATGCAAGCGATGATGACAACACCCCATACGTGTCCTGCTGCACATCTCTGTGGTGTGTGTGGGGAGGTGATTGTAAAGTAAAATCTTCGCAAAAACAATCTCCTATCAGATGTGGTACATGCATGATAAAGGTTAGACATGTGGATGTTGTGTGTTTTGTTTTTTCACGCGGCTTGCGTTCTCTGCGCCTCAACTCATCAATACGACGATTGTCATCTATGCGCCTTCACGCGGATTGCATTCTCTGCGCTTCACCTCATCAATGCGACGTTTGTCATCTATGCGAGGTATTCTTGTGCTGGTAAAAGTTGAAATAAGACTCGATTAACTGACAACAGACACTGGTGAAAATGAATATGGCACAATCATTCAAAGGCACCAAGTTATGTTCCATGACTATCCTTTAATTAATAGTGGACAAACAAAACAAAAAAGGGCAGATGATGTGAACTTAAAAAAAGTTGTACAACTGTAAGTTAAAAAAATTACGTTATATCAATCAATCAATCAAGTACCGTGCCTGCCAGCGTAGGCGATCATGTTTCTCCACAACTCTCTTTGCTTGGTGCATGTAATCAATTATGACTTCGATATTTTGTCGAACCATGATGTCAGGCCATCCAACATCTTCTCCCTCTATCTTCCACGACCTCTTCTTCTCATAATTTTACCTGTAGTCACCAAATATTCTAAACATTCTCTTCGCATTATATGCCCGAAGAACCTTGATTGTCGGATTCTTATTCTTTTGATAAGGTTTCTTTGTGTGCAGGCCTGATTAAAAACCTCCACATTTGTTTTCTTTGCTGTCCATGGAATTTTCAGCATTCTTCTATAAAACCACATCTCTGTGGCTTCCAATGATCGTATTGATTGCTTGTTCATTGTTCATGATTTGCTGCCATACATAAGTATTGGTTCAATATAGCACTGGAGTACTGTATATACTAAATGAAAATCACTTTTCAGGTATACCTTTAGTTGACTTATGTTGGGCATTTAACTCTTTCATCCTTCTGTGCCAAAATACTGGCTCAATGTATTTTTAAGATAACACAAAACCAGTATACTGGTTAATTAAGCATATGTTGCAAAGTAAATGGAACAGGATTTATAATAAATTAAGAAGTAAAAGATTTAAGAGATGACAACACCAAATGACAGATAATTTTTGAAGACGTTAGCAATTTATTTAACAAAGTAATCTTTTAACTAAAAAAATATTTTTGACAGTTTTTTTATTTTTTTCAGAACATCTCAAATAATAAGACTGAAAGTTAATCTCGTCCCAAAAAAATGAAAGAACGTAATGAGAAATTGTCAAAAACTCAAAATTCTCAATTATGATATAAATGAAATATGAGAACAAGGATTTTTTTTTTTTTTGCAAGAACCCCAGAGGAAGAAACGGAGGCAAAGAAAATGATCATCAAATAAACAATGTACATGTATTAAAAGCTTCCGAAAAAACAAATAGACAAACACAGCGAGCAGGTTATGTTCGTAAGGACGCTTGTATTGTTAGGCTAGGTGATGGGTGTCGTAAGAAATGAGGGTAAGTGGTTCGAATCCTGTGTTTGTCTATTTGTTTTTCGGAAGATCTTAATACCTGTACATTGTTTATTTGTTGATCATATAAATTAAATAATAGATTTCACGATTTTGTATACATGGGAAGCCCAGTATCGCAGGATGGTGAGTTGGAAAAGGACATCATTGAAAAACATCAAGAAAGTAAAAGGCAAACTTTCGTCATGCACAACAAAATCTGAAATGTCAAAGGATTAAATCTTAAAAGAAAACAAATGTGTTGTCTCTTAGTCTTAGTTTTTCTGGGTCTTATCTTATCTTAACCCCATCTGCAGTGAAACGTCGTGAGGAGATTTAGTTTTCTATCTTGTGCCAGGTGTGTAGCACTTGAAGTTGGCAGTCCATGCTTTCGCTGAGACTCTGAGCTGTTATCTATCCATAATGTTCTTGGCCTGCCTCGTGCTCTGCGCCATGAGTGTCGATTATTGTAGGCACGTGATGGTAGTAAATGTGGTTCCATTCTCATTAGATGGCCGAACCACTTGATTCTTTGCTTCTCGATGTACTGTATGCATGGTATAGTACCAACGAGGCTTCTTATATTCTTGTTTCTCTCCTTGTAACGTTGACAGCTTTTCATAGACATCTCATTTCACATGTTGTAATCTTTCTTTCTTGTGTCTTAGTCAGGGGTCATGTTTGGCACTGATAGCAGAGAGTTGGAATAAATATGCAGTTTATCAGTTGTCGTTTGACTGCCATGTTAATGCTTGGATGTTTAATAGTGGTGACAGTTGGTATGTCACTGCATTTGCCTTCTGGCATCTAGTCTCAATTTCTCTGTCCATCTTTCCATCTGCTGTGAATATACTCCCGAGATATAAGAATTCTGGAGTCTGTTGTATTTTGACATTATTTACATTTATGTTTAGTTGGCCTGTGGGCCTACTAAGTGTCATGACTTCTGTTTTGGAGGTGTTAATTTTCATGTCATATTTTTCGCATGTCGCTTGCAGTGTATTTATGTGTTGTTGAAGTTTGTGTTCGTTATCATATATTATACTCTGAACATCTGCAAAGAGTAGTTCCTTGAGTAAATTGTAGTTATAATCGAGGTTGTTATCTGTCTTGGTTTCCTGCGTTATCCTGTCTATGTATATATTGAAAAGTATAGGCCAAAAAACTCTGTTTCTCAAACAGTGGTGATTTTTACGATGACGACTTGTCGGGCCGACGATCAACAGTTTGTGGGCCAAGCTAGAAGAAAACCAGAGGGAAAAAGAAAACGAGGAAGACCAAGAGAGACTCTGCGTAGAACCATCACCAGAGAAGGCTCAACGATGGGCCTAGTAAACATTAAAGACCTAAAACAGATAGCAACGAACCGCGAGACATGGAGAGCTATGACCTCTGCCCTATGCGCAGCCCACAGGCCCAAGAGGAAAGACTAACTAAGACTAACTATAGGCGAAAGCACACATCCCTGCCTTATTCCTGATGATATTTCAAATTTTTTTTTGTCAAATCAAAAGTTTTTCTTGGTTGCAACTTTTAATCTGTATCATCATAATTTGGCTTCATTTTTAATTTGTATCATCATAATTTGGCTTCATTTTATGTTGTATCTTTGATAGTGGCGTTTGTGGCTTAGGTGATAATGACTCGGTCTATTAACCCCGACGTTCTGAGTTCGAATCACGCTGCGGTCAGTGTGGTCGCAAATTGTTTCGCGTGGATTTACTAAAGGACGATGGCACCACCGCTCGGAAAACAATGGCAAACTACTGAACGTATAATACCTAGAAAATCGTAAACAGCGTTAAAAAGCTGGGATTGATTTGCAAAGTTCTGTAAAGGAAATGCAATTAACTATCAGTTATCATTTATAAGAGGACTATCATCATAGCACTCGGACATGTCCATAGGTGTCGATCTGCGCCTCAGCAAATCCAGCAGCAGCGTCCAGCGGCCCAACAAGCCAGCTCGATGTTGATTAATCAATCTCCTTGCATATTTAGTATGTCGTTCTTGTTTTTGTGGCGTCTAGGCCTAGGGGTTAGTGACTCTGTCTATTAACCCCGACGTTCTGAGTTCGAATCACGCTGCGGACAGTTTGCTTGCAAATTGTTTCGTTGATTTTAACAAAGGACGATGGCGCCACCCGTTCAGAAAGCAATGGCAAACTACTGAACGTATAAGTGGTGCCTAGAAAATCAACGACTTGTTTACTGTGGTTGATGGCTACGTCCTTTGGGATATGCCACGATTTTCATTTCTTGTTTTTGGCTGCACGAATATTGATACCCATCTCTCTCAATCTGGTTTCTCAATGTTAATATCCAGGTCATATATTTTAATACTGTTTCTTCAACATCACCAAAACGCGTAATAAGCATGTCTATATATTATAAGTGTTATGAAACTCACCATGTGACGGACAATCAGGCAGGTGCAGTGCCAGGCCCTCTACCTCGAAAGGTCCCAACCCCATTTACCTCTGTGTGAGCTACAAAATACTGAAGTTTATACAACGAGACTTCTTCTTCTTCAGCGATCTCTGGTCGTGCGTTTAATTTACTGTGGACTACAAACTGGGCAGTCAGCTTCAGGTCTGTCAGATTTCCCCAAAGCTTAGTTTTTAGGTTGACTGGGTGTGGCCACATGTTGCTTCTCAGCTCACCCAGGAGAGGACAGTCTTGCAGAATATGCTCCGGTGTCTGTTCCGTCTGCTGACACTGGCAGAGAGCTGTTTGACTTATTCCTAGTCTATATAAATTTAATGTTTGTTGAGCCTGCAGTGTCCGGTGCATAGTCAAAATATAATGACCTGGTCTGTTCTGCTTAAGTCTTTGAGGGAGTCTTTTCCATAATCATATCCATTGTTTATCTTCCAGTCTACTGCAGATTTTCTCTATATGAAGGTTTTAACCTCTTGAAAAGACAAGGGTTGGTAAATTTGCTCTTTCGCACTGCCCTTCTTAGCTAAGACCGGCACTCTCATTGCCTGCAATGCCACAGTTGAATATAAAGACACTATTTCAAGCGAAAGAAAGGAAGGAAGGATATAACAGAAGTAATATTTCTTAAAGAAAGGAAGGAAGGATATAACAAAGTAATATTCTCTTGAAAGAAAGGAAGGAAGGATATAACAAAAGTAATATTTCTCTTAAGAGCGAGATAACATCCTAAAAACCAAACATACTCCACATGCAACACCAGATAAAAGCCTCATAAAGTTACTTCAAGCAGGCCCCTTTGATACGTGAATAATAGTTTCAAAATAAACAAAGCAATAAGCTTATAGTTATATTTGCATAAATAAGTCTATGTAGTTTGACTTTCAGCTAATAATACAAATCTAATTTTTTTAAAACGGAATTAACGGTATGGGGAATAGAATGAGAGATTTATAAAAATCACTGAGCGAAAGAAAATCCCGTAATCGGATCACAGGAGTGGCGTGAGCTGAGTTAAATGACAAAGGCGTTCAAGAGTTTGATTGGCAGATGGAGAAACAGGAAGAAGGAAGAAAAAGAAAGGGGATTGAGAAATCGAAAGTTGAACGTGCTCACTCAAGTGGAAACAAGCGATAGAAGGGGGTGGAAACACTCATTCGAATCTGGCAGGGGAAAAAGAGAAGAAAGAAATAGGGAGTTGGTTTCTGAAGCGGTAGAAATCTCCACATGTTCAGTAGAAAAATAAAAAATGAATTTCAAAATAAAAGACTGTGCAATTAATGTTATCTGAGCAAAAGTTATTTAGTGTAACAAATGAGTGCAGATAAATATATATATATATATATATATATATATATATATATATATATATATATATATATATATACAGGGTGTTCAACTTAAAAGCAGCCCCATTGATAAATAGAAATTTGCCAGGTACGCATTGCATCTCCGTCTATTTACTATTTAAACCGGTTCTGACTAGCTTGTCCTACGTCACATTTGTTCATCGCCCCTTCCCGCACTACAATTACACACCATCACACAACCTTGACCTATACTACGTCATAACTGAACCTTGCCATTTACATACATATATGCCAGATTAGCTCCATTCATGGGCTTCTTTTAAGTTGAACACCCTGTATAAGGGTCGAATGGCGAAGGATTGACTTCACTGCACCGGGTTTTCCCATATGGCTCCGTCCCTGTTGGCAGAGATTGCTTGACATCTGCTGAGAGTATTTCACAAAGTAGAACTCCGCTCGCTCGCTCTCTACACAAAAGATGGACCTCAGAGATAACAGAGTCGACGAAAGAGACTATTTACGAAGCTCATACAAGGGCTCGTTTTATAAATCTCTTCTTGACCTGACGCTGTGAGGCAAACAGGATTCGAGAAAGAAAGAAAGAATAACAGCTTCTTTACTAGTGGATCATTTCGGGAGCAGCCGTAAGAGTGTCAATGATTATGGTCTCAAAACTCGCTACGGTAAGCAATGACTACAGTCATATACCAGTATGGGTACTGCCAGGAAGGAAAGCAATAGCAGACTACTTTCTAAGAAAATGTCTAGAAAACATTGTAGTTGTGGAACATCTGACCTATAAGAAAGATAAATTCCGAAGGACTGTTAGAGTGGCAAAGTTCTACTGAAAGCAAGCTATTTTAAGATGATGTCTACTGCAAACAACGTAACATTGATGCGATAAAATGCGGTTGTCGTAAAACAGTAGTAGTCAGAACTCGATATAATTTATGGTATGGAATGAGTTAAAGAATGGTTAAATTAATAAAAAATATGTTGAACATCCACATATAAAGACTAGAAATGAATCACAGATGTGCGCATGCGAGAAAGCAGTAAAAACATCAGTACGTCTTATTCAAAACTCAAATGAAAGGACGCAGACACACACACATACGGAACGTACTTTGATTTATATATAGATAGATTGGTACATATCTTGTACAGAACTGTAACATCAACATTACCACAAGGAGTAGCACCAACAGATACATATATAGTGAAGTTTTCATAAATGCTCATCTATATTAACATAGACTCATAGAAGTGGATTTCTTGTATGGACATTACGTTCACATAGTGCCGGGGCAAGCAAGGGAAGCAAAGAATAGCACCACTGCGATCTACATGTCGTAATAGGTGACTAATGTAGGACCTAGGGAAGCTACCCTAGTAAATAAAAAATCATCGCAAAAATCAGATGTGCTGGCCTATTTGTAGGCGCATAACTAGCACAACGTACATTCGCTCTTAGGCTCAGATCACATACAAATTACACAGAGTGGTTAATAAGTAGTCGATATGGAGCATTCGAAGAAAAAAAAGAAAGACGTATGGACATTAATAAACATTTGCAGCATACACCATCAGAGGACTGAACTTCTTCTGTAGACATTACTAAATAACATCCAAATACATCAATATGGAATAGTACTGGACTGCTTTTGTTTCTAAAACAACAGTAAAGAAGGAGAAGAAGAAGATGTAGAAGAAAAGAAGATGGACGGAACTACAAGAAGTTTAAGAGTTAGAAGAAGACAATCTGGCATCCGTCAAATGAGAATTGAGACGTGAAACCGGAAGTAAAGAGGGCGACCCGTGTTTACTGGCCTGTCTGCTTCCATGGCAACTGTTTTATGCAAGTGCGGTTGTTTGAGGAGATAGAAGGGAGTGTTCGTAATGTATGTGTGAGCGTGTGTGCGTTATGTGTGTATGTGTTTGTGGGAGTGAGTGAGTGAGAGTGAGTGAGTGTGAGTGAGTGGCTTTATCAATATGCTTGTGTGCGTTATGTGTGTATGCGTTTGTGGGAGTGAGTGAGTGTGAGTGAGTGTGAGTGAGTGAATGCTTGTGTGTGTGCTTGTGCGTGTGTTTGTGTGTGTGTGTGTGTGAGAGAGAGAAAGAGAGAGAGAGCTCTCGGTTTTTATGTGCTGTCGTGAATGTATTCTCGTGTAAGAATTCGTATGTGTATTATTGGATGTGCATTGGTGCACGGACGAGTTTGCGTGTGTGTTAACAGGCGCTAATGTGTGCATGTTTTTCTATCTTTGTTTTTTTTATCCGACCGCCACAAAAAAAAGACGTAGTCATGGTCCTTAAAATAACGTATCTTACTGATTTTTACGTAAAGGTTTGCTTTCTTTATCCTCATTATCCCTTGTCATTCAGGCGAGACTTACTCTTGATTCAGAGGTGATCGTAATTTAGATACCCAAGTCAAGGATCAGGGTTTTCCGCAGTTCAAACTCGTACCATATTTTTTTTTAAACACTATTTATAAAAAAATGTTGTTACTGCATGTAGTACCGCTTTTTAGGGCAGTGTAGAACAGGAGGGACGAGAGCCTGAGGAATTAAACAGCAGCATTGCTAGTGCAGTCGCCGCGAAGTTTTCTAGGTTAGGATATTTTATTTATGCCCACAACAGAAATGAATCATTGACGTTACCGTGAATTGAACACGGGTCACCTGCATGGGAGCCCCCGCGCTCTAATCCATTCGTCCAGACGCTCCTCATAATGTATATCTCTCTTTAGCCTGTTACGCCCTTGGTGTTTAGGGCAGCAACAAACATACACCATTCTTCCCTGTTCATGGCCTTCCTCTGTATTGTGTTCCAGCTATGATTCATTTCCTTCAGTTCTTGCTCTATCGTTCTCCTCCAGGTCGTCTTGGGTCTCCCACGCTTTCACCTACCCTCTGGAGTCCATCTCAGTGCAGTTTTCGTGTCGGAACCAGTCTCCATGCGCATCTCATGTCCAATCCATCTCCAGCGTTGTCTTCGGATGATAGTGCCCATATTCTCTTGTTGGCATCGTGCAAGCAATTCTTGGTTCGAGATAGTAGTCGGCCAGTACACGCGTATGATTTTTCGGAGACAAGTTGTATGAAAGGTGGAGAGTCTGGACATATCCTGTTCTGTCATTCTCCAGCATTCCGATCCGTACAGCAATGTTGACAGCACACAGCTGTTATAGATACTAGTCTTGGTTCTGATACTGTATTGCCTCATACGGTATGCATGCCGAAAATGTGTGGTTTCAGCTGGTATTGAACACCGAAATTCCTACCACATTTAGTTACTAGTCCTTCTTCTTCTCTGCGTTCGTTCTTTACGATCAATTTTAATCACACTTTGTGATATGTTTGATCTTTGCCAAGAACATGTATACGTTGCATATTGGTTTGTAGGCCCCTAAACATATAGACTTCTACATGTTTAGGACATCTGCATCCGATTTCAGCCAAAGTTACTAGGGAAGCGTGGTATCCGCGACCCGTGTGTGTGTGTATGTGTGTGTGTGTGTGTGTGTGTGCGTAGGTGAAAAGGTATGTGTGTGTGGGTATGTTTATGTAATTGTTATAGTATATGTATGTGTGTGCGTGCACACTTGTGTGCGAGTGTATGCATGTTTGTGTGGGATAGTGCACCGGCGTGCTTGCATATATCTCTACGTGTATAAACGCGTTTATGTATGTATATATGTATTTTGTATACTGTATATATATATATATATATAATAATAAGTAACGAAACTTTTGTCTGGTTAACTACATTAGAGAAAGATCTACACGCTTTGTACTAAAAATCTCCCGAGTAGTTACCGGGGCCTAAATTTGGGTGTAAAGAATAGAACCACTGTTACCTGCCAAGCATGTCGTAAGAGACAACAAAGGAGGTTTGGCTGAAATCGGATGCACATGTCCTAAACATGTAGAATTCTATTCGTTTAGGGCCTATCAAACCAATGTGCAACGTATACACATTCTTGGCAAAGATCAAACATATCACAAAGTGTGATTAAAATTGGTCGTAAAGAACGAACGCAAAGAAGAAGAAGTACTAAAAATATATATCTATCTATTCTCTAATGCTTTTTTGCCTTTCAACGTCAGGTCGAAAAAAGGAGACACCTTGGGCGAGCCTCTGTATGCGCTTTGTATTTCTTTCTCTTCCCCAGCAGTGATTTCCCTCACAGTTTCAGGGTAAGAATAGAATTCTGGAACGGGTTTTTGTGTGCGTTTCATATAGTGTCTTTCGTTGTCTCTGTTACCTCTGTGTCTACCTTTTACGTAGCCGGACTTTTGATTTTTATCCTCTGTATCAAAGTAACATTGCTCTTTGTGGTAGCCATCACGGCACTGCATGATGGTAATCTTCTTATGTGACCAAACCATTTAATTTATTGTTTCTTGATGAAGTTCAGTACTAATGTTGTACCCACTTTTTACCTGATATCTTCATTTATAAATCGATCGCTTCTTGTAAATATGCATCATAATCAAGGTGCAACCTATAGGACGTTGCTCTCTTTGCAGTACATCTGAAATTCACTCTGTCTCTAGTCAGCTCACCCACTTCGTCGATGGTCTTATTCATGGTTTCTTTAATATCTTGTAGCCATCTTCTTCTTGGTCTGCCTCTGCGTCCTGGGATCCTGCCCTCTATGTAAATATGCATATTGTTAACAAAAACCCAAGCTAACATTTCTAAAAATCTACGCTAAAACTACTAAAAATATATGTTAACATTAATAAAATTATACTCTAAAATTAATAAAAATCTACACTAATGCTACAAAAAAACCTACGCTCAAACTACTAAAACTGTACACTAATAATACGCAAAATGTTTCGCTAATACTACTAAAAACTTACGCTAACACTGCTAAAAATCTTCACTAAAACTACCAAAAGTCTACGCTAACACTGCTAAAAATTTTCACTAAATCTACCAAAAGTCTACGCTAACACTGCTAAAAATCATCACTAAAACTACCAAAAGTCTACGCTAACACTGCTAAAAATCTTCACTAAAACTACCAAAAGTCTACGCTAACACTGCTAAAAATTTTCACTAAAACTACCAAAAGTCTACGCTAACACTGCTAAAAATCTTCACTAAAACTACCAAAAGTCTACGCTAACACTGCTAAAAATTTTCACTAAATCTACTCAAAAGTCTACGCTAAAACTAATAAAAATTTAAGAGAATATTTCTAAAACGTTTTGCTAAAACTAAAAAAAATCTACACATGAGCTATCATGTAGTGTAGTTTTTTCCCCTTTCTTGCTTCTTTTTCAGTGAGCAATTCATCTCTTAACCACCTAACCACCACCACTACCACCACTACCACCACTATCACTACTATTCTTTTCTCTCTTCTTGAAAGAGGACACACATGTTTTCTTGCAGTTCTTCTCCTCCACTTGTCACGTACGACGATTTCCACCAAATAAGATGGGCGGGTCACATGTCCAATCTACTCACCCAACGCACGTGCTTGGAGACGACCCGAAATGTCCATTTGAGGCACGTGCACACAGAGTCATCAGACACACGCGTAACAGGAAAGCCGGTAGTGTAGAATCCCGTCCGGAAACTGGCATGATGAGGCAATCTACTTATAGCAACTTTGACTGGTCTTTCGACTGAATGACACGTGACAAAGGTGAAGAAGACTGTGTTTCATTTGAGATGTTTGAATGAGGCTTTATATTTGTCACTTTTGTGTACAAATCTTGCTGCTGCAGAGTACTGCGTCCTTATAGGTGGGGATGTTTATTCTTATCTGATGTTTAAATGGTCTTAAAGCCGAAGGATTGACTTCATTGCACCGGGTTTTACTACATATGGCTCGGTCCCTCTCCACAGAAATGGCACGCCACCTGCGAAGAGTATTGCATGAAGCACGAACTCCGTAGCTCCAGCAACAATCCTAGGGTCTCTGAAAAACTACACTCGTGAACAGAACGGCGCGGTCTGGATTCGAACCCACGACATTCCGCTCATAAGGCAAAGGGCTTAACCACCTAGCCACAGAGACCCCCTACAATCTGATGTTACATACTATTAATGTATTGTCATCATAACAAGTTAACTCTGCAGTTAAATAAGGCACCAAAATAAAATATATAAATATAAAGTAAGGTAGATTATAGGGCACATTCACAAGATTATTCTGTGTCTAGCTAAAACAGAAGCGTTTATGAAAGACACTCCTCAGTAAAGCCATTTAAAAAAAAAAAATAGCTCGCTTGTTGTGTTCGTATGAATGCTCGTATTGCTAAGCTAGGCAATGGGTGCCGTAAGAAATAAGAGTAGTGGTTCGAATCCTGTGTTTGGAAATTTATTTTTTCGGAAGCTTCTAATACTTGTACACCGTCTATTTATTGATCATATTCCTTGCTTCAGTTGCTTCCTTGGGTTTCTTAGAAAAAATAACTTCTTGTTATTTTTCCTCTTCTTCTGATTTGTGCTTGACTGCAGCAGAATGTGGGCATTTGACATATGCTGTTAACTGCGAAAGACTGACTGTTGGTGTGGCAAAGCTCTGCCCAGGATAAAGTATTCTTTCTTTCTTTTGTCCTTCTCTGCTTTTTGCCACTAGGCGTAGCAGGTTTAACTGATGATCGGTTTCCGAGATAATGCACGCTCGGTCGCTTGATATGGTGTGGTATTGTGGAGTTTTAAGATGTCTGTAACTCCATCAACCCATCTTTTTCTTGGTCTGCCCCTTCCTCTTGATGATTCCATTTTCAGGTTGTACGCTCTTGCAACTGGTGTATTCGGGTTCATTCTGACCAAGTGGCCAAACCATTTGTCTCTGTTTTTCAATAAATCTAATAGCAGGTGTTGTTCCGACTGTTCTTATAAAGTATTGGATGAAGATAAATAATATTTTTTTTGCGATCCAGAAGCACTTGAGCTTTTCAGCTCTTCGGCTCGGTGCCATGAACATCGTAACCTTCAGTTCGGTGCCACGAACACCGTAAATCTGGGGAATCTGTGGCTTTTTCTGCCATCCCGCGGAATTGAACCCGCACACACAGAGGGATAGTCACCCGTAGTCCAACGCGCTACGAACATGCTGGGCAGACGGGCAGATAAATAATATAAGGCGAGGTTCCTGAAATACGAGATATTGGACGACATAGTGCCCGAGTGGTCACCGGGGTCCAAATTTGGGGTGTAAAGAATAGAACCACTGTTACCTAAAACTGTCGTAAAAGGCGACTAAGGAGCTTTATCTGAAATCGGATGCACGTGTCCTCTTCTTCTTCTTCTTCTTTGCGTTCGTTCTTTACGACCAATTTTAATCACTCTTTGTGATATGATTTGATCTTTACCAAGAACGTGTATACGTTGCACATTGGTTTGGTAGGCTCCTAAACGCATAGACTTCTACACGTTTAGGACATGTGCATCCGATTTCAGCCAAACCTCCTTAGTCGCCTCTTACGACATGCATAGCAGGTAACAGTGGTTCTATTCTTTACACCCCAAATTTGGGCCCCGGTAACCACTCGGGCGGCACGTGTCCTAAACGTTTAGAAGTATATGCGTTTAGGTGCCTACCAAACGAAGGTGCAACGTATACACGTTCTTGGCAAAGATCAAACATATCACAAAGAGTGATTAAAATTAATCGTAAAGAACGAACGCAACGAAGAAGAAGAAGGACGACATAATCGAAGGTCGCAACAAGAAGTTATAAGAAACGGTGGCCTCAGATAACATACGGCCGGAGGGCTCAGGTAAGATTTCTAGGAAATAGGACCATAACCATCGCGTGACCTCGCGTGACATCGCGTGACATCGCGTTCCAGTATTGTTGTATGCAGAGGATTTCATTTGAAAAACAACATGCTAAATCAAGGTTACAATGTAACATTCCTATACTTCTTTGTACTTTCTCATCTGATGCCTTGGTTGTAATCTATATGTGTATTTGCTTCATATATATAATTTATATTTTCACTTGATTGTATATTGTTTCTCTCCTTTTCCACTTCTAGTTTTGTGTTGCACTCATTTCGTTATTCGTTTTATTCCCAGTTCATTAGATACATTTGCATGTTTCCGTTATCGTCCATTTGTAAGTGTTCTCTATAATTCGTCACTCCTGTTGTGTCGTTTGCTTGATAAAGGCCTTTTGGTCGAAACGTTGCTGTTTATCGTCACTGTTTCTGTATTTTGTAAAACTATAGTACTTTATTTGTACGTGTTTGGTTATATTATGTTACAACTTAAGTTAACACTTAGGTATATCAGTATTATTCATATTTTTCCTCAACAAATAACCATGAATTCATGGACATGAGTAAAATTGCAACAACGCTGACGGTGTTCTATCAAACATATAGAAAAAAACATCCCCCAATAAACAGGCTTTATCGATTTCCCGTCTGAGCTATTCGGTCTTATGTTGCCGGGGGCCACGTATGAAACCTTGAACAGGATGAAGAAGATCAAGAAACAAATGTATAGAGATAGAGATTTTAGCAGTATTCTGCATACGGCATGCCATCATCATCATCAAATAACTTGTCCTGAGCAGAACTTTGCCACCCCGACAGTCCTCCGGAACTTCTCTCTCTCATAGGCCAGATGTCCTGCCTTTACAACCGTCATGTTCAGACCATCAGTTGCATCCTGAATCCATCTTCTCCGTGGTCTTCCTTTTCTTCTCTTTGCTGGTATGCCTCCTTCCATGTTGGTATACATCTATAAGATGGTAGGACATGCTATACGAATGAAAAACTCATCAAAAGTTCGTTAAGCATATTTTTGTTAGGCTTCACCAGTAACATTACTTCCTGGTAGATCCCTGCTCAAGACTCATAGTTCATATGTACTGTTCCTACTTCACTGCAACGGGTCACCCCATAATTGCTCCGTTCCTGTGCCAACGAAAATCACACGAAATGCTAACAACTTTCTCCTGTGAACTTATTCCAGAATGAAACACCTGTACAGCCACAAAAAGCAACCTGCACCGCATAAATGCATATGGCCGTTGCTAAAGTGTCAACACAAAACTCAAGATTATTTAACCTGACGTAAAGAGAAACGCGCCCTTGAACGACGTTAAAGAATTCAGTAGTTGGAAAGAAAGTATAATGTCTGTGAAGATACGGAACGTGTTTTTATGTAGGTATTATGTTATTTTATGCGATCGACGTCGTGGCACATTGGGCATTTCCATTCGTGCTCTGTCCTCCACTACAGCAGCCAGCCATCCCAAAGTCCATTTGCTCACAGTACCCATCAGAAGCGGATTACTATATCTTCTCTCTCCACCACGAAGACGACACTGTCCGGCATGTCCAAACTTAACGTCTAATTCTCAAACTCGTTCCAGTGTCTGAGACTCGCCCATGTCACATAATTGAGAGCGTACCGCATTGGTGATATCGGCTCTGTCCAAACTTCTGCCCGCTTGAGTAGTGGCATTGTTTGCAAGAGAGTCAGCACGCTCGTTACCCCGTACTCCAGCATGTCCAGGTGTGTACAGCTAATGTAGTAGGTGTATGTAGGTGTATATGTATGCGTGTGTATTAATGTAGTGACTCATATTTATACTATCTATCTATATCATCTTCATGTCCCGATTGATACATAATGCTTCCACAAGAAACTTCCACTGTCGCCGTTCTTTTGCCTTTCTACCAACCGTCTCCCACGTCAGGCCACACTCCTTCAACTCTCTCTACACAGTTCGTCTCCATGTTTCCTTTGGACGTCCAAGGCCTTCTCTTCCCATCTGCTGTCCATCTGAGAGCTGTCCTAGCCTATGCCCCCACTGGCATACGACACACATGTCCAAACCACCTCCATCTTCGTCTCTCAACGATGGTCTCCAATAATGCACATTCTGTTCGTTTCAAAAACTTCTCATTTGTTATGGTATTTTCCAGAAAATGTGCAGGATTCTTCTTAAACAGTTATTCTGAAATGTCTCCAACTTGTGTATTATGTGTTGTGTCATTTTTCCAGCATTCACTTTTGTATTATAACACTCCCAGTATATTTCTTCTATATATTCCCATATATATACATGTATTCCATATAATATTCCAAATTATACATGCACACATATATATATACTGGATGATAAACCTATTCCAATTTAACTTGGTTGAGCAGGGCTAGATTATGTGAGGTTGAGTACTTTTCTATAGATAGATTCTGACAACGTCTCAGTTGTTTAGTTGTGGTTTGTTAACTCCAATATTTACAGCACCCCTATACAACAGAACTAACCAGCCGATAAGCTGCTAAAAAAGATCAGTCCCAGATCTATACATTCCAGGTCAGATTTGCCTATCACCTGCGCTTACTACTTCTGGGCCCTCGGCGTGTTTGAATGCCCTGGGACTTGTTTTTCCAGTTCTCAGTTTATTGTTATTCTACTCCTTCACTCATACCTACTGTCGGCTTCCACCTGGATAGTTCAGACGGCTAGGTTCTCTTTTGTTAGAAAACATAATTACTGCCAGTGTCAGATCAAGCAGCGAGAATGAGTCATCATTGAGGACCTCAAGTGAAGTTATCATGGTGGGTTAAGACTGTCACTGGCTAAAATTAAAGTAAGATCATCCACGCGTGACTGAACACAGTGTTGGATATTAAAAACAAAATAAATAAATAGATAATAAAAAGGGTTTCAAAAAATTCACACGCAGGTTCATTCTGATTTTTTTTTAAAAGACTGAACTAGAATACTGACACAGAACAGAAAAGTTGTACGTAATTTGTCATTTTTATTGCGTGATTCAAGAACATGTTCTTAGAAAGAGAGTATAATAATAATAATTCCTCTTGTACCGTTATACGTTACATATGTCCTGCTATATAACAAATATAATGTTCCAGGATATTAGCAGAGCCCCATCTATCAACATTGGTAGTCATACGCTTGAAGTAGTCAACACCTTTACATACCGTGGCTCTGTCATCAGCAGCAACCTTTCCCTCGATGATGAAATTAGTGGTCGCATTGTGAAGGCCTCCACTGCTATGTTTAAATTAGCAAAGCGTGTATGGGAAAACAGGGCACTCACAAGAAACACCAAGACACACGTATATAAAGCTTGTGTTCTCAGCACTCTGCTGTATGGTAGTGAGACATGGACCACATATGATAGACAAGAATATCGCCTCAACACCTTCCACATGCGCTGTCTCAGGCGAATATACAACATCCGATGGCAAGATCACATCTTCAATATAGAAGTCCTGAACAGTGCTGGCATTCCAAGCATGCATACTTTACTGAGTCAGCGACGTCTCAGATGGCTGGGACACGTGTGCCGTATGAGCGATGATAGAATCCCAAAGAACATTCTATATGGTCAACTCGCATCTGGTGCTAGACAGCATGTGCGCCCATTATTACGCTTCATTGACACCTGCAAGCGTGATCTAACTTCATGCGGCATAGACAAAAACACTGGGAGCGGCTGGCCAAAGACAGGCAAGCATGTCGAGCGGCAGTGAGGGCGGCTTAAAAGAAAAGAAGAAAAACAACACCACATGTGGAGGCAGGGGAGAGCGCGGATAGCGGATAGAGCATCCCATGCGTCGCTCTGGTCTCCAGTTTTACCTGCAGAAAGCTGTGGCAAGGGTTGCCACTCCAGAATAAGCCATTACAGCCACATGAGACGTTGTGATTCAGCACAGAACATACTGCGTGACGCAACACCTATTGTCTCCTGAGACAAAGAGGCCAATGATGATGAAAATATATATATATATATTCAATGAATAATTTTCTATCGGTCCCAGTAAATGGAAACAACTGACTATGATCGTGATATATGGAAAACAACATTTGCCAAGGCGCAGAATCTTTTGAAGAGAGACTTAGTGATGAGCTGAAAGACAATAGAGACAAGCGAAACCTCAGAAGTTGTTACAGTGAAACACTTGCCAATTGACCGTCGAAAAGATGAAAAAGGCCATAGAATATAATATATATATTTGTTTGTTTGTTTGTTTGTTTGTTTAGTAGGGATTAAAACCTCTTTGGGCCGTGACACGTCCTTTCAACCTAAGGCGAACCTTTTATTGGTTATATCAGAGCGTGTAGGCCAACAAACATGAAAATAAGAATTAACTCTTTCGAGAATAATATATATAATATGGCCTTTTCTTTTTACATGCGGTCATTTTTCAAGAGTAAGGCAATGACGTGTTCTGAATTCGCCTGCTTGCCTTCAAGCTATTTATGCCAACGTCAATGAAAAATACAGGCCTAACACTGTATTGACCTGTATACCACGAGGTATGAAAGGGTTCCTTTACTTTTAAAAAAAATATTACTAAGCTGCTTCACTTGTCATCAAGCTATTTATATAGAAATATATTACTAAGCTGCTTCACTTGCCTTCAAACTATTTATATAGAAATATATTACTAAGCTGCTTCACTTGCCTTCAACTATTTATATAGAAATATATTACTAAGCTGCTTCATTTTGCACTTCAAACTATTTATATATTTTGAAATATATTAAAACTACCGTAACGACTCTGAGGTCGACCAAGCTTCAATTCGGTAACAGGAAAAGCATGAGAATAAAGTCGGTGTGCGTAATGTTGACCACATCGCCCATCGTGTGCCGACAATCAATGACAAATACGGACTAACACCGTATTACTCTATATACCTAGAGATCTTCTTCTTCTTTGCGTTCGTTCTTTACGACCAGTTTTAATCACTCTTTGTGATATGTTTGATCTTTGCCAAGAACGTGTATACGTTGCACATTGGTTTGGTAGCCCCTAAACGCATATAATTCTACACGCTTAGGACATGTGCATCCGATTTCAGCCAAACCTCGAGGTATAAAAATGGTTCTTTGACTTTTTTTTTCTCACATCAACACGTACGATTTCAAAAGACGTAAAAATATGAAAATTCAATTTCTTTGAACCTGAAATAATTTAACGAAATGATAGAAAGGGTGTTGAGGTCAAAATTGTCATACACATTGAAGAGACATATTTTTTTCCCGATCCAGAAGCACTTGAGCTTTTTCAGCTCTTCGGCTCGGTGCCATGGACATCGTAACCCTTCGGTTCGGTGCCACGAACACCGTAAATCTGGGGAATCTGTGGCTTTTTCTGCCATCCCGCGAAATTGAACCCGCACACACAACAGAGGGATAGTCACCCGTAGTCCAACGCGCTACGAACACGCTGGGCAGACGGGCGAAGAGACATATACATTGACAAACGAAAACAGTATGACAGTATTAAGAGGAAGTGTAGAGTTTCAACTCAACCTGTTAAAAAAATGTCTTGATGTTCTGTTAAAAATACAAATTAGCAGTATTTTCAGCTCAAGTTGCTAGAATTAACACAAGAAGTTAATTTATATTTATTAATTTTTGTTTTGTATAGCTAGCAAGCCATGATAAAACCAAAAATGACTCAATTGAATGCTGAAAGTTTTTAATTCTCATCAAATAGCGTGTCCTGAGCAGAACTTGGCCACCTTCGGAATTTCACTCTTTCATAGGCTAGATGTCTTGCCTCTGCAGCGGCCATGCTCAAACCATCAGCTGCATGATGAAACCATCTTCTCCGTTGTCTTCCTCTTATCCATTTAGTCGGTATGCCTCCTTCCACGAAGGTCTCTTCTCTAGCCCATCGTATCTTTATATGTTCAAAATACTAACAAGCCTGCTGCCTTGTGGGTTTTGGCTGGGGACAGCAAAAGGCTAACAGAGAGCGAACCCAGTAAACGCTAGTTGAAATCGAACACACCAGTGAAGAATAAGCACCTTAGCTCCGATAGGTACTGAAGGCTGTGCACGTACATCCGTTCTTGATGTTTGACTGTTTATATATCACAATAGAATGATAAAAACTTCCTACGAACGATCGCGAGAGAGAAAATACTAAAATCGTATCACTCTTATTTGCAGCATCAGTCAGTTTTCTTTGATTGTGAGTTCTTTCTGGATAGATCTATTTGTTCTCTTCTCTGTCCATGATAGATCTATTTGTTCTCTTCTCTGTCCATGATAGATCTATTTGTTCTCTTCTCTGTCCATGATAGATCTATTGTTCTCTTCTGTCCATGATATATATCTGTTCTCTTCTCTGTCCATGATAGATCTATTTGTTCTCTTCTCTGTCCATGATAGATCTATTTGTTCTCTTCTCTGTCCATGATAGATCTATTTGTTCTCTTCTCTGTCCATGATTTACGGAGAACTCTTCTGTAACATTATATTCAAAAGCACATATATTTGTCTAATAAAACCCATATGTTGCCTCTGTGAATATTATTGCTTATCTTAGTATTCTGATCATTTCCGTTACATACTGTTTTTAGCTGTTTATTTTATTGTAAAACATTGGTTGTTCTTCTTTTAACTTCCTTCATCCCATCTGTTGTTAGCAGTGAATCGAGATATTCAAAACTGTTCACATTTTCTACTTTCTCTCCATTGATAAAAATATCTTTTGTCATGTTTGTTTTATCCGTTTGTCATTATTTTTGTTTTGCCACATTGAGATATAGTTTTTGTTTTGCCACATTGAGTATAAGTTTTATCTTTTGACACATTGAGATATAGTTTTGTTTTACCCCACATTGAGGTATAGTTTTTGTTTTGCCACATTGAGGTATTGTTTTTGTTTTGCCACATTGAGGTATAGTTTTTGTTTTGCCACATTGAGGTATAGTTTTTGTTTTGCCACATTATAGTTTTTGTTTTGCCACATTGAGGTATAGTTTTTGTTTTGCCACATTGAGGTATAGTTTTTGTTTTGCCACATTGAGGTATAGTTTTTGTTTTGCCACATTGAGGTATAGTTTTGTTTTCGCTCTCTTTTGCACTTCTATTATTAATTTCTCAATCCCTTTTTGACAGCAATTAGTCACCGAGAATCTGTTCAGGTTATGATGTTTTCTTTATACCTCCGACAGCAAAAAAAGCTCGGTGGTCTTACCGAGGATCGAGCCCATGTCTTCCTAATACTCTAATCCATTTAACCAGAAGATTCTGACTATTTTCTATGTGAACTAATAAGTGCATTACGATGAGACATCTGTCCAGTGGCGGCCCGTGATAATTTTTGTTGGTGGGGCCAGACATACATTTTTCGGAAAAATCATGGTTTTAGGTTATTATGTTTTAATTTATAAAATAATAAATACACGTTACATATTATTTTTGTTGGCGCCCGGCCCCAGTGGCCCTTATTGACGAGCCGCCACTG
This sequence comes from Arion vulgaris, assembly GCA_020796225.1. NCBI lineage: Eukaryota > Metazoa > Mollusca > Gastropoda > Stylommatophora > Arionidae > Arion > Arion vulgaris. Next base: position 17,310,794 of record CM036771.1, read on the forward strand.
CATCTGTCATAGACTTTGGGAAAGAAAGGATTCACCATACGACTTCTGATGTGCTGATGTATCGACCTGTTTCATATCGTTCAATTTCGTGGCCATCATTGTTCAGATCGAAGGTTGTCTGATTATTCCTTTTGTTGTTGTATTGTAGACATATTTTATCGATATTACAGAGATGCGAATCTCTATTTTACTATGTGAATTCAAGGTTACTGACAGTTGTAGACAATAGAGTACAATCCAGCTGTTGTTATCAACTCTGACAACAATACATTGATAGATATATATAGATATCTGAAGGAAATAATCTAACTTCTGACGACAACATTTCCTATCATCAGTTATCTGAGGACTATCATCATAGCACTCCGGACATGTCCATAGGTGCTCCGATCTCCGTCTCAGCAAATCCAGCAGCGTCCAGCGACCCAACACGCCAGTTCAGTGTTGATGAATCAATCTCTTTGCATATGTAGTATGTTGTTCTTTTTATGCAGCACCAATATTGATACCCATCTCTCTCAGTCTGATCAGCGATTGGGACTCCTCTGTTCGGAAACTATCTCAATGCGTGAAGAATGCCTTTTCGATCCATGGCAGCTTCCTCTGATATTGAGCCAAGTTAGACAACATTTCCTATATGCAGTAGTAATCCATTTCGTCTGATTTGTAGTAGTGGCCGGGGATATCGTTTTGTTTTGTTTTGCTTTGTATTGATTAAACAGATTGCTCTTAACCTTATCCCAGTCTTTTAAGCCTAAAGGTATAACACTCAATCAACTCTACCATGTTTAACTATCTGTCAGTTTTGTTATCCTGTTTTCTTATTTTTTTACATTGAGTATATTTTGTTTAATTGGTTAGTTTGTTTTCCAATTGGATATAGTTTTTGCTTTCACTTGGGTGTTGTTCCACATTGAGTTTGTTTTTTTCAACATTGAGGTTTTTGGAAATTGACTATTTGTTTTCAAAAGCTCATATTTTGTTGCCACATTGATATATCTTGTTCTCCACATTGAGGTTGATTTGTTTGCCACATTGAGTTAGTTGTAAATTGAGATAGATGTTCTTCGCCATCTTGTGAGCGTCTATGAAATTTCCCTTGACAGAATCAGTGCACAGTCTGTTCAGGTTAGATGTCTATGCGTTCAGACAGAAAAAAGCTGGGGTCACGTATCGACACATGTCTCAATCTCTAATCCAAACCAAGACTGCCCAAGGGAACAAAAGTGCATTACGATCGAGACATCGTCCAGTACGGCCGAATTTGCTGGTGGCTAAGAATAATTCGGAAAAAATCATGAGTCTTACTTCGTTAGAATCTATAAGACTACCATAAGACCATTATTTTTTCCAATGCACCCCACCAATCCGGCAATCGACGAAGATGCATCTGCCTTTGGGAAGAGGAACCACAATGTGCTGAACTACGTCATATCTAATCGTGGCATCATTGCAGACAAGAGTGTCTCATTATTCCTTTGGTGAGAACATATTTACGAACAAAAGAGGTACATGGAATTCAAGGTTACTACCTGAAAATGAGTGGAACGCTTTACCTACAACAGTACAGATAGATAATAAGAATATCTGAAGGAATATCTAATCTCAAAATTAATCAGGTTTTCAAGGAGAACGTGCAACTGGCAAATACTCGAATAACTACCGAGCAGAGGCAGAGGCAATCAAAGAGGCGGCCGAAATGATCTTTGAGAGAAGAAGCACTACACGCAACAAGGTCGTGATATTCACCGATGCCTATCGGTCATCACGGCACTCAAATGCGTTGGCAAAACAAGATGGAATGAGCTCAAAACGTTCCTCGCTGAACTAACGAGTTCACTCAAACGCACCGTCATCCAGTGGATACCGTCACACTGCAACGTTAGGGAAACGAAGCAGCCGACAAGATAGCCAAAGAGGGCGGACGACTACCTCAGACTGATCTCGAGATCGGTTATGAGGAAGTCAAAACAACCATCGGTTCCCACTATAGAAGCAAATGGGCAAAAGACCACCCTCAGCACACAGCCAGTGACGGATACTATGGTCTCTCTCGAAGTGAACAAGTTGCCATACTGCGCCTCCGTACCGGACACAACAAGCTCAGAGCCCACATGTTCCATAAATTTAAAATTGGCACAACTAGCCTGTGTCCCTGCAAAATGGCAGACATGACGGCAGAACATGTCTTGCAAGACTGTCAACGGTTAGCAGGTATAAGAAAAGAGTCGTGGCCACAACACACAGAGCTTCGCGAAAAGCTGTACGGAGGAACGGAGTCCCTAAAAACAACAGTAAAATTCATGATAAAAGTTGGTAAATCAGTCTAGACAGGAAACGCAAATGATATCACAAAGAGTGATTAAAATTGGTCGTAAAGAACGAACGCAAAGAAGAAGAAGAAGTCAAACTATTCTTCGCAGACACCAGTTGATGAATGTTTCCAATTTATGAGCTATTAATTTATTAATTTAGACGTTCTCTCTGTTTCAGACTCATACAGCAGCATTGTTTTAATATTATCATTTATGCATATATATCATATATAAATATGTTATATATCCTCTTTGTTGTCCAGCACATAAGAAAGATTAGCTGATGAGAGAGTTGTGGAAAAAGTCATATTGGTCTTCATGGGAGCAGAGTCTTTTGAGGAGAGACAAGAAAGAAAAGCGAAAAACTCAGAGGTTGTCACAGTAAAACACTTGTCAATTGACAGTCTGTAAAGACGAAAAGGTTGATATATATATACATGCATATATCGTTATATATACCTCTTATATGTTATTTTACTCTATGTCTCCGATGGAACCGCCAGGGCAATCGAGGTAGGGAAGACCCAGGAACACCTGGAGATGGGAATTGGAGACGGAATGCAAGAAAATGGGGAGAGAGTGGAAAGATCTGGAAAGGATGGCCTTGGATAAGCGGACTTGGAAGGCCTTGGTTGCGGACCTATGCTTCCCTAGGGGCGAGGGGTGAAGAAAAGGAAGCATGTCTGTTTAGCTTTTTATCAACTATCTGGTTTAGTCGGTAATAACAAAACTATTATTACAAACTCCATTATTAAACTTGAAATAGACATTTGTTTTTAAACAAAGAAACATTCTTTGAATTGGAAGAAATGTATTCAGTTGGCAACAATTGACAGATCAATAGCCGACATTGACAGCAGTATTCAGAATAGATCGGTTTCTCCTGGGTAAACTCAAACTTTATTGATCTCAAAATTAAGACTAGCTCAGAGATCGATAACAATCTAATAATTTCTTGCTATGATTATTATATTTTTTTTATTTGACCAAGTGTCATCTTCACATTAAAGGTTGACTGTAATTTTTTGAGGGGAGTTCGTTAGTTTGTTCTTTTCGTGCCAAAGGCGGCACATAGGGCAGAGGTTTTAGACTCCATGTTATGCTGTTTGTTGCTAGCAATTGGAGATTTTTATGATTTTACATCCCAATAGTTTACTTTATTGAAGGATTGTTCTTCGAAGAGTTGGTCTTTGGTCTTCCACGTTTTCTTTTCCCAACTGGTGACCACATAAGGACTTGTTGATTTAATCTCCTTTCATCTGATATAAGAACATGACCTAAATATTTTCACATTTGTTTCCGTATAATATTTTTTTTACATAAATCCTCCGTTTCCGAAATACTGGGGTTTTACGATTGAGGATTATTAGGCCTCAGATCAACCGACCATAGCACGTACGAAGAAAACAACATCTTCCATCTTGAAACCGAAACCGGAGAACTTTGTGGGAATATTGCAAGTATTATGCAGTAGCGAGTCCTGAAATATTATCCTCATCGCAATCCAAGCGTTGAGGTTTTATAATAATAATTCCTCTCGTACCGTTATACGTTACATAGGGCCTGCAAGTAATTTCTCCATACCGCTCTATCCTGAGCAACTCGCTCAATCTCCTTCATGGAACTGAGACCGATATTTCCTGCCTCTCTCAGCAAAGTTCGTTTCAGGGTCTCCTTAGGTCGACCTCTCTTTCTGTTTGAGTTATTACAAAATAAATATTTCCGAAGGATCCTGCAAATGTTGTGATCAAATATGATTATCGATATAAGAGAAGACTGCTGTAAAGCTAGTGAAACACGTAAAAACAAAGTACTGTAGTTTTACAAAATACGAAAGCAATAACAATACACAATAATCTTGATAAACGCCTTTTGGTCGAAACGTTGCTGTGTAATGTTATTGTTTTTGTATTTTGTAAAACTATATAGTACTTTGTTTTGACGTGTTTCGCCATTGGTCAAATATAATAACAAATGAAGAACTCTCTTTAGAGGAGATGTTGCAGAACAGAAGCATTTTTTCGCCATGATATTCTAAGTACTCTTCTGTAGCATTTGCATCCCATGGTATTAATGATCTTCTCCTCCGCTTTGTCAATGTTCCATGTCTCACAGCCATATGTCGCTAAAGAAAAAAAAACAGGCTCTTAAACATTTGATATTTGCTCTTATGTCAGTTCCCTTTCATAAGTTTATTTGTTATTTTAGTTCTTTTAGTACCAATACTACTACTAATATACTACCACTACCACCACGATTAATACCAATACTACCACAATTACCAGTATTATTAGAATCAATTACTACTGCTAATAACTACTACCACTACCACTACCACCATGATCACTACCAACATTACTATTAAATACACTACTTAACTCTTTCCACGCCAATCGTCGTACATTGCTCCACAGTGTATTCCGTTGAACGCCATTCGCCGTACACTGCGACATTCGAGTTGTTTCCCCTTATACAAGTTTTTCTAGTTTTACTTTTACTATTTTTACTTCTACTACTTTTTAACCCTTGTTATTCTAATAGGTTGTCATTTTCTTCAAATTAATATAAATAAGATGATATATATTTATTTATTAACGAGTTGTTACGATTTTTTTTTAGAAAAGAAGCTTTCCCCCTAGAAATAAATCGTGTACAACTGAGGAATAAATTGCCTACGGAAAGAGTTAAAATACCACTATCAACATGATTAGTACCAACATTACTACTAATATACTACTTAAGATACCACTATCAACATGATTAGTACCAACATTACTACTAATATACTACTTAAGATACCACTATCAACCCATGATTAGTACCAACATTACTACTAATATACTACTTAAGATACCACTATCAACATGATTAGTACCAAATTTACTACTAATAACTACTAAGATACCACTATCAACATGATTAGTACCAACATTACTACTAATATACTACTTAAGATACCACTATCAACATGATTAGTACAACATTACTACTAATATACTCCCAACCACTACTACATGATTGTCAACATTACTACTAATTACTCCCAAGATACCTACTACTGGCTAGTACCAACATTACTACTACCACATACCCACAAACTAGATTATTACCAATACTACTACTAATGTACTACCACAGCTCCGTCTACCACCATGATTAGTACCAATATCTACTACCATTATACTATGCAACTATCCACAAGATTAATACCAATATACTACTACTTATATACTATTCCAACTACCACCACGATTAGTACCAATACTACATAATGCACTACCACAGCTCAATTACTACCATGATTAGTACAAATATTATACTACTTATATACTATTCCAACTACCACTAAGATTAGTACCAATACTATTACTAATGCACTACCACAGCTTCGCCTACCACCATGATTAGTACCAATATACTACTACTTATATACTATTCCAACTACCACTAAGATTAGTACCAATACTACTACTAATGTACTACCACAGCTCCCCTACCACCACGATTAGTACCAATATACACTACTTATATACACCCAACTACCACTAAGATTAGTACCAATACTCCCAATTTTCCTAGATACGTTTGTATTTGGTCGTCCATTTGTGTTTCATTTTAATTTGTCACTCCTGTTTGTTCGTTTGCTTGATAAAGGCCTTGTTGGTCGAAACGTTGCTGTTTATTGTCACTGTTTCTGTATTTTGTAAAACTATAGTACTTTGTTTGTACGTGTTTCACCATGATTAGTACCAATATACTACTACTTATATACTATTCCAACTACCACCACGATTAGTACCAATACTACTACTAATGCACTACCACAGCTACCCCTACTACCATGATTAGTACCAATATTCTACTACTTATATACTATTCCAACTACCACAAAGATTAGTACCAATACTACTACTAATGTACTACCACAGCTACCCCTACTACCACAAAGATTAGTACCAATATACTACTACTTATATACTATTCCAACTACCACAAAGATTAGTACCAATACTACTACTAATGCACTACCACAGCTACCCCTACTACCACAAAGATTAGTACCAATACTACTACTAATGTACTACCACAGCTACCCCTACTACCATTATTAGTACCAATACTACAGTTACCAGGAAACTACCACCCACAACTACTACAGTCACTAGTACTATTGTATGCTATTTTTTTGTTGTACTAATTTATCCGGTTTGTGTAACTTTCATTTCTTGTTGCTTATCAAACATAACAACAGAATAGAAACAGTGTTTGTTTGTTTTGCCGTCGACCGTTGGTACAATAACAGTAGAAAATGCTTTTATTCTGCAGGTGTGAGAACGATCCCTGATTTGCAAAAGTCCTCAGTTTCAGTACCAGACCGCGTACGCACGTTTTCATACCACAGGTCGGCCATTCCATCCATCAAACAATCCTCAACTTCACAATCATTCATCCGCGTCGATCTAATCCCTTTCATGTCCATCTTGGAAAGCTGTTTTTCAATATTCCTGCGTTCGTTAATTTATTCATTTATTGCTGCATTGAAACGCTCGCACCCGCGTGCATCAGTCATCTAGCCTGTCCCATCGTTTCACTTCGATATGTTCTATTCATCCGGTTGACGGCTACCAACTTTCAGCACTCGCCGCCATAGTCCCCACCAGTGTTATTCCGCCCTAAAAATGAACAAAAGTTTTTTCGTTGAAACTTCCACCCATGAGTTGTGATGTCTTCTTCGTTAAATCATCTGTTTAAAAGTTATCCCCCACCCATCCTTACAATTCTACGCGAACACACCAACGATCACATCGTTACCTGTTTCCTTCCATGCCCTGACAACCTTCCCTGAGGTATTTCAATCGGTGGAATAATACATGCAAATGCGTGGACGCGCTAGATGAAAGGATTTGATTGAACTAAAATGTCCGGAACGTTCAATAGTTTTTTTTATACGCGTCCCAGATGTTTTCAATAGACTTTTGAAATAACAAATAACGTACCATCTGTAATTTTTTTTAAATATTATTATTCATCTCAACGTTCTATATCTTAATTCGTGTCAGTCAGAACGATTTATCGTATTCACAAACCACGTTTTTTTTAATCAAAGAAAATCTCAAAGTATTTTTATGTTATATAAAATTGTATACACGTAAGTATATATAATGTGAAGTATTTCGATTTTAATTGAATACTTAATTGTGTTAGTTTGTGAAGGAGACTAAACAGAAAGGAGAAGTGTTTGTTGACAATACTTTAAATTTCAATAAGATATATATAAGAAGAGGCTACATCAAACAAACAAATATGAAATACACAAACAAAAATGTTATGTTTTCTTTGTGTAAATTCTTGTAATTATCAAATGGGTTTGTTTTTTTAACAGACTCAATTCCGTCTTATGAATGTTGTATAAAAGTATTCTTGAAGGAGAAAGTACTCGATCTTGTAAAACATTTCTTGAAGAAAGAAGTACTCGATCTTTAAACATTTTTGAAGAAGAAAGTACTCGATCTTGTAAACATTTCTTGAAGAAGAAGAATAATTTAAACATTTCTTGAAGAAGAAAGTACTGATTTGTAAACATTTCTTGAAGAAGAAAGTACTCGATCTTGTAAACATTTCTTGAAGAAGGAGTATCGATCTTGTAAACATTTCTTGAAGAAGGAAGTACTCGATCTTGTAAACATTTCTTGAAGGAGAAAGATACTGGATCGTGTAAACATTTCTTGAAGAAGGAAGTACTATCTCTAGTAAACATTTCTTAAAGAATCAAGAACTCGCTCTTGTAAACATTTCTTGAAGAAGGAAGTACTCGATCTTGTAAACATTTCTTGAAGAAGGAAGTACTCGATCTTGTAAACATTTCTTGAAGAAAGAAGTACTCGATCTTGTAAACATTTCTTGAAGGAGAAAGTACTCGTTCTGAAAACATTTCTTGAGAAGAAGCACTCGTCTTAAACATTTCTTGAAGAAGAAGTACTACTCTAGTAAACATTTCTTAAAGAAGGAAGTACTCGATCTTGTAAACATTTCTTGAAAAGAAGTACTCGTTCTGAAAAACATTTCTGAAGAAGGAAGTATCGTCTTGTAAACATTTCTTGAAGAAGAAGTACCGATCTAGTAAACATGTCTTGAAGAGAGTATGTTCTTACGATTAACATGCTTCAAGACGGAAGACTCACTCTTCTAAACATTTTTGAAGACAGAAGTACTCTCTGATCTAAACATTTCTTGAAGAGAAGTACTCTCTGATCAAACATTCCTTGAGAAGAAAGTACTCTCTGTCTAAACATTCCTTGAAGACAGAAGTACTCTCTGTCTAAACATTCTTGAAGAGGAAGTACTTACTGATGTAAACATTTCTTGAAGACATAAGTACTTACGATGCTAAACATTTCTTGAAGACAGGAAGTACTCGATCTAGTAAACATTTCTCAAGACGGAAGTAGTTACTAATGTAAACATTTCTTCAAGAACGGAAGTACTTACTGATGTAAACATTTTTCAAGATGAAGTACTCCTGATGTAAATATTTCTTGAAGACAGAAGTACTTATTGTCTAAACATTTCTTGAATACGGAAGTACTCGATCTTAAACATTTCTTCAAGACGGAAGTACTTCTGATGTAAACATTCTTGAAATCGGAAGTACTTAGAGATGTAAACATTTCTTGAAGACAGAAGTACTTAGATGTAAACATTTCTTGAAGGCAGAAGTACTCGCTGATGTAAACATGTCTCACTATAAATGTGATGTCTGAAATGAGAAACATAAACAATTACTTGAAGAAACCATTCCTTTATTAACTCTCAATTTAGTTGCGCTAGATATTACACATTACATTGTCTGTACAGCTTTATCATGCTAAACATTACTTTGTGCTTGGTAATTTGTGCCTCACTAAATACTATCTAGGTCGAAAACTTTGGTTTCCAATGCTTTTATTGTTTCTCTTCTTTTTCCACTTCTAGTTTTTCTGTATTTATCTCGTTATTCGTTTTTAGTCACATATTTTCATTCATTTTTAACCGTTGTAATATCTTTGTCAAAGTCTATATGTAGTGTTCAGTGACATTCGTCACTTTTGTTGTATCATTTGCTTGATGAAGACCTTTTTGGTCGAAACGTTGCTGTGTATTATCATTGTTTTTGTATTTTGTAAATCTACAGTATTTTATTATTACGTGTTTTGCCATTCTACATAGTTTTACTGCAGTCTCCATCTATCATCAAAAAAATTAAAAATCCTGACCTAGGGAGTCCATCTCCTAGACGAGCCATTGCCCTGTTGCCTTTGACCTCATGGTCAAAGTTTCCTGTCTACACCGCTGGGAGGTGGGGTTGACTTGTGTGTTCTGAGGGTCATCAGCAGGCTACTAATTTCACCTTTCACCCTCCTAAGAGAGACTAGCGATCCCAACCCTGCCAGTGCAGGGCTAGGCTCAGGACACACCTTGTAGACCTCTCCATCTATATTGACATGGTTATGAGTGCGCCTGTCCAACACTAGTAGGGATCCTACAGGGAGCAACGTTCTAACCTTTCTTGGCAAAGACTGTTTATATATCAGCGATGTCTATTTCTATCTGATAGAGATAAGTACAATGGTAGTATTCATAACTAGATGGACAAATGGCAGTATTCATAACTAGATGGACAAATGGCAATAGTCAAACAGGATAGACAAATGGAAGTATTCCTTCAGAGATGGACAAATGGCAGTATTCCTACAGAGATGGACAAATGGAAGTATTCCTACAGAGATGGACAAATGGAAGTATTTGAGACTATTTCAATATAGCAGGACAAAGAGATCAAATTGAAGACCAGCTCTTACATGAATCAGTTCTGAATGACTCTACTACGATCAATAAATGTTCACTAACAAGCTATAGTATAACTCAGAATACATGGTAATATAAAGGGAGGTTTTCTTCTTGTAAATTCTAATCATTTTATACAATTTTGTGCAATTTCAAACAATATGCTTGCTCCAGTAATAGTTACGAATAAGTGAAAATGACACTGAGTTGAAGATGGATAAGGGGGATATTCTTCGGTCTCTTCGCAACTTTCTGTTGGATGAGGACACTAAAATCGATGTTGAATCGATCAAGCGATTTAAGCAGTTTGGAGTTAAGCGTTGTTCAAGTCGAACTGGATGCCTGAGAGGCAGAGTGAGAGGTGTGTTTAATCAGCGAGCACAGGAACCATCAGTATGCATACTCTTCGATATTTGTTGGGGGAGACTGAGCACCTATGGGTCTGCCCGGAGTGCAATGACGTCAGTTTAGTAACCAATAACCAATAACGAAAATGATACTGATTAAACCAGATAATATATATCTAATGAGGTAATCCTTCTGAGAACTAACACATATCGTAAAGACTCAAATATGTAGTCATAGTAGACCTTTATTCATACGATCTTGCCCGCCTGCCCAGCGTGTTCGAAGCGCGTTGGACGACAGTGACAAGCTTCCTGTGAGTGGGTTCAATTCCACGGGCTGACAGAAAAGCCACAGGTTCTCAAGATTTATGTCCATGGCACCGAACCGATGGGTTACGATGTCCATGCACCGAACCAAAGAGCTGAAAGCTCAAGTGCTTCTGGATCGAAAAAAAAAACCACAGAGAATATATATCTAATGAGGTAATCTTTCTTGAACTTCATATCGTAAAGACTGAAATATATGGTCATAGCAGGCCTTTATTCATATCATCATGATGAAGTTGAACAGTTTGTTTTGTCAGATTGCTGCATTTGATCCAAAGCTTCTGCGTCTTCTTGTCTTTTTCTTTTTCTATCAACAATTGCAGGTTTGTGCTTTCCAGCATGTTAATGTTAAACCATTAACATGTTAAACCATAAACCATATGTTAAACCAACCATATGTTAAACCATGTAACCATGTTTAACACAAACCATGTGTAACCATTTAAACCATGTGTTAACCATCAAACCATATTTAACATGTTAAACCATATGTTAACATGTTAACCATGTGAACCATGTAACATGGTTAAGCCATGTTAAACCATGTTAGCATTAACAGGTTGTTTAAACCATGTTAAACCATATGTTAAACCATGTTAAACCATATGTTAAACCATGTTAAACCATGTGTTAAACCATGTTAAACCATGTGTTAAACCATGCTAAACCATATGTTAAACCATGTTAAACCATGTGTTAAACCATGTTAAACCATGTGTTAAACCATGTTAAACCATGTGTTAAACCATGCTAAACCATATGTTAAGCCATGTTAAACCATGTGTTAAACCATGTTAAACCATATGTTAAACCAGTAACCATATGTTAACATGTTAAACCATGTTAACATGTTAAACCATGTGTTCAACTGAAACCATGTATTATTTATGCCTACGTCAAAGAACATGGTAAAACTATAATCTAGTGGCGGAGAAAGAGCATACTGAATCTTACATTAGTTGCTGTATCGTAGCTGCCGATGTGCCACCCGCAAGGAAAGCAAAGAATAGTACCTCAAACTATCACATAGTACTTGTAGGCGTGTAACTGGCACAACGTACAATCGCTCTTAGGGTCAGATCACATATAAATCACAAAGAGTGGTTAAACAAGTGGTCGTTATGGATGTTCAAAGAAGAAGAAGATGAAGCTCTCTAGGTATGTAAAGACATGCTTTAACTGATGTTTGTTTATCGAGATATGTGTAGCTTTTTCCTCTCTAGAATGTCTTTACTTTGTTTCATACAATAATAGAATAAGATTTGGATACAATAATGGGCACTGAACGTTACTGTGAAATGTGCAACCGGAAAACAGCGAGGACGATGACAAGGGTAATATGTTTTCAACAAAACAAGGTATGTATGACTTTAATGAAAAACTGCGTTGGACTGCGGGTGACTAGTCCTCTGTGTGTGCGGGTTCACTTCCGCGGGCTGGCAGAAAACCACAGGTTCCCCAGATTCACGGTGTTCGTGGCACCGAACCGAAGGGTTACGGTGTCCATGGCAACGAGCCGAAGAGCTGAAAGCTCAAGTGGTTCTGGATCGGAAAAAGAAACAAAAATGAAAAATGAAAAACTGCAACTTACCTTCTATAAAAAGTCATATTTATATATGAAGTCCATTCCAAGTATTTTTCAATCAACCCAGCTTTGATTGCATGCTAGTGTGTGTATCTCAATACATATCTTTCTTGGACATATTCTGTCTGTCATTGTATTCTGTGCTCCCACATGTATACTGTCAGTCAACATATTCTGTCAGTCACATATTCTGTCAGTCATATATTCTGTTAGTCATATATTCTGTCAGTCATATATTCTGTCAGTCAACATATTATGTCAGTCATATATTCTGTCAGTCACATAATCTGTCAGTCACATATCTGCTAGTCACGATATTCTGTAGTCACATATATGTCAGTCAACATAAATGTCAAGTCACACATTATGTTTGATGACCCATCCATCTCGACATTCTGTCTTTGCTGAATCACAAGACCTCCACATGACACCGAGTGTTTCAATGCAAGTATCAATGCTTCTCTTCTCGCGACCTATAGAGAGATCAGACAATAAAACAGACGTCATTCAACAAATACTACCATTGATTAACATAATCAGAATATCTAAATCTCATTTAGGAGAAGATGGAGATATGTTGGACACACTTTGAGAAGAAATGATCAAAGAATATCAAATCAGGAATTGAAGTGGGATGCAAAGGGTTCAAGAAAGAGAGGACGACATAGGAGACCATGAAACGAACTTTGCTGAGAGAGGCAAGAAAAATCGGTCTCAGATCCATGGCGGAGATTGAACGAGTTGCCCATGATAGAGCGTTATTTAGAAATTACTTGCAGGCCCTATGTAACGTTTAACGAGAGGTATTATTATTATTATTATTATTATTATAACATCTCATTTCATCAAAAGAGTTGTATATGTTTATCATTTTTATTACTCTACTCTTTTTTTCAGTTTTCTTGTCATGACATACTTGATTTGTTCTTCTCCGCTCCTCGTTGAGCATAGGGCCCCTACAGTTGTTTGCCACTTTTTCCTGTCTCTCGCTGTTTTTCGTATGGCTTCCCTAGATAGTCCGTCATTCTTTAGTTCCACAAGAAGACTCAGATATGTAGTCAAACAAGAACTTTATTCATATGACCAGAATTGCAAAGAATAGTACCACTGTGATCTACTAGATATGTAGTAAGAGGCGACTGAGGGAGGGACATATGGAAGCTGAAATGAAAATCTGTCATATCCTAAAGGACGTAGCCATCAAAGACAGTAACTTAGTCGTTGACTTTATAGGCACCATTTATACGTTCAGTAGTTTGCCATTGCTTTCTGAACGGTGAGATCCATGAGATTTACCTTTTGTAAAAATCCCACGGAAACAAATTTGCTTCCAAATCTTTCCTTGGTGGGGTTTGAACCAGGTACGTTGGTTTCGTGATCAAGCACACTACCGCTTGAGCTACAGACGCTCACATAGGAGCTACCTAGTAAATTAAAAGCGTGCAGAAATCGGATGTCGCCCAATCGCTCTTAGGCTCAAAATCACATACAAATCCCAAAGTATGGTTTAACAAGTGGTCGATATGGAGCGTTAGCAGAAGAAGAAGAAGGAATATGACCAGGATGTAGTTAGTTGGGTTTCTCACATGACATCTGACCCAAGATTCTGCATACTCTTGGTTTTTTCTCCACATAGACGCATCTGACCCAAAGATTCTGCATACTTTTTTTTTCTCCACATAGACGCATCTGACCCAAAGATTCTGCATACTCTTGTTTTTTCTCACATAGACGCATCTGACCTCCAAAGAAGATTCTGCATACTCTTGGTTTTTTCTCCACATAGACGCATCTGACCCAAAGATTCTGCATACTCTTGTTTTTTCTCCACATAGACGCATCTGACCACAAGATTCTGCATACTCTTGGTTTTTTTTCTTCTAACAGATATTCAAGTTTGTACTCCTGGATAGCTAATGTTAATTTAAATTATGCAACTTAAAATATACGATCTATCTTTTCTTGTGGTGATGGTCAATAGTTTTCTTTGCTTTCTGAAAGTCATTGGTTAGAATCCAGGTCGTCTTGTTCGTTTTATTAGTGCATTTAGTCCTGAGATCCTAAGATTGTTGCTGGAGTTACGGAGCTTGTACGTTTGTGATACATTGGCGAGTTGGAATGACATTTGTGCGGAAAGTTACCAAACCATGTAGTGATCCCTGATGTAATGAAATCAATCCTTCGCCTTTAAACATCTCTCGTCCAGTGGTTACCGGGGTCCAATTTTGGGTGAAAGATAGAATGACTGTTACCTGCCACGCATGTCGTAAGAGGCGACTAAGGAGGTTTGACTGAAATCAGATGCATGTGTCCTAAACGTGTAGAAGTCTATGCGTTTAGGGCCTACCAAACCAATGTGCAACGTTCTTGGCAAAGACCAAACATATCACAAAGAGTGATTAAAATTGGTAGTAAAGAACGAACGCAAAGAAGAAAAGGAGGAGAAGAAACACCTTCTCAATCTACGTAGTACATACTATTTGGAATAGAACTGATAAGAAAACAAAGATCAGAATACTAAGAGCATGCATATTACCGTGTCAACTATGGGTGTGAAGCATGGACGTTTAACAAGACAGTGGAAAAATATATGTGACCATTTGAATATAAGTGTTACAGAAGAATAATCCTATACCATAGACAGAAACGAAAACAAATATATCTATTCATAAAAACTCAAAATAGAAGAAAATTGTCGGATGTTACAAATAACAATGAGAAAATTGAAGTAGCTTAGACATATAGAGAGAAATGGCGGTTTGGGGAAGATCATTATGGAAGGACATCTCGTCAAATATCCCGGGAAAGAGGAGAAGAGAAAGACAACGGGGAAGATGGTTTCAGGAAGTAACTAATTTTTTGAGCATGAGGAACACAGAGGCGGGGAATCTGGCCTATGAGAGAGCAAAATACCGACAAACTGTACGGATAGAAAAGTTCTAGACAGTGCAAACTATTTGATGATGATGAGGATGATGATGATGTTGATGAGTACATCCCATTACTTATCATCATTGTTGCACAAGCACCACTATTCTATTCTATTCTTTTATACTTTCTTACTATCAAACCACATATACACATACTAGAGTCTAGATAACACAACCTCTTTGTGACTCCCCCTTATCTCTCACTCTCTATCTCTCTCCTCCTTCTCTCTCGTCTTTCAATTCTTGTCGTCAGATTCTTTCAATTATGATTTGTAAAGGTTCCCATTAGGCAAGAATAATGCAGAAAACTAAATCCGATTGCTGTTTACTTTTAGAATCAATTGATCCTTCTCTAATACTCTTAGGTTTAAGATTGGTTGAAGCTTCCTTCGTCATCCAACACTGCAGGGAAGATTTCTCGTTTCGTCTCCTGCGGACGGTGGAATATTTTAATCCTCCCAACCAGAGACGCAGCTCCCTCTAGCGGTGGAATATTGCCGCTATGCTGTATACCCGCCAATTTTATAGGCGTTTATAATAATTGAAATAATTTATATATACAAATATTGACTAACTTGACGTAATTAAAATAAGTATGACACAATGTTTACAATTTTACTTAATGTATTTTATTTTAAATTGTTGTCCAAGTTTTTATGGCAACACTCACATTTAAAGCGCTCGTTCGAACACATTTTACCCCTCGTGAAGGAGAGTTTTACTTAGATTAAAATGCTCTTTTCAATCACTAATGGTCAGAGATAATGGGAGAGCAAAAATGAATCGTAGGGAATTCAATAAGCTTAGAAAGTTCCACATTATTTGGATAGAATAAGATGGATGCGGACCCGCTCAAAAGATAAGAAATTTGCCCATACATTTCCCCCCTAGTCTTCGCTAATTGCCGCTAATGTCTAATTCATCTGATGGTTTCTTCTGTTTGCGAGACAGAAGTTCTAGAAATAAAATGTCTACAAGAATTCTTTCTTTTGTATCAAATGTTACCCCTATTCTCTACTTAGATATTTTCTCTATTTTCTTCTCTGTCTAGTTAACAGCCGTGATTCAAACGTGTCTGGGAGTATTCTTACTTTGTATCTTCATTATAGCCACATTCCTTCTCATATTATAATGGGTGGACACAATAATATTCTTTGATGATATTTTACAAAGTATTCAGATCTGTCTGGCAGACATTTTTTCAAATCATAAGTGGTTTGTTCTGATTAATGGTACACTTAAATGTGTCGGGTAGCACGCTCAGTACAAGTAAACATTCTAGATGTTTCTGTTTTAGTTTATCAAGGGACGTAATATGGAAAGGATTTCCTGAAAGATGGAAACTTAGTTGCTGCAGACAATCCGTTGTCATGGTAATTATGTCCACAATTTGTGAATGTTTCTGGCCATTAAGAAAATATTTTCTTTTTCAATAAAATAATAAATTGTCTGTTAATTGATGTCACGTGGATGAATTGTCTGGCTTCTGAAGTAAAAGTTTATGTGATTCTGGAAGGGTACAGTTCTTGTTACATTTAACTACCGTATACGAAGGCGGCATCCAAGCAAATAGGAGAAGAGAAAGACCAAGGAGAAGATGGATTCAGGATGTAACTGATGGCTTGAGCATGGCCGCTGCAGAGACAGGACGTCTGGCCTATGAGAATGAGAAAATCCGAAGGACTCATAAATGTGGCAAAGTTCTGCTAAGGACAAGCTATTTGATGATGATGATACGTGGCTATCCGACTGAATGAGTAAAATAAACATCTTGGGTCTCCACAAACCTCTGCCCCTTTAGTACTTACTGTCCGTTCCAATTTTGACGCATTTCCGTGCCATGAAGGGTTTGGTTGTTTAGAACTTTCTTCCTTTGTCGTTTTTAGTTTTGTCCCAAATTGATTTTGTCGTTAGTCGATATTTATTATTGTATGAGAACCGTGATAGCGTAGTGGTTAGTTCACTTGCTTTGTAGGTTCGTAGTTGGGGTTGAATTACATATTGGGAGGGGATTTTGTAGGCGCGTGGTTGGGGGTTCAGTTACATATTGATAATGGAGTTTTCGTAGGCGCGTGGTTCGGGGTTCTGTTACATATTGAGAATGACATTTTTGTAGGAGCGTAGTTGGGGTTCATTTATATATTGGGAGTGGAGTTGTCGTAGACGCGTAGTTGGTTTTCAATTACATATTGGGAGTGGAGTTGTCGTAGACGCGTAGTTGGGGTTCATTTACATATTAGGGGAGTTTTAATAGAATCGTGTCCTGGGTTCAGTTTCATATTGGGAGTGACATTTTTTGTCTAAAGACCGTAGCTGCTCTTGAGTCTACCCAAAATTAATAGAAGTAGTAACGTACATAAACAGAATCATTTACTGTAGCAGCAGTTAGGTACGAGAATATGGTGTGATTTGTATGTGATCTGAGCCTAAGCGCGATTGTACGTTGTGCCAGTTATGCTCCCACAAGTAGGCCAGCACATCCTATTTCTGAGCTTCCTTTTATTTACTAGGGAAGCTATGCCCGCGTGCCCAGCGTGTTCGTAGCGCGTTGGACGACAGGCGAACGCCCCTGTGAGTGCGGTTAATTTCTCGGGCTGGTAGAAAAGCTACAGGTTCCCAGATTTACGGTGTTCGTGGCACCGAGCCGAAGGGTTACGATGTCCATGACACCGAGCCGAAGAGCTTTCAGCTCAGGTGCTTTTGGATATTAAAAAAAAAAATTACTCGGCATATATCAATAAAGACAATTTTACTACAAACACGTAGATATTTTAGATTATTCTTTTTCTTTGGTTGATTAGTTTCTTGATTGATTTATTGATTGATTTAGTGTTAGTATAACCGCAATCTGTTGAGCCACTATATGCCTCAATCTCTTTCGCACTACAGAAACTCTAAGTAGAAGCTGACAGGAGGTTGCATCTCTATGATCAACATATCTGATACCACAGTAAAGCATAACTCCAGATGTGGTAATTTAATTTGAGAGTTTTTCTGTTTGTAACCCTCGTCTTCTTTGTCGTCACACTGCTACCGGGTTGTTTCCCAGTGTCGTGGTTTTCTGTGTTTGTCTTGCGCTGCTCTGGTGGCTTGGGTGATTGTTATTTTTGCTCTTTTACATGATTCTGCTATACAATCTACCCATCTTTTTCGTGGTCTTCCTCTCATTTTCTTTCCTGATGTCTGTTGTAGAAGACTCTGTACACTGTGGAGTTTGGATGCATTTTTCTTAATTGGCGAAACCATTTCATTCTTTGTTTCCCAATGTATTTTATGCAAGGTTCTGTGTTAACTTTCTTTCTTATGCTGATGTTGGTGACTCTGTCTTTTCTGGTGTTGGCAACATTTCGCAGGCAGCACATTTCATATGTTGTTATTTTTTGTGACTGTTCTTTGCTTAGTGTCCATGTATGGCTCTGGTAACACAAAGTAGGTATGAAAATGCTGTTGATCATCTGTTGCTTAGCTGTCAGTGAAATTGTTGGGTTCCTTAACAATGGGGCTAGCTGGTATGTTACAGCATTTGCTTTTTATACTCTACCCTCTATCTAATCTCCCGTCTTCTGTGAATATGACTCCTAAGTATTTAGATTCTTTCACTTGTAAAATCTTACAGTTACCAATCTGAACAAATTTGTTACATGTTAGATAATATGCATACACTTTGACCTAAATTTGCGTTCACTTATTCTACATGCCATTTTTCCTCATGAAACACGACATATTCTTCTGTATATCCACATATTTATTGTTCATTATTCAAGATAATTTTGTTAACACTTCTTGTACTACAACTGCATACAATATTCGTGTATGTTTATTCAATGTCCATGAATGACTTACATATGACAGAATAGTCTAGACACAACGCTAAAATACATATTATCAAATGACAGGGATGCTTTTCATAGAGTACTTCTGGCTCCACTTGTATCTTTTAATGTGTTTTTAATCTGTCTTATCTCGTTCTGGTTTCCCTCCATCATCTACGTGGGATGTACTAGGATTTAATTAATGAATGATTTAATCCATACACTTTGCTTCATCTTCTTCTTCAGTGATCTCTAATTTTGCGCGTAATCCGCTATAGATCATCACTTTGTTCACTTCAATATTCAAATATTTAACACCAGTGCTTCTCAGGTTTTTAAGGAATAATGCACCCCATCGTTTTCTTACACAATTTAGCCTCTTCTATCACCTTTAAGTATTTATGTTGAGTTTTGCACTAGTTTTATCCTTTGTTCTAGTAGTGTACTAGAATTGCCAGCTGTTTTCCCTACTCGAAAAGGTATTTTACACCAACGTTCTCATCTCCAATTACAGCTTCGAAAATTGATCGTCTTCACCGGTGATCTATAAAACTATTTTGTAGAAGTTATAATTCTATAAAAGATCCATTAATAATCCACATTGCACCTCGTGGGACATAATCGACGATTACGTCCACGTATTAATATACGATAAAAAGCACTGTTCTCAACGTCCTAGTTAAAAAAAAATACAAACAGTATGTCCGCTTTTGTAGAAAATGGTTAATCTCACTCTTATCTAAAAGTATTACTCTCTCTCTCTCTCTTATCTAAATATTATTATTCCCACTCTAACCTAAAATTATTTTTCCCACTCGTATCTAAAATTATTATTCCCACTCATATCTAAAATTATTATTCCCACTCATATCTAAAATTATTATTCCCACTCATATCTAAAATTATTATTCCCACTCATATCTAAAATTATTTTCCCACTCATATCTAAAACTATTATTCCCACTCATATCTAAAATTATTATTCCCACTCTAACCTAAAATTATTTTTCCCACTCATATCTAAAATTATTATTCCCACTCATATCTAAAATTATTATTCCACTCATATCTAAAATTATTATTTCCCTCATATCTAAATTATTATTCCCACTCATATCTAAAATTATTATTTCCACTCATATCTAAAATTATTATTTCCACTCATATCTAACATTATTATTCCCTCTCATATCTAACATTATTATTCCCTCTCTTACCTAAAATTATTATTCCCTCTCTTACCTAAAATTATTATGCCCTCTCATATCTAAAATTATTATTCCCACTCATATCTAAAATTATTATTCCCACTCATATCTAAAATTATTATTCCCACTCATATCTAAAATTATTATTCCCACTCATATCTAAAATTATTATTCCCTTTCTTTTCTAAACTTATTATGTCACTCTCTTATCTTCTTCTTCTTCTTCACCCTTCGCCCCTAGAGAATCATAGGTCCGCAACCAAAGCCTTCCAAGCCCTCCTATCTAAGGCCATCCTTTCCAGATCTCTCCACTCACTTCCCATTTTCTTGCAGTCCGTCTCCAACTCCCGTCTCCAGGTGTTCCTGGGTCTTCCCCTTCCTCTATTGCCCTGGAGGTTCCATCGGAGAGCCTGTCTTGTGATGCTGGTAGGGGGTGTCCTCAGCGTGTGTGTCCTATCCATCACCACCTTCTGCTCCTTATCTCTTGTTCCATCTGTCGTTGTCCTGTTCTATCCCAAAGTTCCCTGTTTGTAGTCCTGTCATACCATCGCAGATGGAGTATCCTGCACAGATATATATTGATGAATGTCTGCAACCCCCTTAGTTGTTCTATATTCCTCCTCTCCATATAAAAGGACAGCCTTGATATTTGGGTTAAAAATCATAACTCTATTATATATTATAATTATTGAACTCTCTTATCTAAAGTTATTATTTAACTCTCTTATCTAAAATTATTATTCCCTTTCTTTTATTAACTTATTATTTAACTTTCTTATCTTAAATTATTATGTAACTTTCTTATCTACAATTAGGATTCCCTTTTTATCTAAAATGTATTTTTATCTACCATTTCACTGTCCTCTGTTATCAAATTTATCTAATTTGATCGGTTTTTAATTGTTTTTCCTTTTCTTAACGCATTCGGCCTAAAGTTTTTAGAATATATTAAGTACTCTAAAAACATTACTCGGCTCTCAATGCAATTTGTATTTCATATTTTGCATATTCTTTGTCTCTTTTTTAACATTACTAAAATTATATGACGAAAAATGTCTGCTTTGAAAAAAAAAACCCAGGAAGGAAAAGTCTAGGGAGATTACCCAGGTCATGAAAAGGATGATGCATACCACCAACTAAGTAGAGAGGAACAGGAGGTGATTTTTCGTCTACGAACAGGGCACAATATGCTGAGGTACCATCTATTTAACAAATATAAAAAGGCTCCTCTGGCATATGCACATTTGGCACCAGCAAGATGACAAAGACACACAGACTGTAAGAATGTCCAACATACAGTGAACAGAGAGAAAACACATGCCCAACAAGTGTTTACCAGTTCAAGATAAGCTATATGGAGATGTACATGGACTCTGGTTGGCCACTAACTACTTTAAAAGTATACAAATCGATGTCAGTCCAAGACAAGCTATATGCAGATGTACATGGACTCTGGTTGACCACTAACTGCTTTAAAAGTTTACAAATCGATGTCAGTCCAAGACAAACTATATGCAGATGTACATGGACTCTGGTTGACCACTAACTGCTTTAAAAGTTTACAAATCGATGTCAGTCCAATACAAAATATATGCAGATGTACATGGACTCTGGTTGACCACTAACTACTTTAAAAGTTTACAAATCGATGTCAGTCCAAGACAAACTATATGCAGATGTACATGGACTCTGGTTGACCACTAACTACTTTAAAAGTTTACAAATCTATGTCTGAAAATATTGGAGGAAGAAGAAGAAGAAGAAGGAAATAATTCAAATATTTTGAAATTATCTTTTACTAATAAAATACATTCACCATCATCAGTCCACCTAAGGACACATGTCGCAGAAAAAAGCAATGTCCACCCGATTAGATCTTGTGCAATTTTAACCTCTATAGTATCTGGTTCTGACAAAACTTACTAGCGCAAACAAAAGCAAAATGTTAGATATATATTTATCAAGGACTGTTAGGGTGGCGACGATCTTATTACGACAAGTTATTTTATGATGATGAACCACCCGTGTGTTGACGCAGCTCGCAAGATATAAAATCACGTCTAAGTAAGGCCAGAACCGCTTTTGCCTGAATGAAACTAGTATGGAAGTCCAAAATCTACAATAGGACCACAAAGCTTAAACTCTATAAAAGCATTGTTTTGCCAGTTTTGCTCTACGGATCGGAATGTTGGAGGATGACCAAAGGAGATACTAGCAGGCTGTCAGTTTTCCACCACTCTTGTCTTCGCAGAATCTTGGGAATCTTTTGGCCAGTAAAATATCCAATAACCAACTACTCCAAGATACAAGACAAGAGGCAATGAATGACATACTCAAAAAGAGAAGATGGAAATGGCTCCGACATGTTATGAGAATGAGACAAGAAATGCCTGCAAGGGTAGCCCTCACTTGGACACCAGAAGGAAAGAGAAAGAAAGGCAGACCACGGACAACATGGAGGCGCATGATGGAAGAGGAACTGGACACCGCATCTCTGACGTAGGGCTCTGCGCTGAAGGTTGCACGGCACAGAAGAGCATGGAAAGTCCTTTCTGAAGCCCCATGTGTCACTAGGCATGACGGGATTAAGTAAGAAGTTAGGTGGCGACGATCTTATTAGGACAAGGTATTTTATGATGATGAACCGCTCATGTATTGACGGGGCTCGCATGGGGAGCAAAGAATAGTAACACTGCTATCTACAAGGTATGTCGTAAGAGGCAAATGAGATAGGGGCCTAGGGAGTGGTTAACATCACTCCGGCTGACATTACTTCCCAAATCTAACATACACATTAAACTCCGAGGTTCGAACTAAGACCACTCGTCGGTGAAGCTTGAGCACTAACAATTAATGGCTCTAAAAACATGGCTCTATGACACATTTTTTGTAAATACACGAAAATAGAAGTGAGACAATGATGTCAGGGAGACAGCGGGCTCCAAAGCGGACTGATGTCGTTCGGTTCACGAAATAAATTTTTTTCTGAAATCTCTAAGATTGTTTCCGCAGCTACGGAGTTCAAGCTTTGTGCATTACTCTCTGCAGGTGTTGTCATTCTCCTGAGATAGACCGAACCATATGCTTAATGTTCTTGGTGGGTCTCTGCTGTTCAGTGGTTAAGCCGTTGCTATTCTTTCCGAAGATCGTAAGTTCAAATCCGGATCGCGCCGTTCTGTTCACGAATCCATCTTTACCAAAGATCCCTAAGATTATTGTGAAGCTACTGAGGTCGTGCTTAGCTCAATACTCTTGGCATATAGCATACCATTTTTTAGTGGAGGAATGAGCATATGGAGTTAAACCCGATGTAACGAATTCATCTGACGGCCTTGGAACATTTAGGCCCTTTGACTTTAAACGCATTAAAAAACTTCAACCAGCTCACTACGCGATGACAATAAGGACAAGCGGCATGTAATCCCAGACTGTTTATTCTAATCACAAACTGGATTAAGTTATACAAATATATATATTTTTTAAATATATCGATCTATACATGAACGGAGTGAGCTTCTGTAGCTTAAGTAGTAGTGAGCTCGATCTCAATCCAAGCGTTCCTGGTTCAAACACCGCGGAGAGCAAGTTTGGAAGCAAATTAGTTACCTTGAATTTTTACGAACTGTAAAAATAGATAACACCGTTCAGAAAGCATTAGCAAATTACTGAACGTGTAAGTAAGTAAAAAAGTAAAGGAACCCTTTCATACCTCGGGGTATATATGTCAATACAGTGTTAGGCCTAGTATTTTTCATTAACCGTCGGCACACGATGGGTGATGTGGTCATCATCACGCCAGCCGCCTTTACTTTCCCAGAGCATGTCTGGTACCTAGTTGAGGCTGGGTCGACCTGAGAGCCGTCGAGGTCGGGAAAAATTCCACGCGCATTGCGGGAGCTGAACCCAGACCACCAGCCTTGTGAAGCGAGTTCACTAACAACTACGCTACAGCGGCTCTCCGTACGTGTAAGTGGTGGATAGAAAATCGACGGCTCGTTACGTCTGAAGTCGGAGTAAGCCCACCTGCATGGTGAGGGACACTGATAATAAGGAAAACAGGGCTCACGCAAAAGCAATCAGAGGCGCCATGGCTGCGCCTGAATTTATATCTGGCGAACACAAGAAGAAGAAGATGATGAAGACTCGTTTACAGTTGTTGATGGTTACGTCATGTAAAGGATATTCTAAGATTGTCATTCATTCACGTATGAACTGGTGAGTAATATTCAGATAGCATTGTTTGTATTGGTAATATTTTCTTCTGCGAGCGCTCCATATCGACTACTTATTAAACCACTCTTTGTGGTTTTATATGATCTGAGCCTAAGAGCGATTGTGCGTTGTGCCAAGTTATGCGCCTATGGGTGCCTAATCCAACACATCCCATTTCTTGTCAAGCTTTTTATGTACTACGATAGCTTTCCCTAGAACTGTGGGACGGATAGGCTTGCAACTTGAACGTCATCTCTCTATCTCTCTCTCTCGCGATCGTTCTTACTGCAGTTTTTATCATTCTAATGTGATATATAAGCAGCTTAACACCAAGAACGGATGTACGTTTCACAATTTTCAGTGCCATTTGGAGCTCTAGTGCTTATCCTTCTGTGGTGTGTTCGGTTTCAACCAGCGTTTACTGGGTTCGCTCTCCGTTCGGACGTCATCTTACTCGTCTAGGATAACTGGCGTCCGAAAAGTATTACCCTTTGCCAATGTTTGGGTTTGTGTATTGGTAATATTAAACACTTCTTATTGACTATCCAATGAACACATGCTTTGACCACAATCTTCACTTCAATAATTATCGCCGCGAAATATATCTTTCATGCATGGACAAGTTATCATACACAGTCACGCAAACCTGATCGACCAACTATCATGCTTTGTGTGCGTGTCTGTTACCGCTCAACTGCGTGAATATGCATCTGCGTGAGTTGTGTGATTATCGCCTCTCGGTTTCATGTGTATAATTTTTTTTTTCCTTCCCGCGGCTACTGTAGGAGAAGACGGTTGAAGTGATCGATGGGAAATTAAGACGATGTGTGTGATGAGGTAGCTAGATTGTTGCTTAATTGTGAGATAGGTCGATCTTTTATTGCCTAATTACTGGATGCCTCGATCATTCACATTCCAATTATCTCCCCATATACTACTGACTGCGTGATGTGGAACAGTAGTTTGGCGTCATTAGCAACTAACTTTAACTGCTTCGATGTTTGATAATGAGTTCAATATCATGCTCAGTGGCGGCTCGCGATCATTTTTGTTGGTGGGGCCAGACATTTTTTCTGGATAAATCATGGTTTTGGGTTGCTATATTTTATTTTATAAAATAATAAATACACGTTATACATTATTTTTTGTGGGGCCAGGCCCCACTGGCCCTTAATGACGAGCCACCACTGATCATACTGTTAGATTTACTCATTTCTTTCTTCACAAAACACAATTTAATAAATGTTTATTTATTGAATACCAGCTCTTGACTTCTTGTTTCTTAAATATACGTATATTCTTTCTCTTCAGTTCTTTTTCTTCTTCTTCGGACGCTGTATAACGACCACTTGTTAAACAACTCTTTGTGATTTGTATGTGATCTGAGCCTAAGAGCGATTGTACTTTGTGCCAGTTATACGCCTACAAGTAGGGGGAAGCACATCCGATTTCTGTGGACGCTTTTTGTTGACTAGCTTCCCTAGGCCCCTACCTCAGTCGCTTCTTACTACATGCCTTGTAAGTCGCAGTGTTAATATTTTTTGCTCCATTGTAAGCCTTAGCAACACCCGCGCGTTTGTCTTTAGTAAAAGAATAGTATGACGGATAGCGTAATGGATAAACGTTGAACTGTCAATTTGGACACACGAGAATAGTGTGTTCATTCCTACACTCGACGCTACCACACGTGAATAAAGGAGTTGGCTCTACTATCTCCTGCGCACTATAGTTTACAAATGTGAAGTGAAATGCATTTCATACCATCATGTCTGAAAATACTACGGTCATAAGTTTAAATTTTTATTTTAAAATGAACAGAAAGTTTTTTTTACTACATACCTTTTAAAACAACCATTTTTATATAGGAGTTTTTTCAAACTTAACTCTTTCCACGCCAATTGCAGTACACTGCGCCGCAGCGGAATTCCGTTGAATACCAATCGCCGCACACTTCGCTATTCATGTCGGTTCCCTTATAAGAAATCTTTCTAGTTTTACTTCTATTATTTTATTTCTACTACTATTTAACCTTGTTATTCTAATAGTTTGTTCAGTTTTCTTAAAATTAGTATATAATGAGAGATATATATTTTATTTATTGTGTAGTCGTCCAGTATTTTTTTATTTCTTTTTTTTGCCTCCTTGAATTAACTGTGTAAAAATGAGGAAATAAATACGTACGAAATGAGTTAACCGTCTCTTAAGTCGACCCAGCTTCAAT
The DNA here is from genome assembly GCA_020796225.1 of Arion vulgaris. Taxonomy (NCBI): domain Eukaryota; kingdom Metazoa; phylum Mollusca; class Gastropoda; order Stylommatophora; family Arionidae; genus Arion; species Arion vulgaris. The sequence continues at coordinate 17,337,575 of CM036771.1, forward strand.
TGGGAACCAGAGAAATACTGGAAAGTAATGGTAACTTCTTGGAACGCCAGCAACACTCAAAGTGAGTAATAGCTCAAGGTAAAATGCCGGTCTTCACCAATATACCTCACGGTATGAAAACGGGTTTCTTTATTATTTTAATTTAAACAAAATATAAATGAAATAGATGCTTGCATCTTAGAAAAGGGGAAACTTAATTATCTCATGTGTTCTAATAAAAAGAGGATTTTGGTAAAACTAATTGTTTGTCCTCTTCATAAATAGCGTAACTATGTTTTCCCCTTTTACCGCTGTACATGCTCAATAACCTACTTCAATGGCTGACCGAACACACTATGAAATGTATACATTTTAAAACTAAATTAACTTACTCTTAACTCGGTAAAGGAAGCACGCATAGATTTGAAAATGGTTGTATTGAACAATAATTACTTGCAGGAATATGCTTTTGAAATTTCATTTCGACGTTCTCACGCTTTACACATGACACACAAACAGACAATTAATTTTATAATTAATAATTTCCTCAACAAAAAGACATTCTTAAATTGTTGCAACTGAATAAAATAAGTAAATATAAAGTAAGATAATGTTACAAAGACAAAATTATAAGTTTGGGATTTCTCGTTTTACTGTGTTTATGATGTCTATTGCGACGACATTTAATAAAGCAGTGGGAAAACATATATGTGTTTTCGAATATAAGTGTTACAGAAGAGTCCTCCGTATATCTTGGACAGAGAAGAGAACAAATAGATCCATCCAGAAAGAACTCAAAATCAAAGAAAACTGGCTGATGCTACAAATAATAAAGAGAAAATTTAGATATTTTGGACATATAAAAGACATGAAGGGCTGGAGAAGACCATCATGGTAGGAGGCATACCGGCAAAGAGAAGAAGAGGAAGACCACGGAGAAGATGGATTCAGGATGTAACTGATGGTTTGAACATGACGGCTGCAGAGGCAGGACATCTGACCTATGAGAGAGAAATTCCGGAGGACTGTTGGGGTGGCAAAGTTCTGCTCAGGACAAGCTATTTGATGATGATGATTGTGAAGAACCAACGCTTTTTATCCGGCTTCTTCTTGTATCCTTTGTTCGATAAAACATTTTGATAGAAAAGTTATGGTATCTTGTTCTTGAACTTTGTAAAACATCATCATCATCATCAAATAGCTGTTCTGAGCAGAACTTTGCCTCCCTAACAGTCCTTCGAAATTTGTCTCTCTCACGTATCATATGTCCTGGCTCTGTATCCATCATGTTTAAATCATCAGTTAGATCCTGAGTTAATCTTCTCCGTAGTCTTCCTCTTCTCCTCTTTGCCGGGATGCTTCCTTCCATGATGGTCTTCTCCAATCCTTTGTGTCTGTTTACATGTTCAAAATATTACAATCTTGCATATTTTTTTTAGTGTCAGCCAGTTTCCTTCAATTTTAAGTTCTTTATTTATTTTATCTATTTGTTCTATTCTCTGTCCCTGATATAAGGATGGCTTCTTCTGTAACATTTTATAATCAAACAACCATATATATTTTCAGACTCTCTTATTAAATGTCCACGCTTTACACACAAAAACGCTACATTAATTTTTTTCACGCTTTCGCCTGCAGTACATATTTGTGCTGCAATATTCTTTTTTGTCTATATTAATATCTACAATTACTTGACATTTTGTCAATATTAATATTACTTGACATTTTGTCTATATTAATATCTACAATTACTTGACATTTTGTCTATATTAATATCTACAATTACTTGACATTTTGTTTACATCAATATCTACAATTACTTGACATTTTGTCTATATTAATAACTACAATTAAATTGTAATTGTCAATTTCGGTATTAGTAGGAAACTATATTATACTGGATTCAGGTAAACATATTTTGTTTTCTAACATTTCACCAACACAATTCATAATTTTACTTTTATGTAAATGATAGTTCTTTCTTCTTTCTTGTATGTCACAAATATGTCATTTCTTGAATCTTAAACACGTAAAAACAAAGTACTGTAGTATTAAAAAGTACAAAAACAATAACAATACACATCAACGTTTCGACAAATAGGCCTTTATCAAGTAAAGATACAACAGAAGGGGAAAACATTCACTCTGACATGGCAGACAAAACATATACAATTAGACAAGAAATGTATCAAATGAAAATATATGACTAAAAGCGAAAAATGCAAAAATGCAAAAACTAGGAATCGAAAATAAAGATAAACAATAATAATCAAAGTACCAATATAAATCTCCATTTCTTGTATCTTAAATATACATCTTCATTTCTTGTATCTTAAAAATAAATCTTTATTTCTTGTATCTTAATTATAAATCTTTATTTCTTGTAGCTTAATTATAAATCTTAATTTCTTGTATCTTAAAAATAAATCTTTATTTCTTGTATCTTAATTATAAATCTTTATTTCTTGTATCTTAAAAATAAATCTTTATTTCTTGTATCTTAATTATAAATCTTTATTTCTGGTATCTTAAATATCAATCTTCATTTCTTGTATCTTAAATATAAATCTTCATTTCTTGTAGCTTAATTATAAATTTTCATTTCTTGTATCTTAAATATAAATATTCATTTCTTGTATATGTTAATTATAAATCTTAATTTCTGGTATCTTAAATATCAAACTTTATATTCTTGTATCATTTCTTCCATCTTATAAAAAATTATTTCCTGTATATGAATAATAATTATAATGTTCTTGTAACAGACAAGTAATTCTTCATTTTTGTTATATAAATTATATTTCTTCACTTTTTGGCATCAAAAGATAACACTTTCTTTTGGTATCTGAGATCTAATTCTTCATTTATTGTGTGTATTATATAATTCTTGATTTCTGTTTCCTTACAACAGACACTACAATTCTCCTATATATAACATAATTCTTATTTTTTTATTCCTGAAAACTGATTCTTAATTGTTTGTATTCCACAGATTCACAGTGGTTCATTTTGTTTGTTAATTCATTATTTATTATGTGACATATATTCTTAATTTCATCTCTCTTACATATTATATTTCTTTGGGAATCCTATTTTTGAGGAATTTGATAAAAAAAATTATTAATTTCTAATCTGACAAAAAAATTTAAACTTTCTTCCACTTGATAAATAATTATTTTATTTTTTTACTTGGAAAATTATTATTATCTTATTTTACTTGATAAACATTATTATTTAATGACTTGTACTTAATAATAATTGTTAATGTGGTGTACTTGATAAACAATTATTAATTTCTCGTGCTTGATAAATAATTATTAATTTCTGGTACTTGATAAATAATTATTAATTTCGTGTACTTGATAAACAATTATTAATTTCTCGTACTTGATAAATAATTATTAATTTCTGGTACTTGATAAATAATTATTAATTTCGTGTACTTGATAAACAATTATTAATTTCGTGTACCTGATAAACAATTATTAATTTCTCGTACTTGATAAATAATTATTAATTTCTCGTACTTGATAAATAATTATTAATTTCTGTACTTGACAAATAATTATTAATTTCGTGTACTTGATAAATAATTATTAATTTCTTGTACTTGATAAATAATTATTAATTTCTCGTACTTGATAAATAATTATTAATTTCTTGTACTTGATAAATAATTATTAATTTCTTGTACTTGATAAATAATTATTAATTTCTCGTACTTGATAAATAATTATTAATTTCTTGTACTTGATAAATAATTATTAATTTCGTGTACTTGATAAATAATTATTAATTTCTCGTACTTGATAAATAATTATTAATTTCTTGTACTTGATAAATAATTATTAATTTCTCGTACTTGATAAATAATTATTAATTTCTTGTACTTGATAAATAATTATTAATTTCTCGTACTTGATAAATAATTATTAATTTCTTGTACTTGATAAATAATTATTAATTTCGTGTACTTGATAAATAATTATTAATTTCTTGTACTTGATAAATTATTATTAAAGGGTTTTAATGCCGAAGGATTGACTTCATTGCACCGGGTTTTACCCCATATGGCTCGGTCCCTCTCCTCAGAATTGACAATTCCGTACCTAAATTCCGTATATTTTCATTTTCTCTTACAAACTGGCATATTCATTATTTTTTTTTTTACATGGCAGAAACATTTTTCGGAATCTTTAGCTTTGAATATAAATACAATTTGCTTATATCATTCTTCTTCTTCTTCTGCGTTCTCACTAGATTGGGATTTCGGATTCTGTAATAAAGGTAGCCGTCTGCCTCAGATTATCAGCCGCGTCATACAGTTTGTTTTCTGCGTTCTCACTAGATTGGGATTTCGGATTCTCTAATAAAGGTAGCCGTCTGCCTCAGATTATCAGCCACGCCATACAGTTTGTCTTCTGCGTCTCACTAGATTGGGATTTTGAATTATCTAATAAATGCAGCCGTCTGCCTCAGATTATCAGCCACGCCATACCGTTTGTCTTCTGCGTTCTCAGTAGATTGGGATTTTGAATTCCTAATAAAGGTAGCCGTCTGCCTCAGATTATCAGCCACGATATACAGTTTATCTTCTGCGTTCTCACTAGATTGGGATTTCGGATTCTCTAATAAAGGTAGCCGTCTGCCTCAGATTATCAGTCACGCCATACAGTTTGTCTTGGACGCTAGTGTAAGTGGCCACCTCTTTCTTCTCAAGTCTACATACTGGGAATAGTTCCGTAGGATATAATTCTTATGAGTTCTGCTTCCTCGTTTGTGCTGACCTCTTCGCGCAGTAAGTTTTGGCCACCCTCGTGATGGTAGTTCTGCCATTCTTGCTGCGTGGCAAAATCTCCTAGGCAGATTGTCGACCGTAGAATCCGTTATCCCATTCCTCATTGTGAGGGGTCGTTGCATCATGTTATCCGCCTTACAGCCTGGTGCATCCGTTTTCTACAAGCATTTGTTTCGGGTTCGCATTCCCTATATCATTCTAAGATGCAACAAACCAAAGAAACACTGGGATCTAACAGATACAGTGAAAAACTGTCATCTATGGATCAAATTGAAAAAACTAAGGTCATGGTTCAGTCCGTGTATTGCCGAGGCTCGCAGGTGGAGCAAAAAATAGTAACACTGCGACCTACAAAGCCTGTTGTAAGAGGTGACTATGGTATTGGCCTAGGGAAGCTACATTAGTAAATAAAAAGTGTCGCAAAAATCGGATGTGCTGGCCTACATGTATGCGCATAGCTCGCACAACGTACAATCGCTCTTAGTACAATCTCAAAAGATCACATACAAATCACAAAGAGTGGTTATATTTTTATTTTTTTTCGATCCAGAAACACTTGAGCTTTTCAACTATTCGGCTCGGTGCCATGGGCATCGTAACCCTTCAGTTCGGTGCCACGAACACCGTAAATCTGGGGAATCTGTGGCTTTTTCTGCCATTCCGCAGAATTGAACCCGCACACACAGAGGATAGTCACCCGTAGTCCAACACGCTACAAACACGCTGGGCAGACGGGCAAAGAGTGGTTAAAAAGTAGTCGATATAGATCGTTCGAAGAAGAAGAAGAAGACAAATACCATGTTACAGTCTGCTGCTATATAGTAGTCTATAAGGTCTAAAGACTAAGGATTAATTTCATTGCACCGTGTTCCCCCATATGGCTCCGCCCCTGTCGGCAGAAATGTCCCGCTACCTGCCAAAAGAATTGCACAACGCACGAACTCTGAACCACTGACAACAATCCTTGGGATCTCTGGAAAAATCTCTTGTGGTCAGAAAGGCGGGATCAAGATTCGAACCCACTACCTTTAGAATACAAGCCAACGACTTAACCTCTTGTTCCCAAAGACCACCACAAAGTGGGATTGAAGGACACTATTGAACAGTTACTAAAAAAAAACAGGAGTTTGACTAGATCAAATTTCGAAGAAAACTGTAGAATTTGCAGCAAAGTTTTTAAAATACAATCCGAACTACATGAAAATGAATTAACTCTGTGTATACGTGTAATTGACAACAAATATCATACGGTGGTCATCAACATCATCAAATAGCTTGTCCTGAGCAGAACTTTGCCACCCCAACAGTCCTCCGGAATTGCTCTCTCTCATAGGTCAGATGTCCTGCCTCTGCAGCCGTCATGTTCAAACTATGAGTTACATCCTGAATCCATCTCCTCCGTGGTCTTCCTCTTCTTCTCTTTGCGGTACACCTCCCTCCATGATGGTCTTCTCCATACGTTGGTCACTGACAACAAATGATAGAAGAAAACTAGTCACGACACAGATGAAGTGTCTACGCAGAATGCTGGGTGTAACAAGAAGAGACCGGTTGAGAAATGAAGACATCAGGAAAAAGTGGGTACAACAGCAATACTAGACTTCATCAAGAAACAACAAATTAAATGATTCGGCTACGTAAACAGATTACCAACAGACAGAGCACTTCAAAGAACAATGCTGCTCCGACACAAAGGGTACAACGCAAATGACCGGCCACGCAAAAGATGATCCTCAGAGATAACAGAGGCGACGAAAGACACTATCTACAAAGCGCACACAAGGGCCAGTTTTAGAAATCTCTTTTTGATCTGACACTGTGGGGCAAACATGATCCGAAAAAAGAAAGAAAGAAAGTATACGCGTACTAAAGTTACATTATAATGCGATGCTTTATTGTTGAAAAAGGCGAAACACGTTATAACAAAGTACTGTAGTTTTACAAAATACAAAAACAGTGACAATACACAGCAACGTTTCGACCGAAATGCCTTTGTCACGATATAACAGAAGTGACGAATTTCACAGCACCCTACATATAGACTACGACAAATATTCCAACAGGCATAAAATGTAAATCTGCGACTAAAGATTTGTTTTTTTAGTTCTTGCATCGTTGCTGAGATCTTTCTGTGTAAGAAAGAGATCTGAGCCCATATAGTTACTCACCGAAGTGCAATGATGATACTATAAATCAATCAAACATCTAAAAACACAATCATTGAGATAATGAGCTAGATTAACAAACACAGACAACTTATCCAACGTATCAAAAAGATCAAATCAAGAATGAGGCTACAATAGATGAGAAACTGTATATTGGTTGTTTTTTTAATTCGTAGAAGAGTCTATAAATTCTTAAAGTAAATCCATAGAACTTGTTCTTATATAATATACACATAGTAATGATTTTTACTATCTTCAAATTACACAAGCCACCAGAACAGCGCAAGACAAAAACAGAAAACCACGACACTGGGCAACAACCAGGTAGCAGTGTGACGGCAAAAGAAGAAGAAGAAGAAGTAATTTTGAATAAATTCCGTCTTTTTTTATAATTGTTATTATTCTTCTTCTTCTTTGAGTTCGTTCTTTACGACCAATTTTAATCACTCTTTGTGATATGTTTGATCTTTGCCAAGAACGTGTATACGTTGCACATTGGTTTGGTAGGCCCCTAAACGCATAGACTTCTACATGTTTAGGACATGTGCATCCGATTTCAGCCAAATTGTTATTATTTTATTTGACTGTATTTTTTTAGATCATTGATCTCAGTGTAGGTGAGATAGATTTCCTAGTCTTATCGAAGACGGATGACAAAAAGTAAGTCCTTTGTTCAAATTGAGCGCTTAAAAGAACCATTGACAGTTTAAAATCGAGAAGAGAAGACTGGAAAGCTGCAGTCCAGACAAAATTCATTAGAAAAATTAAATAATAAATTTCTACAATCAATCACCTTCTAAATTACATCCATGACCTTATCATGTTCTAAGGAGCTCGTGCACTGTCGATGAGATCTAACACTGTCGATGAGATCTAACACTGTCGATGAGATCTAACACTGTCGATGAGATCTAACACTGTCGATGAGATCTAACACTGTCGATGAGATCTAACACTGTCGATGAGATCTAACACTGTCGATGAGATCTCCCTGTTTAAGAAAGACATCAGGACACACATGAATACTCACCGAATTACATTGATGATCGCCCGAGTGGTTACCGGGGCACAAATTTGGGGTGTAAAGAATAGAGCCACTGTTACCTGCCACGCATGTAGTAAGAGGCGACTAAGGAGGTTTGGTTGAAATTGGATGCACATGTCCTATACGTGTAGAAGTCTATGCGTTTAGAGTCTACCAAACCAATGTGCAACGTATACACGTTCTTGGCAAAGATCAAACATATCACAAAGAGTGATTAAAATTGGTCGTAAAGAACGAACGCAAAGAAGAAGAAGGAGATATTGATGATGGCCCTTTTTAATCAATCAATTTATTTTAATACCTAATGTTGCTAACTCTAAAATATTATGCTCAGTAATTCTTCTTCTTCTTCTTTTGTCGTCACACTGCTACTGGGTTGTTGCCCAGTGTCGTGGTTTTCTGTTTTTGTCTTGTGCTGTTCTGGTGGCTTGGGTGATTGTTATTTTTGCACTTTGACAGGATTCTGCTATGTCATCTAACCATCTTTTTCGTGGTCTTCCTCTTGCCTTCTTTCTTGATGTTCTGTTGTAGAAGACTGTATACTGTGGACTTTGGATGCATTCTTATTAAGAGGTCAAACTACTTCATTCTTTGTTTCTCACTGTAATTCAAGCAAGTTTCTGTGCCAACTTTCTTTCTTATGCTGATGTTGGTGACTGTCTTTTCTGGTTTTGTTGGTAACTTTTCGCAGGAAACGCATTTCACATGTAGTTATTTTTGTGACTGCGCTTTGCTCATTGTCCATGTTTGGCTATGGTAACACAAAGTCGGTATAAAAATGCTGTTGATCATTTGTTGCTTAGCTGTCTGTGAAATTTGTGGGTGCCTTAACAATGGGGCTAGCTGGTAGGTTACAGCATTTGCTTTTGCACTCTAGCCTCTATCTCTCTATCCAGTTTTCTGTCTTCTGTGAATATTCTTCCTAAGTATTTGAATTCTTTCACTTGGTTTACTTTAGTGCCATTGACATGGATGTCTAGTTTATTATGTTTTCTTCTCATATTCATTACTTCTGTTTTAGTGTTGTTGATTTTGCTCAGTAATTAGTGTTAACAATTATCACGATAAATGACATCGTGATTCTGTCAAAGAGCGAAACTAACAATCACGCATGCCACTACAATAACACAAGACAAAAACAGAATCACAACATACTGGACAACAACCTGGTAACAGTGTCACAACAAAAGGCGCAGAAGAAGAAAAAGTAGAACATATCTCAAAAGTTAATATATCCTACAATAATATATATTTCTTTGCTTGTGAAAAACTGATATCTACCTGTTTTTATTCATATCCTCCTGTTTTCTCAGTTTCATCGCAGCCTCCCCTCGTCTTCTTCAAGATCTGATTTGATTACTTCAGACTGTTGACTCCCGTGCATGGCCTGCAGATTTTTTATTGCACAACTCTTTTATCTTTTCTGATGAAATAATACAAGAATAAATTAATATGCTGGTTAAAATCTTTTGGGAAAAAATGTGTTTATTTTGGATATATTTTCTGTAAATGGTATATGTATGTTAGTTTTATTCACTGTAAAATGTATGTATATGTTAGTTTTATTGAATGTAAAATGTATGTATATGTTAGTTTTATTCTGTGAAAAATGTATGTATATGTTAGTTTTATTCCCTGTAAAATGTATGTATATGTTAGTTTTATTCTGTGTAAAATGTATGTATATGTTAGTTTTATTCTGTGTAAAATGTATGTATATGTTAGTTTTATTCACTGTAAAATGTATGTATATGTTAGTTTTATTCTGTGTAAAATGTATGTATATGTTAGTTTTATTCTGTGTAAAATGTATGTATATGTTAGTTTTATTCTATGTAAAATATACGTATATGTTAGTTTTATTGAATGTAAAATGCATGTATATGTTAGTTTTATTCACTGTAAAATGTATGTATATGTTAGTTTTGTTCCCTGTAAAATGTATGTATATGTTAGTTTTATTCTGTGTAAAATGTATGCATATGTTAGTTTTATTCTATGTAAAATATATGTATATGTTAGTTTTATTCCCTGTAAAATGTATGCATATGTTAGTTTTATTCTATGTAAAATATATGTATATGTTAATTTTATTGAATGTAAAATGCATGTATATGTTAGTTTTATTCACTGTAAAATGTATGTATATGTTAGTTTTGTTCCCTGTAAAATGTATGTATATGTTAGTTTTATTCCCTGTAAAATGTATGTATATGTTAGTTTTATTGTTTGTAAAATGTATGTATATACTAATGTTATTGAATGTAAAATGTATGTATATGTTAGTTTTATTGAATGTAAAATGTAAGCATATGTGAGTTTTATTCTATGTAAAATGTATGTATATGTTAGTTTTATTCTGTGTAAAATGTATGTATATGTTAGTTTTATTCTGTGTAAAATGTATGCATATGTTAGTTTTATTCTATGTAAAATATACGTATATGTTAGTTTTATTGAATGTAAAATGCATGTATATGTTAGTTTTATTCACTGTAAAATGTATGTATAGTTTTATTCTGTGTAAAATGTATGTATATGTTAGTTTTATTCTGTGTAAAATATATGTATATGTTAGTTTTATTCTGTGTAAAATGTATGTATATGTTAGTTTTATTCACTGTAAAATGTATGTATATGTTAGTTTTGTTCCCTGTAAAATGTATGTATATATTAGTTTTATTCACTGTAAAATGTATGTATATGTTAGTTTTGTTCCCTGTAAAATGTATGTATATGTTAGTTTTATTCCCTGTAAAATGTATGTATATGTTAGTTTTATTTTTTGTAAAATGTATGTATATGTTAGTTTTATTCTATGTAAAATATATGTATATGTTAGTTTTATTGAATGTAAAATGTATGTATATGTTAGTTTTATTCACTGTAAAATGTATGTATATGTTAGTTTTATTCACTGTAAAATGTATGTATATGTTAGTTTTATTCACTGTAAAATGTATGTATATGTTAGTTTTATTGTTTGTAAAATGTATGTATATACTAATGTTATTGAATGTAAATGTACTATATGTTAGTTTTATTGAATGTAAAATGTAAGCATATGTGAGTTTTATTCTATGTAAAATGTATGTATATGTTATCTTCATTCTGTCTAAAAGTGTGTGTTCAGTAAAATGTATATACAGAAAATATCTAAATGCCAGCTAAAAATTACCATCAACAATAAAGACATGGAAAACGTTACAAATTTTAACTTCCTTGCTTTTTTCATAATTCATTATTTTAAAAGTTTGTGCAAGAGAAATTAGAATGAGACAAGTTATGACATTTGAACGAGTAGTTATTATAAAGAAATTATGATATAAAACAAGCAAAGAAACAAAAGTAACATTTCTGAGGACATGCATTTATTCTGGGGCAAGAAATGGATGTAAACCATGGACCATAACACAAACATTTCAAAACAAAAATAAATCTTTTTAAACAAAGAGCTGTCGGCAAGTTATAGGAACGTCCTGGACAGACAGAAGATAAATAAAGACATTCTACAAAACCTGTTTAGTGATGGACATTGACTGATAAACAATATAATATTCCGAAAAATAAGATATTTTAATCACATTAAACGTTGCCTCGGCTTGAAAAAAAAGCCGGAAATGAAGGACATGGTTCCTGGGAGACGAGGCGATGGATGATCAAGACGACGGAGGCATCAGGACATATAAAACGACATTGAAAACGACTTTGGAGGAGGAGATATAACTAACTATAGACTTGGAAGTTTTCAATCAAACTTATTTGAGAACAATGTTTTACATAATACACTCTATATGATAACGATTTTCTACAAAATATATATACTTGTTGACTATATTCTAGGTAAAATGTATGTGTGTGTAGACTAAATTCTAGGTAAAAGGAATGTGTATGTTGACTAAATTCTAGTTACAAAATATGTGTGTAGACTAAATTCTAGGTAAAATGTATGTGTGTGTAGACTAAATTCTAGGTAAAAGGAATGTGTGTGTAGACTAAATTCTAGGTAAAAGGAATGTGTGTGTAGACTAAATTCTAGGTAAAAGGAATGTGTGTTAGACTAAATTCTAGGTAAAAGGAATTGTGTGTAGACTAAATTCTAGGTAAAAGGAATGTGTTGTAGACTAAATTCTAGGTAAAAGGAATGTGTTGTAGACTAAATCTCTAGGTAAAAGAAATGTGTATGTTGACTAAATTCTAGGTACATGGAATGTGTATGTTGACAAAATTCTAGGTAAAAGGAATGTGTATGTAGACTAAATTCTAGGTACAAGGAATGTGTATGTTGACTAAAAACTCTGTAAAAGGTATGTCTATATTTTATGTAAAATGTATGTATTTGTTATCTATTTCTGTGAGAAAGGTATAATAGGCTATATTGTTGTCATCCATCATAGAAATTGCCAGCAGTAGAAGACACTTTCTCCTTCTCACGTTCCATATTGACTAAATGTTAACCACTCTGTGTGATTTATATGAGATCTGAGCCTAAGAGCGTTGTGCCAGTTATGCACCTACACATCCAATTACTGCGACGCTTTTTATTTACTAAGGTAGCTTCCATATGCCCCTATATCAGTCGACTCTTACGACATGCCTTGTAGGTTGCAGTGTTACTATTCTTTGCTCCCGGCACCACATTGGCGGAGAGCCTCTGTAGCGTAGTTGTTAGTGAACTCGCTTCGCAAGGCTGGTGGTCTGGGTTCAGCTCCAGCAATGCGCGTGGAATTGTTCCTGTCCGCGACGGTTCTCAGGTCAACCCAGCCTCAAATGGGTACCAGACATGCTCTGGGAAAGTAAAGGCGGCCGGCGTGATGCTGACCCCATCACCCATCGTGTGCCGATGGTTAATGAAAATTACAGGCCTAACACTGTATTGACCTATATACCACGAGGTATGAAAGGGTTGCTTTACTTACTTACTACACACATTGGCGGGTAGAAGACTAAGATTGTTGGGACATGGTTAAGAGTGAAAAGTAGAAACACATTTAGAAGGAATAAGGCTGCAAAGGCAGACCACTGTTCAGATAGAAGGATATCTACAATACCTAAGGAATTCTGTATCGGTCCCGCCCGTGTGGTGCCGGGGCCCACAAGGGAAGTAAATATTAGTACCACTGCGACCTACAAGGCATGTCGTAAGAAGCGACTGATGTAGGATTTATGGAAGCTACCCTAGTAAATATAAAGCATCGCAGAAATCGGATGTGTTGTCCTACTTGTAGGCGCATAACTGGCACAACGTATAACCGCTCTTTGCCTCAGATCACATATAATTCACAAAGAGTGGATTACAAGGGGTTGATATGAAGCATTCGAAAAAGAAGAAGTATCGGTCTCAATAAATGTGAAAATCTAGCAAATGGCCGAACTATATGGTAAACAACAAAATGCAATGCTGCAGCATCTCTCGAAGACAAACTAAGGATGAAGGCAAGAGAAACAAGAAGCAAACTCACAAATCGACACAGTTACACACTTGCCAACTGACCGGCTATAAATACGAAAAAGCCACATCACCATCATCAAATAGCTTGTCTTGAGCAGAACTTCCCCACATTCCTTCAGTCATTCCGTCTTTCATATGCCTCTGCAGCCGTCATGTTAAAACCATCAGTTACATCCTGAATCCATCTTCTTCGTGGTCTTCCTGTAGTAGCTAGCCAGTCCCCCCAGGTGGCAGCTGAGGAACCAGACAGTTAGCTTTAGTGTGTAGCTTGTATGTATTTACATATTTTATTAGCAGACTTAGTGTTTGCACTCTCTAAGCAGAATGGCAACACTAAAACGAGACATTGACGTAGGGAAACTAATCGACGTAGTTGTGTTAGTAACGATTAGTAAACAGAAGAGAACGAATAGATGGACGTGTTTTTGGAAAGCTTATGAATAACATCACTTAATAAACAAGTATAAAGTCTTCATGAACGAGTTGGTATTTCTATTGTGCTCTCGTTACCATCATCTGTAACAAAATCATCACCCTACCAGCAATCCACACCGCAGAAGCCATCCAAACTACTACATTCCTCTTCTTCTCTTTGCTGGTATGCCTCCTTCCATGATGGTCTTCTCCAGCCCTTTGTGTCTTTTTATATGTCCAAAATACCTCAAGTTTCTCTTTCTTATTTGTAGCATTAACCAGTTTGTAGCAGTTATCAGTTATATGAGGACTATCATCATAGCACTGTAGCAATAGCTTGTAGCAATAGCTACATATTATCTATAAAGTGTGGGCGTATATGTTTAAATATATCCCCCGTCGTTGTGTAACTATTGTCAACGTGATTACAATATCTCACTTGTCCTTGGTTACTCCTGTGATTAAGATTAAAAAAACGTCACTTCTCACTGATTACTATTGGTAATAAGATTAAAATACGTCAATTCTCATTGGATACTCTTGCTCGTAACATTGACATGTCATTTATTATTGGCTAACATCGGTCAATGAAGGAATACAGAACCAATAGAATTACATTTTAGCAATAAACCACCAAAGCAGGAGTAAAAAAACAATGTTACTTTATTGCGTAAAAAAAAATTAATACGTGTTCCATTTTAATTCAAAATTTAAGAAATTAACTTAACCGTAAAAATTAGATGAAAATTAAACACAAGTAATTGCGTAAAGTCGAACACAAGTAATTGCGTAAAGTCGACATTATTTGATGTTCCGAAAACAAAATGGGCGTTCTTGTACCTTAAATTCTGATTGATAAATATTCAATTGTTTATACTAAATAAAGAATGAAGATTAACTTAACAATTCTATACAAGCAAAACCCTCAATATATTTGAACTAACGGGTACTGTCAACACCCAGTTGTTCCATACTAAATGAACACATTTCGTTGTGAATTCTGTTCAGATTGAACAACATTAAAATCTTGTTTGAGCTTCCAGATTGCTATTTGTCCACACAGCACGAAACTTATGTTTGAGATTTGCATGTTCAATTCACATACTGATAGTTTCTCTATTCTTCTACTAATTTTATTTTATGACTTTGTATTTTTATGTTAGAGTTGACTTGTTTGAGCTGAGATCTACATATTTTAGATGTCTGTTGTATTCTGTCTTTACGTAAATATTCATGACTTCTGTCCGTTATCGATTCTTCTCTCTTTCTTTCTTTTGTCGTTACACTGCTACATGCTTGTTGCCTAGTGTCACGGTTTTCTGTTTTTGTCTTGCGCTGTTCTGGAGGCTTGGGTGATTGTTATTTTTGCACTTTGATAGGGTTCTGCTATGCCATCTAAACATCTTTTCCGTGGTCTTTCTCTCGCCTTCTTTCCTGATGTTCTGTTGTAAAAGACTTTGTATACTATGGAATTTGGATGCATTCTTATTAAATCACTTCATTCTTTGTTTCTCAATATAATTCAAGCAAGTATCTGTGCCAACTATCTTTCATATTTTGATGCTGGTGACTGTCTTTTCTGGTGTTGTTAGTAACTTTTCGCAGGCAGCGCATTTCACATGTAGTTATTCTTTGTGACTGCGCATTACTCATTGTTCATGTTTGACTCTGGTAACACAAAGTAGGTATGAAAAAGCTGTTGATAATCTGTTGCTTAGCTGCTGGGGAATTGTTTGGGTACCTTAACAATGGGGTTAGCTGGTAATAGATTGAGAGGGATATATGAAGAAAATAATTTGGTGGTTTCTAACGTGAAAATTATTTATGCATTTCTACGTTGAAAATTAAAATCGTGACATACACTCTTTATAGGATATAGCCGGCTGTGTGTTTCTGAGGCTCGCATGGGGAGCAAAGAATATTAACACTGCTACTTACAAGGCATGTCGTAAGAGGCAGCTGAGGTAAGGGCCTAGTGAAGCTACCTTAGTAAATAAAAAGTTTCACAGAAATCGTATGTGCTGGCCTACTTGTAGGCGCATAACTGGCACAACTAACAATCGCTCTTAGGCTCAGATCACATACAAATCACAAAGAGTAGTTTAACAAGTGACCGACATGGAGCGCTCAAAGAAGAAGAAGAAGAAGAACATGACGTAGCCATCAACAACAGTAAACGAGTCGTCGATTTTCTAAGCACCAATGATACGTTCAGTAGTTTGCCATTACTTTCTGAAAGGTGAGGTATATTTTTACATTTTGTAAAAATCCAAGGGAACTAATTTGCTGCAAAATCAGCACGACGCAGAGTTTAAACCAGTTAGTTATGGGTTGTGATCTAGCTTACTACCGCTTAAGTTACAGACGCTCTACGTTAGGTATTATATATGATCAACAAATAAACAGGGTACAGGTATTAAGAGCTTCCGAAAAACAAATAGACAAACACGGGACTCGAACCACTTACCCTGATCTCTTACGACAGCAATCGCCTAGCCTAGCATTACGAGCGTCCTTACGAACACAACCAATGAGCCATTCTAAAAAAAAAATGTCTCACAGGGAAGTGTCTTTCTCAAACGCTACGTTACAACTAGACACAGAATAATCAGGTAAGGTTCGATGTTCGAGTCCCGTGTTTGTCTATTTGTTTTTTCGGAAGCTCTTAATAACTGTACCCTGTTTATTTCTTGATCATATTTGTTAATTCCGTTGTTTCCTCTCGGGTTCTTGCAAAACAAACTCCTTGTTCTCATTTTATATATATATATAATATTTCCGTGTATCCCCTGCACATTTTTACAGAACTATTGTTTTATCTTTTCTGGTAAAATTACAAGAATTAATTAGTGAGTTGGCTATAAACTTTTAAATAAAGTATATATATATATATATATATATATATATATATATATATATATATTATATATATATATATATTATTTATTATATATATTAGTTGTTGTATAATATAGTATATATGTTAATAATGGTATTATTATTTAGATATAGTACTTTATAATACTGAGTAGTGATGCTAGAATCTATTTTAGTGTTATTGTTAGTAACAGTATTATTGTTATTATAGTTAGATTTATTGTTAGTTAATTAGTTAGTTAGTTAGTTAGTTACTTAATTAATTAGTTAGTTAGTTAGTTAGTTGGTAAGTTAGTTAGTTAATTAGTAAGTAGATAAGTTAGTTAGTTAGTTCGCTAGTTAGTTAGTAAGTTAGTTAGCTAGTTAGTCAGTGAGTCGATCGGTCGCTCGGTCGGTCGGTTGGTCAGTCTGTCGGTCGGTTGGTTGGTTAGTTAGTTAGTTATTCTGCGTAGACACTTCACCTAACATCTTATTTCTAGGTATACCCCATGGTATGAAAACGGGACCCTTACTTTCACTTGTTTTGTTATACATCAATATCAAATAGCAAATTATTGTCCTAGATTTGAGTCAAAGATAATATGGGATTATTTTTGTTTGTTCTTTATTATCAATCAAATGTCATGCCTGATAGCGTAGACGATCATGGTTCCACACAGCACAACTCTCTCTCTCTCTCTCTGTCTCTGTCTCTCTTCCTGGTGCAGTTAATAAATTCTGACGTAGATCTTATGTCAAACATCATTGCCAGAACATCTAACATCTGTTTTCAACGATATTGCATTCCCTGTATTTTACCCGTTGTCACCAAATGTTCCAACTCTCTTCTTCACATGATGTGACCGACGAACATATACAGGATGTTCAACTTAAAAGCAGCCCGTGAATGGTGCTAATCTGGCATATATGTATGGAAATTGGAAGGTTCAGTTATGACGTAGTATAGGTCAAGGTTGTGTGACGGTGGTAATTGTAGTGCGGGAAGGGGCGATGAACAAATGTGACGTAGGACGAGCTAGTCAGAACCGGTTTAAATAGTAAATAAACACAACTCAATCTGTACCTGGCAACTTTCGAATTGTCAATGGAACTGCAATTATCTTGAACACCCTGTATTACCTAATTCATATTCTTTTTCGCTAAGTTTATTTGTGTGCAGACTTCCGCCTTGTCATATGCCCCTGAATGCTCATCTACATGGCATCCAACAAAGATTGCCCTACAATGTCAACTGTGTGACTATTCAGAAGAAACTGTCATACACCATCTCTTCGACTTGTTTCAAAATATAACTATTTACCGCAGCATCACTATTAGTAAATTCAAAAATATTGTGTTTTTTTAATTTTGCTTTCATGAAAGTTACTTTGGTTTGAGTCATCGTTTTATGTATTTGTCTTGCGCTTCTCTGGTGACTTGTGTGATGGTTTTCTTAGTCCCTGGCAGAATTCAACAACGTTATCTATCCCCCTTTTTCCTCAGTCTTCCTCCGTCCTTCCGGATATTCTGTTGTGGAAAAGTTCATAGTCAGTTTGGTCTGTTCGCACTCTCACCAAGTGGCCAAACCACTTCATTCTCTGTTTCGCTGTATAGTACAAGCACGGTCTTGTTCAACCTTTTCTCTGATGCTGGTATTTTTACTCTGTCGATTCTTGTGATGTTGGTGACTTTCGGAGACATCTCATTTCGCATGTTGCTATTTTCTGTGCATGTTTCTTATTCATTGTCCATGTTTGGCATTGGTAACATAGGGTGGATGAATGTTCCTAGATAATTGAATCAATGACCTTTAGAATATATATAGTTAGTTAGTCTTTCCTCTTGGGCCTGTGGGCGGCGCATAGGCAGAGGTCATAGTTCTCCATGTCTCGCGGTTCGTTGCTATCTGTTTTAGGTCTTTAATGTTTACTAGGCCCATCGTTGAGCCTTCTTGGTGATGGTTCTACGCAGGTCTCTCTGGTCTTCCTCGTTTTCTTTTTCCTCTGGTGTCCATATGAGGGATTGGTAAGGGAGTCTTCTCATCCATTCTAAGTGTGTGGCCGATGTAGTTCCAGCGGCGCTTTCTTATAAAATTTGATACATTTTCTTGCTTGGTCTCTTGTCTTATTTGTGTATTGGGTCTGAAATCTGACCATTTGAGGTTCAGTATTCTTCTAAGACATTTATTCTCAAAGTTATCTAATTTTCTTTCTAGAGCTTTTGTTGTTATATAGAATATATATGCTAAAATAATTTGATGACTTATTTAAAGCTTAGTTAAGAATGGTCGTGACGGCTATAAGACGTTTTATATATTCCTTTCGTACCGTTATACGTTACATAGCGCCTGCAAGTAATTTCTCCACACCGCTCTCTCCTGGTCAACTAGCACAATCTCTTCTATGAAATCGATTTTGATATTTCTTAAATCTCTCAGCAAAGTTCGTTTCAGTGTTTATCTAGGCGTCCTCTCTTTCTTTAACCCTATGCATTCCCTTTAAATGCCTGCTTTGTTTTTCTTTGATAATTTCTTCTCAATGTATACCCAACATATCTCCACCTTCTTCTTTTAACAGATATTACTAGTGGTTAACTAGACATTTCTCTAATTTCATCATTTCTCCTAAATTCATACGAAGATATGCTTAGAAAAAATTTGAAAGCAAGAACATTTATTGAACTGGCAATGAATTCTAAAATATTTTCTGATGTCATTGTCTCTACATCCCTATCGTTGTTTTACTACAATTGTGTCATCATTATGACTATTCATGTTCAAAATAACAACAACTGTTTCATTTTGGAAAAGACTCCCCCAAAGACCTAAGCAGAACAGATCAGGTCATTATATTTCGACTACGCACCGGACACTGCAGACTCAACAAACACTTATATAGACTAGAATAAGTCAAACAGCTCTCTGCCAGTGTCAGCAGACGGAACAGACACCAGAGCATATCCTGCAAGACTATCCTCTCATGAGTGAGCTGAGAAGCAGCATGTGGCTACACCCAGTCGACCTGAAAACTAAAATTTGGGGAAACCTGCCAGACCTGAAGTTGACAGCCCAGTTTGTAGTCCACAGTAAATTAAGCGCATGACTAGAGATCGCTGAAGAAGAAGATTTCATTATGAACATTGAAATAAATGTTTACTAATAAAGATAGCACAGATAAAAAGTATGTACTTTCAATATTTTTATTATTAATTATGCAGTTATGTTACATATAGTCATTATCATCTACCTTTGTCCAATGACTGCAGCACTAAATGCCTCCATGTAGTGCTTGAGGTGTCCAGCATCATAGGAAATCACACTCAACTAAACTATCGATTGGCAGTATAAAGAAAAATGGTCGAAAGACCACCCCCAGCACAACAACAGAGATGGGTACTATGGTCTATCCCGTAGCGAACAAGTTGCTTTATTCCGCCTCCGTACTGCCCATAACAGGCTTCGGGCCCACATATTCAACAACAGAGATGGGTACTATGGTCTATCCCGTAGCGAACAAGTTGCTTTATCCGCCTCCGTACTGGTCATAACTTGCTTCGGGCCCACATGTTCAACAAAGTTAAAATTGGCACAACTAGCATGTGCCACTGTGAAAAGGCGGATATGAAGGCCGAGCACATACTGCAAGACTGTCAATTGTTAGCAGACCTAAGAAGTGAAACCTGGCCCGATAACACTGAGCCTCGCTAGAAGCTGTACGGACAGACGGAGTCCCTAAAAGCAACGGTGAAATTCATGAAGAGATTTGGTTCATCGGTCTAGGCGGGGATCGACAGAGAGAGAGAGAGAGATACTCACCTAGTCTATGTCATATTTCACACATATGTCTTCATCTTGGTCTTCCTCTCTCTCGTCTACCCGACAGCAGCCTTTCCAGAATACTCTTCTCTGTAGAATTAAGTCATTTATATGTCCAAAGTATTTTTTTTCTCTCGTTTTTATATTCTTTATCAACCTTCAATTCTACTCTTTTGTAAAATGGACATATGTGTCCGTATTTCTGTCCATTTCTGTCAGTAAATCAATCAATCAATTTATGTCCATGATATTCTGATTACTCTTCTACAGCACTTGGTTTTAGAGAAATTCATCGATTTTTCAAATGGTTTATAAATAATCCATGCCTCACAGTCATACGCTGCTATAGAATAATCTATGCCTCACAGCCATACTATGCTATAGAATAATATATGGTCTTAAACATTTAAGTTTTGTCTTGCTATCCATTTCCTTCCATTGTTTTTATAGATATTTTAATTTTCTGCTAAGCCATGTTCATCACGAATCTACTACATTACATATGCACATTGTTAGTTTGTTTTTACATTTCTATCTATTGGGGGAAAACTTCTATTAATTAATAATGTAATACTTGTGCATGTCATTCTTGTCAAATTTTGCTGTTACACTTTGAAACATTTGTTGATCAACTAAAGCTTTGATCTATACAATTTTAAATGTATAATTTTATTGAAATGTGTCTCCAATTTTATTAATTTTTTATAAATTAAGTTTCAACTAATTTTTACTTTTTTTCGAAATGAAAGTCCAGTTTACTGGGATTAAGAGTAAATGTTATATTAGGAATTAACATCTTCTACTTCTTTGAACGCTTCATATGGAGGACCACTTGTTATATTAGGAATTAACATCTTCTACTTCTTTGAACGCTTCATATGGACCACCACTTGTTATATTAGGAATTAACATCTTCTACTTATTTGAACGCTTCATATGGACCACCACTTGTTATATTAGGAATTAACATCTTCTACTTATTTGAACGCTTCATATGGACCACCACTTGTTATATTAGGAATTAACATCTTCTACTTCTTTGAACTCTTCATATGGAGGACCACTTGTTATATTAGGAATTAACATCTTCTACTTCTTTGAACGCTTCATATGGAGGACCACTTGTTATATTAGGAATTAACATCTTCTACTTCTTTGAACGCTTCATATGGACCACCACTTGTTATATTAGGAATTAACATCTTCTACTTCTTTGAACGCTTCATATGGAGGACCACTTGTTATATTAGGAATTAACATCTTCTACTTCTTTGAACGCTTCATATGGACCACCACTTGTTATATTAGGAATTAACATCTTCTACTTCTTTGAACGCTTCATATGGACCACCACTTGTTATATTAGGAATTAACATCTTCTACTTCTTTGAACGCTTCATATGGAGGACCACTTGTTATATTAGGAATTAACATCTTCTACTTCTTTGAACTCTTCATATGGAGGACCACTTGTTATATTAGGAATTAACATCTTCTACTTCTTTGAACTCTTCATATGGAGGACCACTTGTTATATTAGGAATTAACATCTTCTACTTCTTTAAACGCTTCATATGGAGGACCACTTGTTATATTAGGAATTAACATCTTCTACTTCTTTGAACGCTTCATATGGACCACCACTTGTTATATTAGGAATTAACATCTTCTACTTCTTTGAACGCTTCATATGGAGGACCACTTGTTATATTAGGAATTAACATCTTCTACTTCTTTGAGCGCTTCATATGGACCACTTGTTAACAACTCTGTGTGATTTACATGTGATCTTGTTGAAGGAGGCGGGTTTTGTGTGGTCGGTGATGTTGGTTCTACAATTTTCATTCTCTCATGATGATGATTTATACCAGACGGTAACAATATATAAACTCAATCTTGATGGTGGCATGTTGCATGTTTATTGATATATCTGCGTAAACGTTCTTGCCTAAAAACACGTCCGTTCATCAATCGTGTCTCTCCTATGTTTACTAACTGTTGCTAACTCGTCATTCTCTAACTACGCAAAACGTCATTGTCTCGTTTAATGTTACCCTTCTGCTTAGAGAGTAAACACTAAGTCCGCTATTAAAATATCTAAATATATACAAACTACACACTAAAGCTAACTGTCTGGTTCCTCAGCTGCCACCTGGGGGACTGGCTATCCACTACAATCTGAGCCCAAGAAAGATTGTACGTTGTGTCAGTTATGCGTTTACAAGATGACCAGCACATCCGATTTCTGAACATCATGAAAGAAACAATCAAAGTATAAACACAAAACTTCGCCCGAGTGGTTACCGAGGCCCAAATTTGGGGTGTAAAGAATGGAACCACTGTTACCTGCCACGCATGTCGTAAGAGGCGACTAAGGAGGTTTTGCTGAAATCGGATGCATGTGTCCTAAACGTGTAGAAGTCTATGCGTTTAGGGGCCTACCAAACCAATGTGCAACGTATACATGTTCTTGGCAAAGATCAAACATATCTCAAAGAGTGATTAAAATTGGTCGTAAAGAACGAACGCAAAGAAGAAGAAGAAGAAAACAATACTTGAATGCAATATTTTCTATGTTCATTAATCCCATGTGGTACCAGAGCTCATAAGGGAAGCAAAGAATAGTACCACTGCCACCTACAATACATGTCGTAAGAGGCGACTAATGTAGACACTAGGGATGCTACTATAGTAAATAAAAAGCAGCGCAGAAATCGGATGTGCTGGCCTACTTGTAGGCGCATAGCTAACACAACGTACAATCGCTCTTAAGCTCAGATCACAAACAAATCACACAGAGTGATTGACAGGTGTTCGATATGGAGCGCTCGAAGAAGAAGAAGAACTGATTGGCTCCCATAGTCCGCTGGGAGCGTTACCATTTTTTTTTAATTTGAAAAGAACCTTAGAGAAAATTTATTTACCTACAAAATGGTATATTGCTTATAAAAATCTGTTAATAATTAAGAAAACTGCCGCTGACTTTGTACATACAAATTCAATGGGAATTAGAACACTAATTTAATTCATCCACAACCCGTTTTTCAATTCGGTAGCTAATCGATAATTTACTGTTAAAACTTTTACATTGATCGATTTTTAGACAAATCTAGAATATTTCACGAAAACATTAGTCAATAAATATAGATCCTGAAAAATAGAAAGGAAAAATGCTTGAAAGTATACAGAACAAATATTTTGAACACATACAAATGAAACGTAGAAGATTCCTCTGTATATCATGGACAGAGAAGAAAAAAAATAGATCTAACCAGAAAGAACTCAAAATCAAAGAAAACTGGCTGATGCTACAAATAAGAAACAGAAAATTGAGATATTTTGGATATATAAAAGATACGAAGGGCTGAGAAGATCATCATGGAAGGAGACATACTGGCAAGAGAAGAAGAGAAAGAAGATGGATTCAGGATGTAACTGATGGTTTGAATATGACGACTGCAGAGGCAGGATTATGAGAGAGAGAAATTCCGGAGAACTGTTGGGGAGGCAAAGTTCTGCTCATGACAAACTATTCGATGAGATAAAAATGTCTTTAAAGAATATATTAGAAAGGAAGATTAAATGAAAGAGACGGACAAGAAAATAATGTAATATCTACAATAAAAAAGCAAAGATTAAGAAATGAACAAAGTTATTAAGGAAGAACAATGTTGTTCACATCAGTTGTAGTTAATCATCAATATGGCGATGTCAGTTGATCTGTTTTGATGTATGGGTAAACACCCGGAAGCTTTTAAATAATACATTTAACACCAAATTTAATATTCCATTCGCAGTAAATGTAGCGGGAAAATTGAGAAATAATGAGAGAAGTCATTAGATAATGTTATTTAAATAGATGGGAACCATCAGCATGAATGAGAGCCGAGAAAGAGTAGTAGGTAGTGCATATGATTCTTAGGAGCGTGGTTGTGGTTTAATTACACAGTGTTTGTAGAATTTTTTTCAGACAGTTACGGCTGTCAGGTCGACTGAGTCTCAAGGCGAAGGATTGACTTTATTGCACCGAGTTTCCCCATATGGCATCGTCCCTGTCGGCAGAAATAGAACACCAACTACTGAGAGTGTTGCACAAAACACAAACTCAGCAGCTCCATTAACATTCATAGGGATCTCTTGAAAAAATAGCACATGTGATTCGTTATGGATTTGAACTCACAACCTTCTCAACGAGGGGCAAACATCTTAACCACTTCGCCATAGAGACCTCCAGATATTCCCCTCAAAATTAAAAATAGTTTCTTTGCTTTTTATTTATCAGCATGCATGCCCTTCGACATTTGCTGTGGAAGAATAAGCACCTATGAGTCCGTCCAAAACGAAACAGAAGAAAATAACCAATATTTAAAGGAAACATATATAGAAATTGTTTGTAAATTGAACGTTCAATTGAGTGTTCTTTAACTAGTAATAGTAGTAGTAGCTTGCCCAGCGTGTTCGTAGAGCGTTGGACGACGGGTGACAAGCACCCTGTGAGTGTGGTTCAATTCCGCCAACTAGCAGAAAAGCCAAGGTGTTCGTGGCACCGAACCGAAGTGTTACGATGTCCATAGTACCGAACCGAAGAGCTGAAAGCTCGTGCTTCTGGATCGGAAAAAAAAGTAGTACGAGATGGGACACGCAAATAAATGGAATCAGAAATTAAATTAATGGTGAATTTAAAAATAATTATATTATTAGTTAGTTAGTTAGTTTATTCCTTTCGAGCCAAAGGTGGCACATAGGGCAGAGGTTTTAGATCTCCATGTGATACGGTTCTTTGCTAGCAGTTGGAGATCTTGTATGGTTTTACATCCCAATAGTTTACTTTCTTGTTGGATGGTTCTTCGAAGAGTGATCTTTGGTCTTCCACGTTTTCTTTTCCCAACTAGTGACCACATAAGGACTTGTCGATTTAGTCTCTTTTCGTCTGATCTAAGAACATGACCTAAATATTTCCACCTTCGTTTCTTATAATATTTGATACGGGTTGTTGGTGTGTTCTATCTCTCACTGTGTTGTTAGAAAATTAATTAATTATATTATAATAAAATAATTATATTATATGTAATTAATATTTTTTTAGCGAAATCTGTAATACAGTATTTGTTTGTCTAACAGTTGAATATGAAAGGAATTTGAGAAAATGATTTAAAATCAAACGGTACAAAAAATAAAGATATCACTGCAAAAAGAAAGAAACAGTCAAAGGTGTGTCTGAATAAGATTAGATTTGTTTCTTGGAGTTAAACTTTGCGAGCAATACCCAGTAATATTTTCGGTGTGAATGAAATAATTAAATCTGCAGAAAATATGAAATATTTTTTTAAAACATTTTGTGAAAGTATCTTGTTTGTAGCAACTAAAATTAGAAAAGTAAGTAAGCAGCCATCTTGTTTGTAACAACTAAAAATAGAAAAGTAAGTAAGCAGCCATCTTGTTTGTAGCAACTAAAATTAGAAAAGTAAGTAAGCAACCATCTTGTTTGTAGCAACTAAAAATAGAAAAGTAAGTAAGCAGCCATCTTGTTTGTAGCAACTAAAATTAGAAAAGTAAGTAAGCAGCCATCTTGTTTGTAGTAACTAAAAATAGAAAAGTAAGTAAGCAGCCATCTTGTTTGTAGCAACTAAAAATAGAAAAGTAAGTAAGCAACCATCTTGTTTGTAGTAACTAAATACAATAAAGCAAGGCAAGCAATCCGATTTCATACGACTTAATATTTTGGAGAATATACTGTTATGCCGATATTTCTTTGATCACTGAAACACTATGTAATACGGTTAACAACATGCCGGCCGCTTTTATAATAATAATAGTTAATAGTAAGTCCTTTCCAATCGTTATACGTTACATAGCGCTTTCAAGTAATTTTTCCAAACCGTTCTTCTATCATGGTCAACTCGTTCAATCTCCTCAATGGAACTGAGACAGGTATTTCTAGCCACTCTCAACAGAGTTTGTTTCAGGGTCTCTTTAGGTGGTTCTCTCTTTCTTGAATCATATGTATCCCACTTTAATGCCTGCTTTGATATTCCTTATCATTTCTTCTCAAGGTATGTCTAAATGATGTTGTTCATCTCTCTCTCCGATCACCTCCAGACCGATGTACCATATCTCCCCATAAATTCTAATCATGTGAAATCTGATTCTGCAGCCTAGCATTGGTGTTTTACGTCACATCTTCAGCACCATTTGGAGCTCTGGTGATTATCCTTCAGCGATGTGTCCGGTTTCAGCAAGCATTTACTCGGTTCGCTCTCCGTTCTGTAGCCATCTAGTGATTTTTACAGTGTGGGTAGCTAGCCCACTTCCAACCTCCTTATCGCCTCTTGGCATGTACAGGTCTATTCTTTACACCCCAATTTGGCTCCGGTAACCACTCGAGCGATGTTGTCCATCTAAGAGCTGTCCTCCGATGTCAATACTAGCAAACGGCATAATGCTAATACACCACCATCTTGGACTTTTAATGATCATCTCCCGTCCCGAACCTCATGCCCAGCGTGTTCTAGTGCGTTGACTACTGGTGAACAGTAGTTCCCACTTAATTCGGGTTAATTCACGCGTGTGTGGAGACTACAGAGAAAAGATGTACCCCAGATTTACGGTGTTTGTGGCACCGAACCGAAGGGTTACGATGTCCATGACACCGAGCCGAATAGCTGAAAAGCTCAAGTGTTTCTGAATCGGGAAATTTTTTTTTTTTAAATAATCATCTCCAACGATGCGCATACGAACTTTGAAAGTAAGAAACATATGACACCCCAGCTGATAAAATGTATCATGAGATATACCCGCACGCACTACCCACTACACTACCTGATATGAAACACAGTTGGTTCCCAAACCTTAAATCTCGGGGGATTTAGCATTGCAATCGCTGCCGAGACTCACAGAGGGAGCAAAGAATAGTACCACTACTACCTACAAGCCATGTCGTAAGAGACGATTACGGTAGAGGCCTATGTAAGCTACCCTAGTAAATAAATAACGTAGTAGAGATAGGATTGATTGATTGATTGATTGATTGATTGATAGAACCATCATCATTGCACTTCGGTGAATAACCACGTGTGCTCCGATCTCTTTCTTACACAGGAAGATTTCAGCTGCAGATCACGAACTCCGTAGCACACTGTCACAACGTACAATCGCTCTTAGGTTCAGATCACATACAAATCACAAAGATTGGTTTAATAAGTAGTTGATATGGAGCGTTCGTCGAAAATGAAGAAGAAGAAGAAGAAGGGTTTAAAGGGTTTTAAATCCGAAGGATTGACTTTATTGCACCGGGTTATATCCCATATTGCTCAGCCCCACTCCGCAGAAATAGCACGCTACATGCCGAGAGTATTGCACAAAGCACGAACTCCGTAGCTCCAGCAAGAAGAAGAAGAAGAAGAAACATTAAAATATAAAAAAAACCACAAAAACGACTTAGATCATATAACAAATGAATATATCATCCATCCCTCACACTAAAAAAACAAACCAACCTGTTACAACGATTTTATTTGCCATATAATACCATTAATTGAAAACTGTTTATTTTCACGAGAATTACCAGTTCATGACAAGAAATCAAGAGTAGAAAATAATTGCTCAAACATTGATTGAACAAGAATAGACATATTAATATCAAACCAATAAATGTTCATTCAATCATGCGATTCAAAAAAGTAATCTTCTTCGATCGCTCAGTATCGACAACTTATTAAACCACTCTTTGTGATCTGTATGGGATCTGAGCCTAAGAGTGATTACACATTGTATTGTTTGCGCCTATAAGTAGACCAGTACATCCGATTTATGCGATGCTTTTTATTTACCAAGGTATATTCCCTAGGTCCTACATCAGAGGCCTTTACGACATGATTTGTAGGTCGCTGTTGTACTAATTTTGCTTCCTTGCGGCCCAGGCCCACACGGGCGACCATGCCGTATGAGGTACACACCGGTGCTATAAAGTCGACCCTTCGTGATTAGATCCGTTTTCATCCAACATTTTTTATCATTTTTATTATGTACTTCTTCTCATACTTCCTATCAATATTTTTTTTTACCTAAAAATTTTCTTATACACGCCTTAGGTGACTTTTTAAAAATGTCTTATCTTTGATTACATACTACAATTGTTATCCATGTGTTATTTATTAGGGTAGCTTCACTAGGCCCCTACCTCAGTCGGTTCTTACGACATGCCTTGCAGGTCGCAGTGTTGCGTTTCTTTGCTACCCTGGTGATTCTTATCGTGATATATAAACAGCCTTTGCCAAGAACGTATTTTTACGTCACATCATTCAGCGAAATTTGGAGCTCTGGTGCTTATCCTTCGGCGACGTATTCGGTTTCAGTCAACGTTTACTGGGTTCGCTCTCCGTCAGCCTTTGGCAGGCCCCAGCTTACCAGTTAAGTGTCTAGTTAATTGTCTAGCTAAGTGTCTAGCTAAATGTCTAGTTAATTGTCTACTTAATTGTCTAGTTAATTGGCTAGTTCATTATCTTGTTAATTGTCTTGTTAATTGTCTAATAAATTGTCTAGTTAATTGTCTAATAAATTGTCTGATTATTTGTCTAATTAATTATCTAGTTAATTATCAAGTCGGTTAGAAATACAGTTTGTAAATTAATCTGTTAGTAATTTCTTCTTTTTTTTTTTGTTAGTTAGTTTAAAAGTTTATTAACTGGCTAATAGTTTGATAGTGAGTGAATTATTTAGATGGTTGGTTGGTTAGTTAGACAGTTTGTTAAGTTAGTAATTTATTTAAGTGTTAATTTGCTAGATGCACATGCAGTTAATAAGTTAGTTAATTAGCCAGCACGTTAATTACTTTCTTAGATAATCAGCAAGTTAGTTAGTTATTTAGGTAGCAAGCACGTTAATTAGTTATTTAGAAGCTATAACGTTAATTACTTATTCCGGAAGCCAGCACGTTAATTATTTATTTAGATGCTATCACGTTAATTACTTATTTAGATAGACGGTACGTTAATGAGTTATTTAGATAGCAAGTAAGTTAATTAGTTATTTAGATAGCAAGTAAGTTAATTAGTTATTTAGATAACAAGCACGTTAATTAGTTCTTTAGATAGCTAGTAAATTAATTAGATATTTAGATAGATAGTAAATTAATTACTTATTTAGATAGGGAGTACGTTAATTAGTTATTTATATAGCTAGTAAGTTAATTACTTATTGAGGAAGATAATAAATTAATTACTTATTTAGATAACTGGTAAGTAAATTACTTATTTAGATAGGGAGTACGTTAATTACTTATTTGGATAGCTAGTATTTTAACTAGTTATTTAGATAGTCAGCATATTAATAACTTTTTAAGATAGCTAACAAATATTAATAACTTGTTTATATAGCTAACAAATATTAATTACTTGTTTAGATAGCTAGAATATATTAATTACTTGTTTAGATTGATATCATATATTAATTACTTGTTTAACTAACATATATAATTGTTTGTTTAGATAGCTACAATAATTAATTGTTTAGATAGTTGAATTTTAATTATCTCTAAATAGCTAAAAAATTAATTGCTTGTTTAGATAGTAGCATATATTAATTACTTGTTTAGATAGCTAGAATATATTAATTACTTGTTTAGATAGCTAGAATATATTAATTACTTTTTAGATGCTAGAATATATTAATTACTTGTTTAGATAGCTAGAATATATTAATTACTTTTTAGATAGTTAATAATTAATTACTTTTAGATAGCTAGCATATATTAATTACTTGTTTAGATAGCTAGAATATATTAATTACTTGTTTAGATAGCTAGAATATATTAATTACTTGTTTAGATAGCTAGAATATATTAATTACTGGTTTAGATAGTAGCATATATTAATTACTTGTTTAGATAGTTAACATATATTAATTACTTGTTTAGATAGTTAACATATATTAATTACTTGTTTAGATAGTTAACATATATTAATTACTTGTTTAGATAGTTAACATATATTAATTACTTGTTTAGATAGTTAACATATATTAATTATTGTTAGATAGTTAACATATATTAATTACTTGTTTAGATAGTTAACATATATTAATTACTTGTTTAGATAGCTAGATTATATTAATTACTTGTTTAGATAGTTAACATATATTAATTACTTGTTTAGATAGTTAACATATACAAATTACTTGTTTAGATAGTTAACATATATTAATTACTTGTTTAGATAGTTAACATATACAAATTACTTCTTTAGATAGTTAACATATATTAATTACTTCTTTAGATAGTTAAATATATAATTACTTCTTTAGATAGTTAACATATATTAATTACATCTTTAGATAGTTAACATTTATTAATTACTTTTAGATAGTTAACATAATTAATTACTTTTTAGATAGTTAACAATACATATTGTTAGGTAACTAGAAACTATTACGATAAATAAATTACAACAAATGTGTTTAATTTTTTGTTTAACTTTATTTCTAGCATTTGTTTGTTTCAAATATAACAAACCTATCGTTACTATTTTTTTAAGTATTTTCTTTAGCTACTGGACAGAACAAAAAAACAAGTAATAAAGTAGCAACTTTTTAATGAATCTATGATCTGTGGGAAGTGAACAATGTAATTGTTTGGATTTATATTTCAAAATATTTTACGTTTCCAAATAATGTTGATAAAGATAAATGGTATAATTGTATTCTTCTTCTTTTGTCGTTATCATGATTACCGGGTTGTTGCCCAGTGTTGTAGCTATTAGTTTTTGTCGTGCGATACTTTAGTGGCTTGAGTAATGGTTATTTGTTCTATTTACTCCGTCAATTTGATGCACAAATTTGGTGCAAGGTCTGCAAGTTATTAATATGGTAAAATCAAGTGTAAAAAATAATTTTCACTAAAAAATGTATCCATAATGCTAAAATAATATTAAAACACAGTAATGTATTTTCCTTTATTGAAAGCTCCATATTGATCACTTGTTAACTACTCTGTGTGTTTTATATGTGATCTGAATCTAAGAGAGATTGCTCCTTGTGCCAGTTATGCGCCTACAAGTAGGCCAGCAAATCTGATTTCTGCGATGCTTTTTATTTATCCAGGTAGCTTCCCTAAGTCCTACATCCGTCGCCTCTTACGACATGGCTTGTAGGTCGCAGCGGTACTCTTCTTTGCTTCATTTGTAGGTACCAGCACTACATGGACGAGAGTAACAAATAAAGGAACTGATTTACATACCATGAGGAATATTGGGACGAAAAAGTTGAGTGTCTATTTTTCTTGAATCAACAGCACAACCTGCTGCCCTGCAGGTCGACTGGAGACAGTCAAAGGTTAAGGGAGAGCGAACGCAGTAAAAGCTGGTTGAAATCGGACACGTCGCCGAAGGACAAACACTAGAGCTCCAAATGGTACTGAAGATGTGACGTAAAAAAAGGTCTTGGCGAAGGTTGTTTATATATCACATTAAGAATGATACAAATGGCCGAAAAGAACGAACACGAGAGAGAGAGAGAGAGAGAGAGAGAGAGAGAGAGAGAGAGAGATAGAACCAACAGCACTGATGAGAGATGTGGGCAAAAAACCACGATTCTCGTCCTTCTTCTCAATGTTTTTCTGGTACCCAATTAAGGAGGAGTCGACCTGTGAGTCGTTACGATCGGAGAAATGATTCCACTACCACTGTTGATTTGACCCTGGGAACACGCAACTGCAAAGCAAGTGCACTAACCACTATGATATCACGACTATTTAAGTTTTATTATAAACAATTAAAAAATAACTTGAATACTAATAAAAGTTTACCAATTCTTAATCAGTCAAGTTAACAAACTATACATCAGTCAAGTCAACCAGTCAATCGGTCAATCAACCAACTTTGAATCAATCTAAGTCAACTTAGATTCAGTCAAGTTAACCAAATTTGAATCAACTTAATTCAAGAAACTTTGTGTCATTCAAGTAAACCAACTTTGAACAAGTCAAGTTAAACAACTTTGAATTAACTTAACCCTTTCGCTGCTCATACGTTCTAAAGCTGAGCTAAAAATAGCTACTCTTTGTTTCTAGGTCACAAACGTAAATGTACACCTATAGCAATGACAGT
The DNA here is from genome assembly GCA_020796225.1 of Arion vulgaris. Classification (NCBI taxonomy): domain Eukaryota; kingdom Metazoa; phylum Mollusca; class Gastropoda; order Stylommatophora; family Arionidae; genus Arion; species Arion vulgaris. The sequence goes on from CM036771.1 coordinate 17,370,196, forward strand.
AGCAATGTATAACGTGTTAACGTCTTTAGCCCACAGAGAGAGATAATAACAGACGTTTGATGCGTCTTTAGTGAATGGAAAACGTATTTATACGCCCTTAGCAGCTAAAGGTTAAGCGACCAATTTTAATTAACTTGTAGAACAATTTTGAATTAACTTTACATTAATCAGTCAACTAACTTTAAATTAACTTAAGTCAACTAACTTTAAATCAACTTAAGTCAACCAACTTTGAATCAATTTAAGTCAACTCTTTAATTCTTAAGTCAACCAACTTTTAATCAACTTAAGTAAACCAACGTTTAATCGGTCAGTCAACCAACTTTGATCAATCTAAGTCAATCACATTTGAACCAACTTGATTCAAGAAACTGAGTCGGTCAAGTCAACCAATTTTGTTGCCGGGGTTCGCAAGGGGAGCAAAGAATAGTACCACTGCGATCTACAAGTCATGTCGTAAGATGCAGCTAAGGTAGTGGCGTAGGGAAGTTTTCCTAGTAAATAAAATTCGTCGCAGAAATCAGATGTGCTGGCCTACTTGTATTCGTATAACTGGCAAAACGTACAATCGTTCTTAGGCTTGGATCATATACAAATCATAAATAGTGGTTTAACAATCGATCCGCCCGAGTGGTTACCGGGGCCCAAATTTGGGGTGTAAAAATATAACCACTGTTACCTGCCACGCATGTCGTAAGAGGCGACTCAGGAGGTTTGGCTGAAATCGGATGCACGTGTCCTAAACGTGTAGAAGTCTTTGCGTTTAGGGGCCTACCAAACCAATGGCAACGTATACACGTTCTTGACAAAGATCAAACATATCACAAAGAGTGATTAAAATTGGTCGTAAAGAACGAACGCAAAGAAGAAGAAGAAGAACAATCGATCGACATGGAGCGTTCGATGAAGAAAAAGAATCAAGTTAAGTCAACAAATTTTGAGTCAAATTAAGTTCAAGTTAAGATGAACCAACTTTGAGTCAATCAAGTCAACCAATTTTTAAACCTACCCAAACAAAGAAACAAACATACATAGAAACAAAGTAAAAGTTCATATATTAACTTACTGAATGTTAGCAGCCACGTATGAAAACACACACATCAATAAATAAGCAATCACAGCGTCGGCAGGGAGTCTAGGAGAAGTTAACAAGACCATAAGTTATACTCCAACTAGCGTTCAGTATGATATTACCCAGTGAGAACTAACATACAATCACACTTCATCAGTCAAGTTCTACGAATGAATATCAACTTTTATTTCTTCACATATTTTATTTCTTCCTTTCCCACCGCTTTTCTTCCTGTCGTGAAAGAACCATTTTTCCTGTTCACTGTTGTCATCATAAAAGAAGAGGAACAGAAAAGGAGAAATAGAAAAGTCCCAGTGTATTTTTTCGATCGACATTGTTGAAAGAAAGAAACAGAATTTGCTTTCATGAGCTGTTGAAATGTTTCTAAAAGAAATCCAGGGCCTTTCTTATGGCAGCGATTGCTGGGTAATTCTGTTTGCGAGGCTGTCTTATTTTCCGTTTATCAGACATTTCTATAGCCGACTCTGTTGGTGATCTAGTAAGAGGATACGGAATAGAGTGAATGAAGGCTTATTTGCGGATATATATATTCTGTTTTTGGAGGAAGTATTCTAAGAAAGAATTTGTTGCTGGTAAAATATAAAATAAGATAGAAGATAGATTAGATGGAGGTTTATATGAAGATTGCTTTGTTAATGGAAGAAATATTTTAGGAAGAAATGTCTTGCTAACGAAAGAGAGAGAAGAAAGAGGAATAAAATAAATGAATCCAATTAAAGATTTATTTTAAAAGGAAGATTATTCTAAGAGGGAATTAGATGGTATGAGACAGCTCTTACTGTCTACCTATGACCAAATCTGATACCATGTTACAGTATAACTCCAGGTGTGGTACTTTCAAGTGAGGTTTTTATGTCTGTAAAATCTTAAATTGAACCACCTGTACAAATGTATGTATTATTGAATAAAATGCGTACATTTTGATGGGATTAGATGTTGCTGTTCTACACATTGTATGTGCGTAATAGTTGCTATCAGCGTAGCACGTTTGTGAAGTAAACAACACATAACACTTTCAGTTTCAGTTAGGAATATCGTCATTGCGCTATGGACATGTCCATAGGTGCTCCGATCTCCTTTGCAATATCATCAACAGCAGAGGGAGCTGACATGGACCAACATGACATTCTTAACACATTTGAGAGGTTCTTTCCGAACAGAGGAGTTGCAGGGTTGTGAATCCCACTCGCTGACTAGATTGAGGGAGACGGGTGTCGATATTGACGCAGCCCGAAAAGAGCGACATACTAAATAGGCAAAGCAATTGATTAATCAACATCGAACTGGCATGTCGGACCACTGGATACTGCTGGATTTGTTGAGGCGGAGATCGGAGCACCTATGAACATGTCCGGAGTGCTATGATGATGGTACTCATATAATTGATAACTGATAACTGATCTCAACACATCAACTAATCATATCAGTTCGATGATGATTGATGAGTCTACTCTTATACATGTTCTGTTCTTTTCTGGCTACTCCAATCTTCCATCCAAACTCGTGCAATCTAGCAGTCGGGGTGGACTGGTTTAAATTAAATTCCTCTTTGCTGCCACACTCTATGAAGGCGTTCAGAATGTAATCTCTATCCATTGGGTGACCCCAGGATATGGTGGCACAGCCAGTCTGTCTACTCTCTTATTGCCATCGACACCCATGTGCTCCAGAACGAAGATGAATGTCATTCTGCAAATTGTTGACGCTTTAATGGATTCAGGCCACTACCTGAGCACTAAACCAACCGTCACCTTTTAGATCATACTCAATTAATCACTCAAAATGCACGCATGGGTCTTTCTATTGCCATGTTATTATACTCTCCTCTTCTTCTTCTTTGCGTTCGTTCTTTACGACCAATTGTAATCACTCTTTGTGATATGCTTGATCTTTGCCAAGAACGTGTATACGTTGCACATTGGTTTGGTAGGCCCCTAAACGCATAGACTTCTATACGTTTAGGACACGTGCATCCGATTTCAGCCAAACCTCCTGAGTCGCCTCTTACGACATGCGTGGCAGGTAACAGTGGTTCTATTCTTTACACCCCAAATTTGGGCCCGGTAACCACTCGAGCGGTTATCATACTAAATGCACCACTGACTTCCCTGACCTTTCCCCCCTATGAACGTACATAAAGTCACATGGAAAGCAACATACGCAAGAATGCAAAGTCCTTCGAAGAAAAACGCAGATATGATCTTGAATTCAAGAGAAACTCAAGTCGTCAGTTACACTCTTGCATCATGACCGTCTACAAAGATGAAAAATATGATTTATTTAATGCTTTTAATGCCGTATAAATTGCATTCTTTTTGATACAGTATTTCTTAATCACTGTTGCATTAATAATTGTGATTTCCCACTTGAATTATCTGCCTCCTGCTTCATTACTTTCATGGATAATTCAATTTGCTTCTAAATTTGTCATTTACATTTTCAACAAATATATTAACTACTATTATTGTAACCCCCTACACAACAAGACAAAATTACCATGACAACACGTCCGACTATTTCCATAGAAAACCCATTATAATACCTTGTGGTATTTTAAGATGAATTTTGTAACTAGTAATACCTGGCTGTGCTCCAACTAGAACGAGTGCGTCACTTTCTGAAGTACTTTAATCTAGACGTGTCACGCTGGCTATAATTTTCTGGTTCAGCCTATTATGATGACGCCCATAACGGTCTGTCAAAAATCTCACTTAAATTTCAACAAGAGTTATTAAGCGTTGGGAATACAATTTTACTCTGAAGGACTATTATTATGGGTATTTGCCGAGTGCATACCTCTAAGGTGCCATGTTCTACGAGATCGTTGATATGTCTCAACTTTATTTAAGAGAGCTCTGATCCGTCCTTGGGGGTGATCTAGAAATTCAAGTCAACTAATAGGTTTTCTATCATACGAATGAGTAAACGATTTGAATGTGGGATGTATCTTGATGGGATGTATATGAGAGAATCTACCCATTCATTAATAATCAAAACGATATTTGACTAAAATTGTTATGATTGTGATAACTCGCTTCAAGCACTTTCCAGAAGAAAATGATTCAGTGCTCAGGGTGGATGCTATGCTTAAACTCAATGACTCTAGTTACAGGAACCTACTACTATATCGAGATGTTGAAAACACTCTCTATGCTAGAACACCACAACTCAGACAGATCTGTAAATTCAATGCCATGGCCTTAAGTCGACTAGCCCTCTGTGAGCGCCGGTTCAATTCCGAGGGGCTGTCAGAAAAGCCACAGGTTCCCAGATTCACGGTGTTCGTGGCACCGAACCGAAGGGTTACGATGACCATGACACCGAGCCGAAGAGCTGAAAGCCAGGCTTCTGGATCGAGAAAAAAAAAAGTCGCAGGGCAAATGCTCAGATGACTATTGGATCGTAAAAGTAAAAGTAAAGTAACCCCCATACACTGTAAAAAGCGGGCCTGGGTTTTTGCTTACCGGACGCAAGTAATGTATGTGTCCCACTTTCTTCTTCTTCAGCAATCTCTGGTCAAGCGCTTAATTTACTGTGGACCACAAAATTTCCAGTTAGCTTCAGGTGTGTCAGGCTTTCCCAAAGCTTAATTTTCAGGTCGACTGGATGTGGCCACATGTTGCTTCTCAGCTCCCCAAGGTGAGGACAGTTTTGCAGGACACGATCCGGTGTCTGTTCCACCAGTGGACCCTGGCAGAGAGCTGTTTTACTTATTCCTTGTCTATATAAGTGTTTGTTGAGTCTGCAGTGTCTGGTAGGTAGTCGAAATATAATGACCTGATCTGTTCTGCTTAGGTATTTGAGGAAGTATTTTCCATAATCATATCAAGTGTCCCAATTGAGACACAAGAGTGAACTCGAAAGTCGTCACATTTACTTGCAGCATGATCGTCTTAAAAGCAATTAACTAGTGTTTAATTAATGATTTTCAAGCTAAATGACTCTAGTCCAGGTTCCGTAAAATCTGGTCAGGACACTTGCTTACCAACACAAGCAACGTATGTGTCCAAATTATAATGATTGTGTTTTATTTACAGGGAAGGTCGTCCCAGACAAAACGACGATGTATGTATCAACAGCTGCGGAAATCCTACAAAACTGGTTACTAAAATTCGTCCAGCAAATACTATATCTCTTAGCTGATGTCAGCGATATCTGCCCTACGTGTACCTAAAATTATTTCACTAATTCGAAACAATGTCCAAGAGATAACTGCACAGGGGTCAAATATTGTATCAAGTTCCATATATCCCATCAGAATAGATGTCTTAACAATGCCTTAACTCTGCGTCTCTACCTATGTCTCTTTCTCTATTTCTATCTCTCTCATCTCTCAAAAGCAGATTAGTAAACTAAGATTATGGGACGGATTATTGTAACGCTTTAAGAAATGGACAGGTTACAGTCTGGCTGTGTGCAACACCATGGCGAAAGACAGAGGATGCTGGAGATTCATTGCAGCCAACTTTCGATGTGGAGACGGCACCTGATGATGATGATCGTAACGCGTAATTGTTCATCCATCAACTCAGACAAGAGGGTTGAGATTTCAATGTCGTATTCGACGTTCCACACACGAGGAAAGGAATTGGCCGTCCTACCTCCTGCACATTAGGACCTAGAAATGTGAAGTAACAGGTGCTTCATACCTCAATGTCTGAAAATGCTACTGAGTATTTGATCTTAAATACACTAAGATTACAGGAAAGCGACCAACTAAACAAAGCAATATTCTATATTGTTGGGAAAAGAAACAGTAACATGCAGATACGTTATTGTGTCATTTAATATTGTGGGGAAGAAGAAAGTGAATAAAGGAATTGGTAAATAACCTGTAGTGAGCGTCTGTAGCTCAAGCGGTAGTGAGCTTGATCACGAATCCAAGCGTACCTGGTTCAAATCCCACGGTGGACAAATTTGGAAGCAAATTCGTTTCCGTGGGAATTTTACAAAAGGTGAAAATAGACCTCACCGTTCAGAAAGCAATGGCAAACTACTGAACGTATAAGTGGTGCCTAGAAAATCAACGACTCATTTACTGTGGTTGATGGCTACGTCCTTTGAGATGTGCCACGATTTTCATTTTCAAATAGCCATAGGAACATATCACAGCGGAGAGCCAAGATTCTACGTATTTATCACAGGTAAAAAAAAACAACATATTTTTGTGTGAAGACATTTCGGAAAGTCTCAAAAGATGATGTTAAATACTAGTATTTATCTGCTGGATCCGAACTAGTAATGCCCAAAGTTATTTGAGAAAACCGTGGGCCATGCTGAACAATTTAATACCTGGAGAACACCAATTCAAGAATCTGACCTCTTTTTGGCATCGAGTACACGCCCCCTGCCGGTGGTTCTGAAATAGTTCAGTCAAGGGAGATAATTTGATCATTGTTGTCGATGGCATGGCATCGAATGTTGAGAATATAAGGTCGTATTGAGCACTTCAGCAGAGAAGGGAACTGCCCGGCCTATCTTCGTGATTAAGACGAAAATACGCTCCGTTCTGGCTTTTGTTAGTGCAACCTTAATCCATAGAAAACTGATTTCCGCTCCGTAATTAGACGGCAGCCATGCGAAGCAGAGCCAGTGAAGGGTGGTGGTATGGATAGAAGGGAGGGAGAGAACGGTATGTGTGAGTTCTGTCAGGCTGTAGCAGTTTTATTCATAATTTGATTAAGTTTGAGAACAGAGTGACAGATAGAGAGAGAAGCGGAGGCAAAACACACACGACGGGGGATGTGAGGGGTAGGAGGAAGGAGGGAAAGACAGGACACCGACAGACATTGTCTGTGATTCGGTGAAGATTATGTGAATGGACGGGTGGATGAGTTCGGGAATAAGTGGCTAAATAAATAGTCTGAATAAATATATATTAAATGACAAAGAACTCAAAAAAAAGAAATAAACATATACCCTGGAAGAGACGCTGGCGATGGATAGGACATTCATTGAGAAGATCGACTGGAAGCATTGCAAGACAGGCACTGTTTTGGAGCCCGCAGGGAAAGAGGAGTAAGGGAGGCCTAGACATACCTGGAGAAGAGAGCTGGAGACTAATATTAAAACGATAGGTAAAACACGGAAAGAATTAGAATGGATAGTAAGAGAAAGGAAGAGCTGGAAGAAGTTTGTTATAGGCCTGTACTCCTTGGGAAATCTTCTCTTCTTTGCGTTCTTTCTTTACGACCAATTTTAATCACTCTTTGTGATATGTTTGGTCTTTGCCAAGAACGTGTATACGTTGCACATTGGTTTGGTAGGCCCCAAAATGCATAGACTTGTACACGTTCAGGACACGTGCATCCGATTTCAACCAAACCTCCTTAGTCGCCTCTTACGACATGCGTGGCAGGTAACAGTGGTTATATTCTTTACACCCCAAATTTGGACCCCGGTAACCACTAAGGCGGCTTGGGAAATGAATCGTGAAGAAGAAATGACAAAGAGATTTATTTAAAAAAACCACACATATGTAGGGTGAGAGACATACTTACAGACAGAAGAGTAACTAACAGAAATATAAAGATATGTAGCCGGATATATAGATAGACAAACAGGTAGTTAGGTAGATGGAAAACATATGCACATAAGTATATATATATATGTATGTATGTATGTAAATAGGCATACACGTATGTTTGCGGATAGGTAGGTGGCAGGTAGGTAGGTAGGTAGATGAGTAAATGGGTAGATGGATTATAGATTGATAGATATAGATTGCCTGGCAGGTCTACGATATCAGAGGGAACTGCAATGGACCGAAATACATTATAAATACATTAAGAGCGTCTTTCCAAACAGAGGAATTTCAACGTTGTGAATCTCAGCCGCTGACCAGATTGAGAGATATGGGTGTCCATATTGGTACAACGAGAAACGAACGACATACTAAATATGACAAAAAGGTTGAATAATCAACATCGAACTGGTGTGTGGGGCAGATGGACGAGGCACGATTTGTTGAGGGAAGGGGGGTTTCGGAGCACCTATGGACTTAGCCGGAGCGCTATGATGATAGTCCTCATATAACTGATAACGCATAGATAGATGGGCCCTTACAAACATGAATAGCAGGTAATGACAGTTGGACGCATACTTATCAAAAGTAGACACTAGACTGAACAGTCATATGCTGATTTAGACTGGTTCCAACACCCACGTGAGTGTGTGAGCATGTAGCATATACAACCGAACACATCTTGCAAAATTGTCACCTGACAAACCAACTGCAGAAAGAACACTGACCAACAGATACGAACACGGTCAAAAGGCTCATGAGGTCATGGTGGTAACATGAGCCAGGGTTAGCGAGGGGCGCGCTAACCAAGACCCTGCCCCTAACCTCCACGCGGTGACCCTGGAAACAGACTCTGGTTCCGGTCTGGCTAAGAGGGCAGGGATCGGGGAGAGAAAACTACTGGTAGTGGTAGCAGTGCAAGTACGGACACACGATAAAGATACATACAAACAAAATGCACAAATCTCCTGACCGATGTCCAACAAGATATTGCCCAAGTCCCTGAACGCAAAGAAACAGCAACGAAACGTCTCAGACATGGATGAGAGGTGCATCCAGTGACCAAACGTATGCCCACGTAGGGCGAAGCCCGAAGCCCTGAGGAGGGGCAAACATTGCCAGCCCGTCGGCAAGAATAAATAAGACAGGACCGTAACGAATAAAAGTCTACCCTCGTGTTGGTGCGAGAGAAGATTGCAGCTGACCCCACATTGGTAGCCTGGTGCAGATACATGTACTGGGCAAGGTTTGCCGAGCGCAAAAGAGCAAGTTGCGTTTAGTGCATAACGAAACTACCCGCCCTGGGAAAACCGTGCAAGGTACTGTGCGATTAAAATTAACATCCCCGGAAGAACTGAGGTTGGTGATGCCTAACGGAACTGCCAGCCTTGGGGCAACCGGGCAAGGTTCGATTGCAGTCGTAACTAACATCCCCGGAATAACTGGGGCGGGTGATGGCGGCGAGCGCAAAATCCTCAGTTACGCTGATAGTGCCGACTGAAACGACCCTCTACATTGTTTGTACTCGGCCCCATGCCAGTGCTTTCGAGGTTAATTGCAAATTGCCACGTACCAATACGCGTCTAGAAGAGGCTGAGAATGTTCCTTCCCGGATCAAACTCAAAAATGTACGGTAAAGCAAGGCCGACAATGTACGGATCAAACAGGAAGTTCGGGTCTGAACATTGGCGAAGGCCGATACTTTACACGGTGTCTTATACGAGTAAGACGCCGTCCGAGGATAAGCTTACAAGCCCCGAGAAATATTTCTCAGTCAGAACGGCATAAACAGCGTAACTCACTGTCCCGGCGTAGATCACAAAGCCCAAAAATACGGCAAAGCGGATCGTACCCTAGGAAAGCTCACCCTAGTAAATCAAAAGCTGGCTGAAAACGAACACCCCTCCGAAGGATAAGCAACTGGGCTCCAATAGGTGCTGAAGGCTGGTGCACGTACATCACGTTCTGATGTTTGGCTGTTTATATATCACAATGAGAATGATTAAAACAGGCTTAGAACGATCGAAGAAGAAGAAGAAGATACGAACACGAATGAAAATCTGTTTTGATATCTTGATGAACTAACAAACACAACAACATACATCCAGTGAGCTGGGCTCCGTTGTGTAGATATTGAACAAAATCGAACAAGAAGAAGAAGAATTGATTGATTGAGTGGACCATCATCAATGCACTTCGGTGAGTAACCATATGTGCTCCGATCTCTTTCTTACACAGGAAGATCTCAGCTGCAGTGCACGAACTCCGTAGCACCGGCGAGGTTCCCCGATGCAATTTTGAAGATGGTGAAGAAATTTTTGCGTAGGAAATTTTTCAATTTACAATCTTTTTGTAATTAATTTTACCCGGGCAGTGGCTTTCCAACTTGTTTATTTTTAACTGTCAACGGTGTTTTCACGTACTCATATTGAATACGGGACCTACGTTTTATCGTCCGTTTCCGATAAGACTAGGAACACGATCTCACCTACACTGAGATTAGGGATCTTTGGAAAAATATCCAGATGGTTCCACATGGGAGCGAACCTGGTACATCTGGCACGAGAGAGGAGCATCTATCATCTATACGCCACAGATACGCCCTGGAAGAAGAAGAAGATGATTACACAGCTAATTACCGTTCACATTTTTCGAAAACTTCTTCTTCTTCTGCTTTCTCACTAGATTGGGATTTTGGATTCTCTAATAAAGGCAGTCGTCTGCCTAAGATTATCAGCCACGCCATACAGTTTGTCTTGGACACTAGTGTAAGTGGGCCACCTCTTTCTTCTCAAGTCTGCACGCTGAAGGCAGTTCTGTAGGATATAATTCCTATGATTCCCCGTTTGTGCCGACCTCTTCCCGCAGTAAGTTTTGCCACCCTCGTGATGGTAGGTCTGACATTCTTACTGCGTGGCTAAATCTCCGAGGCAGATTGGCGACCGTAGAATCCGTTATCCCATTCCTCATTGTGAGGGGTCGTTGCACAATGTTATGCGCCTTACGGCCTGGTGCATCCGTTTTCAGCAAGCATTTGTTTCGGGTTAGCATTCCCTAGCTGAGACATGCATCCGATTTCAGCCAAACCTCCTTAGTTGCCTCTTACGACATGCGTGGCAGGTAACAGTGGTTCTATTCTTTACACCCCAAATTTGGATGAAATTCATCTTTCACTGTATATCGTTTGTTTCATGCAGAACTCACCTTTATTGGAATGACTTCTGATCATGAGAAATTAATCACAGAAAAGCGCGCTTGTTGAGTCAGCAATGGTTGCTCAACATACAATTTTAATATCTCTTCTTTATTATCATAAATTAAAACAGGAAAACGACAGGTGGAACAAGAGAGCAGAAGGTGGCGATGGATAGGACACACACTGATGAAACCCCCTAATAGCATCACAAGACAGGCTCTTGGATGGAACCCCTAGGGCAGTAGTGGTAGGGGAAGACCCAGTAACACATGGAGACGGGAGTTGGAAACGGAATGCAAGAAATAGGTAGAGAGTGGAGAGATCTGGAGATGATGGCCTTGGATATGCGGGCTTGGAAGAACTTGGTTTTGTGGACATATGCTTCCCTAGGGGTGAAGGGTGAAGAAGATCATCATAAAATAGCTTGTTCTAAGCAGAACGTAGCCACCCTAACAATCCTTCAGAATGTTTCTATCTCAAGCCAGATGTTTCACCTCTGCAGCCGGCATGCTCAAATCATCAGTCACACCCTGAAACCTTCTTCTCCGTGGTCGTTTAACTCTTCTTCTCTTTGCCTCGATAGCTCTTTCCAAAATGTTCTTCTCCCCTTTTCATGTCTTTTTATATGTAGAAGTATATTCATCGGGAGAGCCGCTGTAGCGTAGTTGTTAGTGAACTCGCTTGCAAGGCTGGTGGTCTGGCCTCAACTGGGTACCAGACATACTCTGGGAAAGTAAAGATGGCCGGCGTGATGCTGACCACATCACCCATTATGTGCCGACGATCAATTAAAAATACAGTCCTAACACTGTATTGACCTATATACCACGAGGTATGAAAGGGTTCCTTTACTTACTTTTATATTCATCTTTATAAGAAGGCAAGAGGAAGACCACGGAAAAGATGGTTAGATGGCGTAGCAGAATCATGTGAAAGAGCAAAGATAACAATCACACAAGCCACCAGAACAGCGCAAGACAAAAACAGAAAAGCACGACACTGGGCAACAACCGGTAGCAGTGTGACGACACTGGGCAACAACCCGGTAGCAGTGTGACGACACTGGGCAACAACCCGGTAGCAGTGTGACGACACTGGGCAACAACCCGGTAGCAGTGTGACGACACTGGGCAACAACCCGGTAGCAGTGTGACGACACTGGGCAACACCCGGTAGCAGTGTGACTGGGCAACAACCCGGTAGCAGTGTGACGACAAAAGAAAGAAGAAAGAAAGATATTCATTCTTATTTGATTTCTGTGATTTTGAGTTCTTTCTGTATAGATCTACTTCTTCTCTATCTATGATGTACGGAGGGCTCTTCTGTAACACTTATATTCAACAGCGTCTCACTGGTGAAGTGGTTAACTCGTTTGCCTGTCACACTGAAGGTTGTGGTTTGGAATCCGAACCGAGATACAGGTTGAATTTTTGCATGAGCACTCTAGGACTGTTGTCGGAGCTACGGAGTTCATTCTTTGTGCTGTGTTTTTGTCAGATTGCATGCTATCTTTGCCGACAGGGACCGAGCGATTTTTTTTTTTTTTTAAGGTAGAAGCACTTGAGCTTTTCAGCTCTTCGGCTCGGTGCCATGGACATCGTAACCCTTCGGTTCAGTGCCACGAACACAGTAAATTTGGGGAATCTGTAGCTTTTTATGTCATCCCGCGGAATTGAACCCGCACATACAGAGGGATAATCACCCGTAGTCCAACACGCTACGAACACGCTGGGCAGACGGGCGGACCTAGCGATATGGGGAAACCTGGTACTATGAAGTGCATCCTTCACCTTTGGCCCATTTCGACTTATATTCGAAAACACATATTTTCCCACTGTTTTGTTAAATGTCCATACTTCACACCCATTCATTAATATATTTTACAGGTTCAACTTTAAGAAAGAAGAGCTGATCCCATTTTTCTTAATTTTAAACCAATCATGCGTATGTTGATCTCTGTCCCGAAAACCCTTCACCAGGTGCGCCAACTCTGACAGGATCGACAACACTTTCCCAGTAATCTTTTCATTAAGCATACGGGAATAAGACCCTACCGTAACATTCGACCAGATTTCTTTTATTAAATGGGAATTTCTTTATTTTCATCACAATCTCTGTCCACATGCATAAATTTTGGGCAGCGATATACTTTTCATTCAATATAATTTATACTTGATTTTGTCAGTAAAGGTGAACAAGATTATGACTCGTGAAATAGTTTCTTTTTAAATTTATTAAACCATTTGTTGCATACTTTCTAAGATAGTTGTAAAAAGTGATGCATGAAAAAAACTTAATGTTTTACGATAAAAACACGTATCTACTGAACCATACTGGGTGTGTTTATTATAATTTACGGTATATATTACCGTATTTATTCTATTTCTGTAATACTTTTTTAATGATTTTTAATTTACGTTGATATTTCGACAGCGTAGAGGCGTAAGGAAACGAACTCTTTGTCTAAAATCCTTACTGCCCAGGTGTGCACTTGAGTTTAAGTCACGATTTGGATCGTTCCTACTTTTCTTAAATGTAATATTTTCATATTTCTGACAGTCTGTGAGAAAGTTCAAAGAGAAATGAAGTTATTGAAGCAGAACTGAAGCTGACGTTGCTTTTTTTTATGAAAGTCAATCGTTAACAAGAAACTTTAGACGTGTTATCGCCCTTGAATCGCGGTTCACAAATAGCTAAAGAACAAAGAGAATCATCCAAGTTTGAAAATCTTCCATTCCCAATAACTTTGCTTATTTGTTTTTAGTTATATTATTTTTATTTAGTTCTTCTGTCTTACAGTGTTCACATCTGTGCTTCAAGTCAAATTCTAAAATACTTTAATTCTTTGTATTTTTTAATTAGTTAATTGTGTTGACTTCGATTTTCCTATACATTTTGTGTATCAGTCTTTTTTCTTCTTATATACTTCTTCAATTCACGCCTTTCTAATTTTATTATTAAAAATGTGTTTTTTCAATGTTTTTGTTTGTTTTACGTTGTACTTTTCTTCTCTTTTTGTAATACTAAACTTTAGTGTGTCCTATGTTTTTTGTTCTTTTTCCTTGCTTTATCTGCAGATTTCTTTTTTTTCAATTTCCGCCGTCCTTATCTATCGCTCTTTGTTGTTTCTCATCATTCTCTCTCTTATCATCATTTTGTTCATAATTTGGTGAGACATTTATTCCTGCCCAACAAGTATTCTCTCTCTTATCATTTTGTCTAATTTGGTGAGACATTTATTCCTGCCCAACAAGTATCTCTCTTATCATTTTGTTCATAATTTGGTGAGACATTTATTCCTGCCCAACAAGTATTCTCTCTCTATCATCATTTGTTCATAATTTGGTGAGACATTTATTCCTGCCCAACAAGCATTCTCTCATTTAACAGGATAAACAACAAGAAAACACACAAGAAATATAAATACCGATTAGATTTTATTAATATTATCTTCTTCTTATTTGCGTTCGTTCTTTACGACCAATTTTAATCACTCTTTGTGATATGTTTGATCTTTGCCAAGAACGTGTATACGTTGCACATTGGTTTGGTAGGCCCCTAAACGCATAGACTTCTACACGTTTAGGACACGTGCATCCGATTTCATGCAATTTTTATTATGAAATTCAATATTGATGTTGTACCCACTTTTTTACCTGATTCCTTCATTTTAGAACCGGTCTCTGAAACCAATACTTCTTCTTCTTTGAACGCTCAATATCGACAATTTGTATTTACTATGGTAGTTTCCCTAGGTCTTTCATCAGTCGCCTCTTACGACATGCCTTGTAGGTCACAGTGATATAATTCTTTGCTTCCCTTGCGGGCCCTGGTACCAGAGGGGCGATGAAATAAACAGAAAATGAAAATCGTGGCATATCCTAAAGGACGTAGCCATCAACCACAGTAAACGAGTCGTTGATTCTCTAGGCATCACTTATACGTTCAGTAGTTTGCCATTGCTTTCTCAACGGTGAGGTCTATTTTTACCTTTTGTAAAATCCCACGGAAACGAATTTGCTTCCAAACTTGCCCACCGTGGGGTTTGAACCACGTACGTTAGGGTTGGTGATCGAGCTCACTACCGCTTGAGCTACAGACGCTCACAGACGGGTGATACTATAGCTAAAATAGTCATAAATAGTATATCGGTTGTTATAAATTATTTGGATATCTACTGCACAGAACGTAAACACTAAACTTGTCTTTGCTGCAATCTTAGATGTCACACATCAATTGTGACTAGAACCTAGTAACATTCATGACATATATTGATTGAATGATTGATTGATTGATTAATAAATTAATATATTAATTGATTACAGTGGCGACTCGTCATTAAGGGGTCTCGATACTCACTAAATGACATATTTTCTTTAAAATATCGATTTTCCAAATATGTTTTATTATGTTAGTTTTATATCTCTAGAATCGAAATCAGTAAAAAAATTGAATTATTTTTTTTTTTAAATTTGAAAATGAGATTTTAAACAACCCACCCTCTCGGAAATTAAAAGTATTTTTTAAGAGGTAATGTCTAGAAATACCGTTTGGTTGGTACATTGTGATCGGGATCCCTATTCTATAAGACATATCGAATAATATATCATTGTAAAGTGCCAGTGTGAGAAAATTGTGAGAGTTCATTCAATTCTATGGAAGCTGAAGCTGCCAAGCTTATTTTTGCCAGGTCAGTGAGAAAGAGACAACTTGTTTATTACCAGTTGCTCTGTGATGGAGATTCCAAAGCTTTTGTAGAGACAAATACATCTTTCAACAATGATATTCAAATTGTCAAAGTAGATTTTATCAATCGCATAGCTAAAAACGTTATCTCATTAGTCTACGTCAATATTTGCCTATATTAAAAAATAGTAGTTCTCCCATGCTCCACATCAAAGAGCATGAGATATCTCAGAAGGAAGGAGGCACATATAATACAGGTGAATTTAACATATAACCATACGGGACGGATGTTCTGTCAATCATATAAGCGATTTGTGTGGAAATTCTTTGATAAGTTAAAGATCTTTTCATATTTCACCAAAAATATTTTTAAATTGCAGTTTTCTCACAATTGTGATTTTCACTAATTTAGGAAGTGTTCAGTAGGTTAATCTCAGTAACCATTTAAGATATCAATATAAAATTTGGCATACATATAGATCTATCAATACTGAGGGCAGTCAGATATAGAAATACAAGTTTTGAGAAATATATTTTTAACACAATATTTTTAGTAACCATAGGTTCCTATTTTTTTGGGTAAAAATTGTATATGTCTTATTCGTTTCACTTCTATCTGCTTGTTATCTGTCCCAGAACAATTTAAAGTTGCTAGCTGCCTAGAACTATGGCTTATGTAAGTATTTCAATTTTTAAAAAAGAATAATATGAACTAGTTGTGAGTACTTACCTACTTTACGGCATTGTTTATAATCCAACATGGCCGCCATTACCATGGCAACCCGACAAGTAATTAAATTAAAAGTTATATAATATTTCATACCAGACCGTCCCTAGTACTACCTGATAAACAATATTTCATTTGACTGAGAAATAAGGAAGTTAGCAACCGTTTGTCCTGTCTACCCTTAAGGGCCAGTGGGGCCAGGCCCCATCAAAAATAATGTGTAACGCGCATTTATTATTTAATAAATTAAAATATAACCTAATCCAAAACCATGATTTTCCTGAACATTTGTGCCTGTCCCCACCAACAAAAAAGACCACTGATTGATTGATTGATTGATTGGTTGGTTGATTGATTTATTGATTGGACCATCATCAATGCACTTCGGTGAACTCTGAGCACTTATATGTGCTCTCATCACTTTCTTACACACGAATATCTCAGCGACAGTGCACGAGCTCCGTAGCACAGGTCAGGTTCCCCGATGTAATTTAGAAGATGGTTAAAATATTTTGTAGTAATTTTTTAAATCTATCTAATGAATTTGGCTCGGAAAGCGGCATTCCAGTCTGCTCTTCTAGATTTTGAACAGGCAAAGGTTTTTTTACTCGATCAACATGAACATGGAATCTACGTTTTATCGTCCGTCTCTGATAGTAATAGGAACTCGATTTCACCTACACGGAAGTTATTGATCTCTTGAAAAATATCCTCACGGCTTCACGAGGGAGCGATCCAAGTACATTTGGATAAAGAGGTGAGTAGTCTAACCTCTACGCCACAGAAACTACTATTTGTATGGAAATAGTTAATATACAGTAATAATAATAATAATAATAATTCCTCTCGTACCGTTATACGTTACATAGGTCCTGCAAGTAATTTTTCCATACCTCTCTATCCTGGGCAACTCGCTCAATCTCCTCCATGGAACTGAGACCGATATTTCCTGCCTCTCTCAGCAAAGTTTGTTTCAGGGTCTCCTTAGGTCGATCTATCTTTCTTGAACCCTATGCATCCCACTTCAATGCCTGCTTTGATATTCGTTGATCATTTCTCCTCAAGATGTGCCCAACATATCTCCATCTTCTCTTTCTTATAACAGTTTCACTAGTGGTTGACCAGACATTTTTCTGATTTCATCACTTATCCTGAATTCGTTCCATTTTATATTCATTATTTTTCGCAGACATCTATTTTCAATGCATTCAACTTGCTTTCTGTATCTTTAGTCATTTTCCAACTCTCGCTGGCATATGTTAGGATTGATACAACATTTGAATTGAAAATTCGTAATTTAGTTTTAATACTATATAACTTGCAGTTCCATATTTTATTTAGACTTTTAAAAGCTGATGTTGCTTTGTCAATTCGTATCATAATTTCTTTTTTAACATTTCCTGTGCAATCAAAATTGCTACCTAAATAGGTGAAATGCTCTGTTATTTTTATCATTTTAGATTCCAGTGTGATATCTGCATTACTTGCCATAGGTGTCTTCATTATATGAGAAATGGGTAATATACAGTACTAGACACTTATTCGAAAAGACGGAGCCATTTTCTAACGCTGAAGACTTTGTTCTATTTCTTCAACTTCTGAAAATTAGAGTTATCCATTTTTGTATCAACATTTCTTTGAAGATACTAAATTATTAAAAAATTATCTGCAAACAAGAATTGGAACAGATAGAGATTTTGAAAAGTTACCAACAACACAAGAAAAGAAAGAATCACCAACATCAGCAAAAGAAAGAAAGTTGGCACAAAACCGTGCTTGAATTACATAGATAAACAAAGAATGAAGTGGTTTGGCCACTTAATAAGAATGCATCCAAACTCCACAGTATACAGAGTCTTCTACAACAGAACATCGGGAAAGAAGGCAAGAGGAAGACCACGGAAAGATAGTTAGATGGCACATCAGAGATCTTAAAATAAAATAACTGCAACACCAGAAGACAGTAAGAAAAAAAGAAACCAGACAGGCAAAACCCTGACAGTGTGGAGACAAAAGAAGTAAAGAGATTTAAAATAAGAATACAAGCAGAGAGGTTCATTGCATGGGAAAATGAAGACTAAAGAGCAACGATTTGGGTATTTAATTCGAATGTTAAAGCAGTTCTACTGTATGGGTCAGAAACATGGAGATCAACTAAAACAATAGCGCATAAATTGGTTATTGGTTATTGCGTAATAAACTGACGTTATTGCACTCCGGGTAGACCCATAGGTGCTCAGTCTCCCGAACAGATATCGAAGAGTATGCATACTGATGGTTCCTGTGGCTCGCTGGTTAAACACACCTCTCACTCTGCCTTTCAGGCATGTCCGATGAGACATGCATAAATTGCAAACATTCATCAACTCCGCAGAATAGAGGGACTAAGATGGTATGATAGGGTCACAAATGAGGAACTTATGGAGAGAACAAGACAGATTCCAGTGAACCAAGAGGTTAACAAAAGACGCTATGCTGGATAAGACACACTTTGCGAAAACCTGAGAGGAATATAACAAGAAGGGTCCTTTCCTGGAACCAGCATGGACAGCGAAAGAAGGGGAGACCGAGAAATACATGGAGATGAGATTTGGAGGCGGAGATCAGTAATATAAAGAAGAGCCGGAGGGAGCTGCAGGAGATAGCTAGAGATAGAAATACTTGACATAAGTTGGTTGAGGGCCTATGCCCCAATCCAGATTAAAAGGGCAGAGAGAGGGAGAGAGCAAACAAGAATTAATTCATATACTTTCTTAGTCATAAATCCATTGTTCATTTGTGAATCATCTTCATCTCTCATCGGACATGTCCATAATTGTTCAGATCTCCTCCCAATCATGTATGTCAGTGTGTTTTAGGCTAACAACTTCCGTTCTGTGTTGACTGATGTATCTACTGTGATTTCTCTCTTGGTTTTCCCGTCTTCACGCACCTATCGGTATGCACAACTTGCGCAACCGAGATAGAGAATACCTTTTATCTGCTTCGTTGAAATCTTCAGAACGTATGTTTTCTCTTAGAGCGTTGATGATGTCGCTTTTGTCCATAGAAGACCCATTCCAAACATACTTATGAATCCAAACATACTCTTCAGTACATATAAATGTCAAACAAGCCACTGCATATGTGCACGAACACGCATATAATGGATACATCTAATAGCTGCAATTCTTTCATTAAAGTCTCCTTTCGTGAGAAAGTGCACAAGTATAAACAAATGTTGATTTAAATCAAATTCAAATGCTGAATAGTTGCTCTGAAAATACTCAACAACTATTTCCACAAACACTGACTAGCTCCCGCGATTTGTCGTATGCCCCCTTCCTGCTAACTTTGCCGCATGAAATTATGCAGATGTCCCGAAGCTAGAGATATGTCAAATACAGCTGGCCTTGTTAAGTGCTATTGAAATGCCTCTTGTGTTATCAAAGTTTGGGAACACATGTACCACATAACATCAAGACTTGTTGGAGTTCATTTAGTGTTTTCTATAGCTTGAGTGTGTTAGTCTGCGTTCTGGAGGTTCATGGGACATTTCTTCCATTAATTCGGAGAGTTTCAAGCAGATTTTTAATGTCCATAGTGTGCACCTAAGCAATGTCATTTCAGAATAAGATCTATGGAGATATCTGCAACATGCCACTTTGGACAACTCGTATTATATTAATTCTCGTCGTGTCCTTTTAATACATATGGTTTTTACACTAGATTTCGTTGTTGTCGTTCTGACCTTCTATCTACAAATTGTCTTCCCATGACAGCCAATATTTCAGACTCTCAACCAATTTTCTTCTCCATGTTGCTTTTAGACATCCAGGTCAGTACACTTTTCAACTTCTTTTCTACAGTTTCTCAGTCTTTTTAGCGTCCAGTCCTTCTTTTCCCATCCGTTGCCATCTTGACTGTCCCAAACCAATGTGAATAATGACATATGATACGCAGTACATCTTTGACTAAAGCTTGCCCTTTCTGTGAGAGAGACCAAGCCATATAGAAATCCTAGACATACAAGTCAATTCTTCAGCTAAGATCTTTTAGACATACAATACCAATCTACCTCCATCTTCGTCTTTTAATTATGGTATCCAATTATGCACAGATTGTTCGCTTTAAAAGGAATGTGGACTGATGCTTTTTTTGTGGAGACATGTACAGCTTCTTCTTTTTCTGACATCTATTTCCTTTGCTCATAAATCTAAACATTGAGATGCGCCCGCCTGCCCAGCGTGTTCGTAGCGCGTTGGACGACGGTGACAAGCCCCCTGTGAGTGCGGTTCAATTCCGCGGGCTGGTAGAAACGCTACAGGTTCTCCAGATTTACGGTGTTTGTAGCACCGAACCGAAGGGTTACGATGTCCATAGCTTCGAGCCGAAGAGCTGAAAATTCAAGTGCTTCTGGATCGGGGGAAAAAAAATTATATTGAGATGAGATTCCACTATAAATTTAATGTCAGTAGGAGTTCCGTGCTGGTGCCTCACATTTTCCTCTTCATATTAGTCTCACTGTGCCATGTTTGAGGGCTCAGATCATTAAATATAGAGAATATTTGAAAGAATCTGTTTGAGAGTCTGGTCGCACTTTCGAAATTGATCAGCTTGAGCTGCTGCTTTTATTTATTTTTGTGGGGGACCCAAAACGGCCTGGAGTAGAAAATGAGAACAAGAACTGAAAGATATGAATCACAGATGGAACACAATACAGAGGAAGATCAAGTGTAGGGACGATTTATGTTGTTGTTGTTGTCCTAAGTGCCAGGGGCGTCACATGTTAGAGGGAAAGAGATGATGGTGGTGAAGATGATGATGAGGATGAATATGACGATGATGATAAGGATGGTGATTATGACGTTGATGATGATGACAGTGATGGTTATGATGATGATGATAATTATGATGATAATGATGTTGATGATGAAGATGATGAAATGATGATGATCATGACGATGATGATGATAATATTATTGACTATGATTATTGTAATAATGATAACGAAGACAATACTAATGGTGATAATTATCATCCTTTTAACTTAACTATCCTCAAAGCTGTTCCATTTACATTCTATACATCCCCACTCTAATGTATTAAATTTTGTAATTTCTTTTTGCTGAATGTTTCTAACCTGACCTCTTTTTATACCATCTGATAAAGAAGCTAGATTACTTTAAATACATTTTTTGACATGTCTATTTTATTGTTGGTCTTCATTGAATTTGTCCATGAATGTACGGGATAATTCACAAATATTTAAGAATATTTGACGACATTTAGTGCAAAGTAAATGACATCTGAGAAATCAGGACGTCTCGGAACGTTAGATTTACATTCTCATAGTCCTGAGACTATCCATCGACAGCACGCTAAAATGTTTATTATAAATGAATAGCTTGTAAACTAATAGAGCTTTAGTTACCTCAATTCCTTCAGTAAGGGATGCGTTTGATGTTTACACCCTCCTCGACTATACAAAATCACTCTCTCGTTTTTTTTTGGCACTTTCTAGCCCTCGTTCACTCCTCGGAAAAACAAATAAAACGAGCCATGTAAAACATTTTAATCAAAGTGTCAAATATGTGCTTTTGACAAGTAGAGATGACACGACACGAAAAGTTCCTTCTTCATCGCGAACTAACAATTAGTGTCATTTCACATAAACTATCCTGATACCAACATAGCTGTTTACTTTATAATCGAACGCTTACATCGGTGTCATTTTTGTTTAAATCAAATATCGTATTTAAAAATAAAACTTTTAGTAATGGAGATGTTAATCATAGAATTAAAAGTGTCTATTTAATAAACTTGATGCTGGCAGAAGCGTTTCAGTACATAGAGCCACTCTCTGTTTGCTCTTAATATACATGTAATGTGTTTCGCTCCACGAAAGATAAATTTAGAATATCGATGAGCGTAAATAGTAAATAAATATTGCATTAATTTTTTTTCTTCTTAAATACGGTTTGGAAACATTGGGGGAAAAGTAGAATGTTAAAAATATCGAAGAATTAGCGCAACTGTTGGCACTCTGGACAAATATATGATGATCGAAATGTGTAGAAACATTGCAAATATTACCATATGTCCAGCTGAGAATACTTGGTATAGTAGGATAGATCAAAGAGTTTTCGGGATCGTGTTGATATTATCGGCAAGTCTTGACACGTATATAAACATTTTATCACCATCAGCCTTGATCTTGTTGTTTGTTGTATGTTTTTGTGTGTGTTGTGTCCGCAATGCAGGTTCGGGTCATTTTGAACTGGTGAAAATTATTTTATTTTCTCTCAGACGGTTCTGATCCCCATTTGTCAAATCGATTTCAAGATCGATGACTGCACTAATCTGAGGTGTGTATTATCTATGTCTCTCTAGTTCTCTCTGTATTCCCTATATATATATATATATATACATATCATCATCATCAAGGTGCGTATCCTTTATAGAACAGCTCTCTTTGCAGCACATCTGAAATTCACTCTGTCTCTAGCCAGTTCACCCACTTTGTCGATGGTCATAGTATATATACATATACACTATATATATAAAATTTATAAAAATATAAATATAAATATATATATATATATATATATATATATATATATATATATATATATATATATATATATATATATAAAATATATATGGAAATATTCACACCTTGAGAAGAAATGATCAAAGAATATCAAAGCAGACATTGAAGTGGGGTGCAGAGGGTTCAAGAAATAGAGTACGACCTAAGGAGACCCTGAAACGAACTTTACTGAGAGAGTCAAGAACTATCCGTCTCAGTTCCATGGAGCAGATTGAGGGAGTTGACCAGGTTTGAGCGGTATGGAGAACTTGCATGGTGGCCCCATGCAACGTATAACTGTACGATAGGATTTATAAATATATATATGTGTGTGTGTGTGTGTGGTATGTGTGCATGCAAGCCTGCGATAATGCGCGCGTGTGTATGTAGTGGTATTTATATACGATATGTGTGTGTGGTGTGTGGTATGTGTGCATGCGAGCCTGCGATCGTGCGTGTGTGTGTCCCCCGTTCAATCTATCTTAACTTTCTACTGCTGAGTATTCCCATGATTGATAACAGTTTAGAATGTTGAAGTACTTCATTAAAGTAAACAGCACAAATTTTCATACCAAGAGATATTTTGTGGAAATGCAGTGTTAGGCTCATATTTCTCATGGACCATCGGCACACTATGGGTAATTTGGTCTATGTCACGCCAGCCGTTTTTTTTATCTAGGTAACTGATAAGAAATATAGAATGAATCATCTAGGTAACAGATACGAAATGTAAAATGAATCATCTAGGTAACAGATAAGAAATATAGAATGAATCATCTAGATAACAGATAAGAAATATAGAATGAATCATCTAGATAACAGATAAGAAATATAGAATGAATCATCTAGGTAACAGATAAGAAATATCGAATGAATCATCTAGGTAACAGATAAGAAATATAGAATGAATCATCTAGGTAACAGATAAGAAATATAGAATGAATCATCTTAGTAGACAGATAAGAAATATAGAATGAATCATCTAGATAACAGATAAGAAATAAGAATGAATCATCTAGGTAAGGATGATAAGGGAAATATAGAATGAATCATCTGATAACAGATAAGAAATATGAATGAATCATCTAGGTAATTCAGATAAAATATAATGAATCATCTAGAGTATTCAGATAAAAATTTAGAATGAATCATCTTAAAGTAAACAAGAAATATAGAATGAATCATCTAGATAACAGATAAGAAATATGAATGACTAGGAATTGTCTTCTAGGTAACAGATAAGAAATATCGAAGAATCACTAGGTAACAGATAAGAAATATAGAATGAATCATCTAGATAACAGATAAGAAATATAGAATGAATCATCTAGATAACAGATAAGAAATATAGAATGAATCATCTAGGTAACAGATAAGAAATATAGAAGGAATCTTCTAGGTAACATATAAGAAATATAGAATGAATCATCTAGGTAACAGATAAGAAATATCGAATGAATCATCTAGATAACAGATAAGAAATATAGAATGAATCATCTAGGTAACAGATAAGAAATATAGAATGAATCATCTAGATAACAGATAAGAAATATAGAGATGAATTATCTGGGTTTAACAGATAAGAAATATAGAAAGAATGAATAAATCTAGGTAACAGATAATAAATATAGAATGAATCATCTAGGTAACAGATAAGAAATATAGAATGAATCATCTAGATAACAGATAAGAAATATAGAATGAATCATCTAGGTAACAGATAAGAAATATAGAATGAATCATCTAGGTAACAGATAAGAAATATAGAAAAGAATGAATCATCTAGATAACAGATAAGAAATATAGAATGAATCATCTAGATAACAGATAAGAAATATAGAATGAATCATCTAGATAACAGATAAGAAATGTAGAATGAATCAACTAGGTAACAGATAAGAAATTAGATGAATCATCTAGGTAACAGATAAGAAATATAGAAAAGAATGATCTAGATAACAAATAATAAATGTAGGATGTAACCTACGATAATGAATAAGACATTTAGAAAGAGTCATCTAATACACAGATTGTTCAGTATTCATTTGAGGACCATCTTCATCACACATCGGATATGTCCATAATTGCCCCGGTCTCCTCTCAAGCATGGATCTCAATGTGTTTAAACTAACAACTCCCGTTCTGTGTTGGTTGATGCATGTGTCTCTCATGGTATTTCTCTCATGGTATTCCCGTCTTGCCGCACCTATCGGTATGCATAACTTGCGCAACCAAGATAGAGAATACCATTTATCTTCTTCGTTGAAATCTTCAGATCGTATACTTTCTCTTAGAGCGTTGATGATGTTGATTTTGTCCATAGAAGACCCATTCTTGATCTCAGAATTCCTCGCCAGTCCAACCGTTTTCTCATTGCCCTTCAGCCCAGAATGTGATAATACATGGATAAGATTTGTAGGATGTAATCAAAGATAATAATTTAAAAAGCGTCACATAAGGCGCGTATAAGAATTGTTTTAGTTTTTTTCTTTTAGACAAAAATGATAAGACGAATAAGAACAAGTACATAATAAAAGACGATAAAAAAATGTAGGATAAAAGAGGATCTAATTTCAAACGGTCGACTTTATAGCACCGGGTTGTATCTCATACAGCATGTGTCACCCGTGTGGTGCCGGGACCCGCAAGGGAAGTCAAGAATAGTACCACTGCGACCTACAAGACATGTCGTAAGCGGCGACTGATGTAGGACCTAGGGAAGCTACCCTAGTAAATAAAATGCAACACAGAAATCAGATGTACTGGTTTACTTGCAGACTTATAACTGGCACCAGTGACGGCTTGTGATCATTTTTGTTGGTGGGACCAGACATATATTTTCGGAAAAATCATGGTTTCGGTTAGGGTATATTGTAATGTATAAAATAATAAATACACGTTACACCTTATTTTTGGTGGGCCCGGCCCCAATGGCCCTTAATGACGAGCCGCCACTGACTGGCACAATATACAATCGTTCTTAGGTTCAGATCACATACAAATCACACAGTGGTTAACAAGTAAACGATATGGAGTATTCGAAGAAGAAGAAGATACAGCATGGTCTTTCTCCTCAGAAATAGCAGAACGTCACCTGCTGAGATTATTGCATACAGTATGAACTCCGCCGCACCGGCAACAATCCTAGAGGTCTCTGGAAAAGAAGACAACCAGGACAAGCATGGGAAATATATAATGAGCAGTGTGTCTTTAAAAGTGGTTTTAAAGCCGAAGGATTGACTTCATTACACCGGGATTTCTCCATCTGGCTCGGTCTCTCCCCCCAGAAATGGGACGCCACCTGTAGAGAGAGAGTACTGCACAAAGCACTACTCCTTAGCTCCAGCAACAATCCTAAGGTCTCTGGAAAAGAAGACAGCCCGGATAAATGATTGAAAATGTTTACGAACAGTATGTCGTTAAAACTGGATTTTAAAGCCGAAGGATTGACTTCACTTCACCGAGTTTTCCCCATATGGTTCGGTCCTTCTCCAAGAAACTGACGTCACTTGCCAAGAGTATTGCACAAAGCACATACTCCGTAGCTCCGATAACAATCGTAGGGATCTCTGAAAGAAAAATCATTAAAACTACTAAAATACATATCCCTCGCCATCTGTTAATGAAGATAAACATTTATGTCTTCATCCAGAGCACAGCGACCCATTCTGTTAACTTCTGAACATTAATTTCCCCACGAAAACAAAAACAGATTCAACGTGTACTGTCGGAC
Organism: Arion vulgaris; assembly: GCA_020796225.1. Classification (NCBI taxonomy): domain Eukaryota; kingdom Metazoa; phylum Mollusca; class Gastropoda; order Stylommatophora; family Arionidae; genus Arion; species Arion vulgaris. The sequence continues at coordinate 17,396,725 of CM036771.1, forward strand.
ATAAACCAAATAATAAATTATGCAATAATGTCATCGAAACCAAGTAATGGCATACGCTAAATATCACAACAAAAATATGCTTGACACACGCAATACGCACCATTTTTCAACAAAGCTCTTAAGTGCAGTGCACACCATGCGCATTATTTTGAACCAGAGACGTGCACACAGGACAACCCCACCATAACATCTGCTAACATGACCAGGTCTTATTCCTCTGGGTAATTCTCAGCAGTGACGGACATCAGAGGGAAATTGCAAATAACTGCATTGTCATTAAATGAAACTGTTTGATGATATTTGTTACTAAAAAAATACATAGAAAACCGTCGTTTGTCATATTTATGAACTAGCTAACATCAAGAAGGTATAAATATGATCAGACAATTATAACAAAGAATATGATGGGTATAAAAATTGAAAGTTCAAATAATACTATAACTGAACAAATCAATCTTTTTTGTTGGTATTAACCATCAAAAATGTGAGACCTATAACAATGCATTGAAAATGTCACAAATATATTTTTTTTCTTTTAATTCTTTCGTTCACTCTATAACATTTTTTTTTACTTCTGGATTCAATTCTATTGCATTGTACACTGCATTTGTCATTATACTGGATTTACGTCAATTTAAAAGATACTGTGAGCCAGTAGAACAGTTCAGTATGGCGAAAGGGTTAATATATGAATTTAGATAGTCATGTCCATCATACATACACCAACGAAACGAAACATGGCCTCATGAACAAACCTTACAGATCAAGCTATGGTGAACTCTCGAAGAACTCCAACTGACATGCAGCTTCATAGAGGCAACCCATCTCATGGTTTAGACGAGCATACGAAACCGAACGCAAAGAAGAAGAAGAAGATCAATTTTAAGCATTGTCTATATGAAATGAAAATCGTGACATATCCTAAAGACGTAGTCATGAACCGCAGTAAACGAGTCGATGATTTTCTAGGCACCACTTATACGTTCAATAGTTTGCCATTGCTTTCTGAACGGAGAGGTCTATTTTTACCATTTTGTAAAAATTCCACGGAAACGAATTTGTTTCCAAACTTGCCCACCATGGGGTTTGAACCAGGTACGCTTGGGTTCGTGATCGAGCTCACTACCGCTTGAGCTACAGACGCTCAACAATACTACAGTATATTTTCTTCTGCCTAACAGAAATCCAGCTAGGAAGGGGAACATCACGAACAATCATACATCGCAATAAAACAATTGAGGGAGATTGGTGTGCGAAAAGAACGACATACGAAATTTACAGAAAGATTGATTAATCAACATCGAAATGTAGTGTTGGGCGGCTGGAATTGCAAGATTTGTTGAGGTGGAGATCGGAGCAGCTATGAACATGTCCGGAGTGCTACGATGATAGTCCTCACATAACTGATAACAAAACACGCCAACTTTATAATATTGAGAGTCGCTGTAGCTCAGTGGCTAGCCCACTGGCTTCGCAGACTGGTGGTTTCAATTTAACCGCCATGGCCCTCCTCTCGACCAGGCCATAATTGAGTGCAAGAACAGATATGGGAAGTGGAAACAAATGTGTTTATGTTGACCCACGTCACTCATTGCGTTCCGAAGATCAAAGACAAATTAAAGGCGTAAAACTACATTTCCGACATACCATAATGTATGAGCTTCTCTTCACTTCACTTAACTTTACTTCACTTCACTTTACTTTACTTAACCTCACTTCACTTCACGTTATATTACATTACTGTATGTATGGCCCTTTTCATCTTTACAGACGGTCAATAGGCAAGTGTTTTACTGTGACAACTTCTGAGTTTTCGCTTTTCTCTCTTGTTGTTCAGCTCGTACATAAGTCTCTTCTCAAAAGACTCTGCGCCCTTCCGTAATTTGGCTTTCCACACAACTCTGTCATCAGCTAGTCCCTCCCATGTGCTGGGATCTATAGAAAAGTTTTTCATTGAGGTTTTGCAGACATCTTTATATCTGAGCAGTGGTCTACCCTGGTGCCTCTTCCCCTCCGAAAGTTCACAGAACAACATTTGTTTTGGTATGCGATAAGTTTCCATTCTTCTCACATGTCCCAACCATCTTAGTCGTCTACTGCTGAGCATGCCCATGATGGAAGGCAGATTTGCACGTTGTAGTACTTCAGTATTGGTTATCTTGTCTACCACCTGATGTTCATAATCTTGCGGAGACATCGAAGGTGAAAGATGTTAAGTCTCCTCTCGTGTCTTGAGTAGGCTGTCCATGTTTCTGAGCCATATAGTAAAGAACTAATTACACAGGCTCGATATATTTGAGTCTTCGTCTGCAATGTCAATTTTTGTTGTCCCACGCTCGCTTTGATAGTTTGCCGAATGTAGTAGCGGCACTCCCTATACGAGCGTTGATTTCCTCGAAAAAATATTGCTATCAATATATAGAAAGCAAGTTGAATGCATTTGAAAATAGATGCCTGTGAAAAGTAATGAACTTAAAATGTAAAGAATTCAGGAAAAGTGATGAAATCAGAGAAATTTCTGGTCAACCACTAGTAACAACTGTTATAAGAAGGAGAAGATGGAGATATGTTGGACACACTTTGAGAAGAAATGATCAAAGAACATCAAAGGAGGCATTGAAGTGGTATGCAAAGGCTTCAAGAAAGAGAGGACGACCTAAAGAAACCCTTAAACGAACTTTGCTGAGAGAGGCAAGAAATATCGGTCTCAGTTCCATGGAGGAGATTGAACCTAGATAGAGCGGTATGGAGATATTAATTGCTGGCCCTATGTAAAGTATAACGGTGCAAGAGGAATTATTTATTATTTCTACTTCTTCTTCTTCACCAGTCACTATTTGGGAGACATAGGTCCACAACCAAGGCCTCTATTTGGGAGACATAGGTCCACAACCAAGGCCTCTATTTGGGAGACATAGGTCCACAACCAAGGCCTCTATTTGGGAGACATAGGTCCACAACCAAGGCCTCTATTTGGGAGACATAGGTCCACAACCAAGGCCTCTATTTGGGAGACATAGTTCCACAACCAAGGCCTCTATTTGGGAGACATAGTTCCACAACCAAGGCCTCTATTTGGGAGACATAGTTCACAACCAAGGCCTCTATTTGGAGACATGTTCCACAACCAAGGCCTCTATTTGGGAGACATAGGTCCACAACCAAGGCCTCTATTTGGGAGACATGGTCCACAACCAAGGCCTCTATTTAGAGACATAGTTCCAAACAAGGCCTCTATTTGGGAGACATAGGTCCGCAACCAAGGCCTTCTATTCAAGGCCAACATTTTCAGATATCTACAATTTCTTCCCATTTTCTTACAAACCGTCACCACTTCCCGAGATTTCAAGTGTTCATGTGTCTTCTCTTACCACTGTTACCCGGGGGGTTCCATCGCAAGGACTATTCCGTGATACTGTCATGGGTCTCAGTGTGTGTCCTATTACTTTACATTATTTACATAACATTACATTACTTTACGTTCCATTTTTGATAGTACTTAGCATTACTTTGCATTATTTACATAACATTACATTACTTTACGTTCCATTTTTGATAGTACTTAGCATTACTTTGCATTATTTACATAACATTACATTACTTTACGTTCCATTTTTGATAGTACTTAGCATTACTTTGCAGTATGTTCCCTTACTTCACGTTACATTCTTCTTCTTCTTCTTCTTTACTTTTCAACTCCCAACGGAGTTCAGGTCTTCAACAAACTTCTTCCAGCTCTTCCTCTCTCCTGTCATCCCTTCTAATTCTTTCCATGTTTTCACAAGATCCAGAAGGGCAGGTTTCGGTATGAGTGGATGTCGTCTATAGAAGTTTCTAACCTCCAGCGGCTTACGTGGATATACTGTCCCGGGCTTGCGGGTGTTTACGGTAATGAGAGAGCGGACAGGCTTGCATCAACAGCATCGATTGTTGGGGAGTTGAAGATGGATAAGGGGATATTCTTCGGTCTCTTCGAGACTCTCTGTTGGATGAGGACACTAAAATCGATGTTGAATCGATCAAGCGGTTTAAGCAGTTTGGAGTTACCCGTTGTTCAAGTCGAACTGGATGCCTGAGAGGCAGAGTGAGAGGTGTGTTTAATCAGCGAGCTACGGGAACCATCGGTATGCATACTCTTCGATATCTGTTGGGGAGACTGAGCACCTATGGGTCTCCCCGGAGTGCAATGACGTCAGTTTAGTAACCAATAACCAATAACCAATCCATGTTTTACTTATCATTTTAATATCAGCCTCCAGCTCTCTTCTCCAAATCAGTCTAGGCCTTTTCGTACTCCTCTTTCCTTGCGGGTTCCAAAACAGTACCTATCTTGCAATGCCTCCGTTATGTCTTTTCAATGTATGTCCTATCCATCGCCGGCGTCTCTTCCCTAGCTCTTTCTCCACTGGTATCTGTTTAGTTCTTTCTCTGAGTTCCTCGTTCGTGATCGCATCATACCATTATATTTAATACTTTTTGTTACTTTCTTCTCCTTCACCCTTCGCCCCTAGGGAGGCATAGGTCTGCAACCAAGGCCTTCTTTTCCAGATCTATCCACTCTATCCCCATTGCCTGCGGAGTCCTTCTTCTTCCTCGGGTGGCGAGCTATGAATTTTTCTGGTTGCGGTTTCTGTAGCTATCTAGTGTTTTACGGGATAGGGTATCTAGCGCCACGTCCAACCTCCTTAACCGCCTCTTACGACATGCGTGGCATGTAGCAGGGGTTCTATTCTTTACACACCAATTTGGGCCCCGGTAACAACTCGGGCGTTACATTACTTTACTTTTGACTAATTAATTGTTCGTTAATTTACATTGTTGTTTGTTTGTTAAGTAGGGGATTAAAGACTCTTTAATCCGAGGCAAGCCGTTTTCAACCCAATGCGAACCTTTTATTGATTATATCAGAGCGTGTAAGCCAGCAAACATGAAAAATAAGAATTAACTCCTTTCGGAGAATCCAAGAATTTATTTTACATTACTTAGCTTTGCTTTGTTACATTACTTTACTTTACACCCCTTTGAGTTACTTTAATTTATTTGAAGTATCTTCTATCTTACTTTACATTACTCTAATCTATATTAGTTTGCATTACTTTGCATTACTACATACTTTTTTGTGTTACTCTACATTCTTTTATATTACTTTCCTTCACATCACATTATATTACATTACATTTGAACATTACTTAAATTTACATTATAGATGATACTGCAGTAAAACTATTTGATTGGCAAAACACGTAATCACAAAGTACTGTAGTTTTACAAATTAAAAAAACAATGACAAAATACAGCAACGTTTGGACCAGCAATATAAAATTTACATTACATTATTTTAAATTACTTCCCTTTACATTACATTTTTCCATCACTTTACTTTACATTTATCATCATTTTTTTCAAATGTATATTAAAAATATATCTCATTACATAACAGTTTTCTCTTCAGTCATAACAATATTACCTCTTTAAAGGATTACTGTATTTTTCTCATAAAGATTACTACATTTCTTAAATGAACTGTGCCTGTTCGCTCGTTGCAAACATCTCAAGTCCAGGTCTCAAGTCACCAAGTGCATCCTCTTCTAATATTTGACTCTCCGTCGCATCGTTACACATTGTTTTGCAGTTTTTTGCGCTCGTTTTTTTTTCCTGTCGAACCAGTGTATTAATACCATTAACGTCTTTGATCTTTTGATGTGGCCTCTGTATTTGCTCTGTTCACTCAAACTTTGATGGCAAACTTTGACTCATCCGCAGGCAATTTACTGTAGTGTTGGTGGTTTCTATGCATCTAGTAAACGGATTGTTTACTTTAGTTTTGTAAATTGAGCAGATTAACAAGTTGATGAAATAAATGAATGATTGAACAATCAATAATAAATAAAGCAATGTTGCATCGTCTCCATATACTTAATTTACATATTTGTAGAAGATTAATGTATGGCCCGGAAACATGGACAATGAACAAGCAGTTAGAAAACAGAATTGATGCATTTCAGATATGGATATATAGAAGAATAGGCAGAGTTACAAGGACAGAAAAATAGACAAATTTCCAAGTTTTAGGAAAACTAGGCATGAAGAAACAATTATTAAGAGAAATAAAATTCAGACAAATAAAGTATTTTGGGCGCATAAAAGACATGACACAATGATAATATCTTTACGAGAGAGAAAAGTTGAGGGGAGAACAAGAGGTAGATCGAGAGATAAGTAGGAGGGAAACTTTAAGAAATGGACAGGTTACAGTCTGACAGAGTGCAACACCAAGGCGAAAGACAGAGGATGCTGGAGATTCATTGCAGCCAACCTTCGATGTGGAGAAGGCACCTGATGATGATGATGAGAAGATATCAGAATAAGCTTAAGGTATGGTCTCAACCACAACAATTTTAATATGTTCGAAATCAGTTGAAAAACTATAATAATAATAGTTCCTCTCGTATCGTTAGGGTATGCAAGCAATTTCTCCATACCGCTCTATTCTGTGCAACTCACTCTATCTCCTCAATGGAAATGAGACCGATATTACTTGTCTCTCTCAGAAAAGTTCGTATGAGAGTCTCCCTAAGTCATCCTCTCTTTCTTGAACCATTTGCATGCCACTTCAATGTCTGCTTTGATATTCTTCAATCATTTCTCCTCAGGTATGTCCAACATATCTCCATCTTCTCCTTCTTATAACAGTTGTCACTAGTGGTTGACCAGACATTTCTCTGATTTTATCACTTCTCTTGAATTCGTTCCATTTTATATTCATTATTTTTCACAGACATCTATTTTCAAATGCATTCAACTTGCTTTCTATATCTTTAATCATGTTCCAACTCTCGCTGGCATATGTTAGTATTGATACAACAATGGAATTGAAAATTCGCAATTTACAAAATTCGTAGTTTAGAAAAACTTTACCATAACACATGAAAGTATATGGCGGGGGACACTGATAATAAGGAAAGCACTCCTTCACGCAAAAACCAGTCATAAGCGTCATACTAGTCTCCCTGACTACTCCTGGTTTCATAGCAGACGAACGCAAGAAGTAAAACATGAATACAAGTAAATTAAGCAGTTGTCCTGTGAAATGGCGTTCACGATTAGATCGGTTTAACCCATTCGCTCTTATGAGACGATATACAGGCTAACGGTATTTTTAAAGATGACGCAAAGCCGATATACTAGCTAGTACAGTACACAATGCTATATAAGTGCGTCCAGAGGTAAAAAACCAAAACAAATGATGTGTAAAAGAGTTGAGTCTTCTATTACAAATTAAGGTTCAAAGAAAACTTTACAGAGCAGAACATTTTTATGCATGTCGAAAAAATAATAAATGTATGTTGATTACAGTAGAAACTCGATTAACCGTCACCGTCCGGACCAGCGCTGTGACAGATAACCGAATAGACGGATAACAGAAATCTCTACATTATAAAAGCTGAATAAAAATAAGAATATAAATAAATTAAAAATGTTTAAAATTTGGAATATTATCAGCTGCGTACTTAACAGCATTAGACAATGTACCAGGCGAGAGGAAGACCACGAAAAAGATGGTTAAATGGTATAGCAGAATCCTGTCGAAGAGCAAAAATAACAATCAGCCAAGCCACCAAAACAACACAAGACAAAAACAGACAACCACGACACTGGGCAGCAATTCGGTAACAGTGTGACGACAACGAAGAAAGAAGAAGAGACACTGTACCAGGCGAGAGGAAGACCACGAAAAAGATGGTTAGATGGTATAGCAGAATCCTGTCGAAGAGCAAAAATAACAATCAGCCAAGCCACCAAAACAACACAAGACAAAAACAGACAACCACGACACTGGGCAGCAATTGTAACAGTTGACGACAACGAAGAAAGAAGAAAGACACTTGTACGCAGGCGAGAGGAAGACCACGAAAAAGATGGTTAGATGGTATAGCAGAATCCTGTCGAAGAGCAAAAATAACAATCACCCAAGCCACCAGAACAGCACAAGACAAAAACAGACAACCACGACACTGTGCAACAATCCTGTAACAGTGTGACAACAAAAGAAGAAAGAAGAAGAGACACTGTACCAGGCGAGAGGAAGACCACCAAAAGATGGTTAAATAGCAGAATCTGTCGAAGGCAAAATAACAATCAGCAAGCACAACAACACAAGACAAAAACAGACAACCACGACACTGTGCAACAATCCTGTAACAGTGTGACGACAAGAAGAGAAGAACATGCCAGCGAGAGAAAACACAAAAGATGGTTAGATGGTATAGCAGAACCCTGTCGAAACAAAATACAAACCAAGCCACCAGAACAGCACAAGACAAAAACAGACAACCACGACACTGTGCAACAATCCTGTAACAGTGTGACGACAAAAGAAGAAAGAAGAAGAGACACTGTACCAGAGAAATCAGAAGAAGATTGGACATAACAATTCATTGAGTAAATAATACGAAGAACATATGACATAACACCATACAAATTAACGAAGGTAAAACTACTGAGGACATGCATTTTTTCTTGTGGGAACAAAAAGATGCGAATCATTGACCATTTTACGACGTTTTATTAAGTATCTCTGAACCTCAAATGGTCAGATTTCAGACCCAATACACAAATAAGACAAGAGACCAAGCAAGAAAATGTATCAAATTTTATAAGAAAGCGCCGCTGGAACTACATCGGCCACACACTTAGAATGGATGAGAGAAGACTCCCTTACCAATCCCTCATATGGACACCAGAGGGAAAAAGAAAACGAGGAAGACCAAGAGAGACTCTGCGTAGAACCATCACCAGAAGGCTCAACGATGGGCCTAGTAAACATTAAAGACTTAAAGCAAATAGCAACGAACCGCGAGACATGGAGAGCTATGACCTCTGCCCTATGCGCCGCCCACAGGCCCAAGAGGAAAGACTAACTAATGAAGTATCTATTATTTTTAAGAGTCTTGTCTTATTCACAACTGCTGCTAAGAGTTGTTAGAGGTTTCAGTTTTCTAGGACCGAGTATGCAGTAGGCAGGAGGGCCAATTCATTTCCTTACATGTGGAACGTCGAGTTTGGAGTCGAACCCACGATTATCTTGCGTCCAAGTCGACAGTCGATCGCTTACGCACTCCGCTAATGCGTCCCACTGGTAAGAATAATTAAACGCACTAATAATCTCAATTTCTTTTCTTTTATACCCCACTAACTCATTTTTTCTATTTTCTTTACTTCCCACATCATTTTCATTTTTATTTTTTCATCATTTTCTTTTCTTCCTTATACATTTAGAACACTGTTTTCCTTACGTCTTTCCAGAAAAACACGAAGAATCATCATTTTCTCACTCTTTCCATCCTCTCGCACGCCACATTTTCTCACATGCACCTCTTTTCACATCATTTATAAGCAAAATCCATACAGCGTCCCTCATTACACTTATCACACACAACTCAAAATGCAGGGGCATATCTCAAATTTGAACAGCAAATGCGAGTGGGCCCAGATTGGGCCGAGAGACGTCAACACAACCATCTCTTGAACATCAGACCTGTTTTCCTTTAATTCCGTATAGGAAATGAGAGGTCATGAATGAACTGCTTGGGGTAAAGAAGCCTAGATAACAGGCCCTGATTTGCCGAGACTATGGATAAATGTTATTATTGGACTTTCCGGGTGTGAATGAAGTCAAGCAGCGAGATCTCAGACAACTCTCAATCTAGTTACACGAGTTATTTGCCCTTCGCCATGATACAGACCTAAAACGGAGGATGGGAGAGCGATATCAAAATAGAAGATTCGTGAAGTTGAAAGAAGAAAAAAAAGTTGATCAAAAACCCATTTATAGATTCGAATCTCCATTCAATCTTCCATATTAGTCAATCTGATTCGATTCCATTGTTACAAAAATCTTATTCTCAGACGTTCATAAAGTAGGGGTGGGGAAGAATGTGAACATATAGATAATACCATACGATTATGAAGATTAACATATAGACCATACAGAAGATGAACATATAGATCATACGTTTAAGAGGATGAACAAATAGTTCTTCTTCTTTGCGTTCGTTCTTTACGAGCAATTTTAATCACTCCTTGTGATATGTTTGATCTTTGCCAAGAACGTTTATACGTTGCACATTGGTTTGGCAGGCCCCTAAACGCATAGACTTCTACACATTTAGGACATGTGCATCCGATTTCAGCCAAACCTCCTAGTCGCCTCTTACGACGTGCATGGCAGGTAACAGTGATTCTATTCTTTACAGCCAAAATGTGGACCCCGGTAACCACTCGGGCGAACAGATAGTTAATTCCATACGTTTATAAAGATGCACATATGGATAATACCATATGTTTATAAGAAGAACATATAGACTATACGTAAGATAACATATAAATCATACGTTTAAAAAGATAAACTAATAGATAATAAATACGTTTATAAAGATGGACATATAAACCATACATACGATTAAGAAGATAAACCTAAAGACCACATGTTTAAGAAGATGGAAAACATAACTTTCGTAACAGAAGATGGAAAAATAGAAAAGTTTTAAAATAAGATAGAAAATAGACATTTCCTTAAAAGAAGATGGAGAATAGACATTTCGTAAATGAAAATAGACAAATAGAAATTGTGTAAAAGAAGATGGACAAATCGAAAGTTTGTTTTTAATTCGTCCCTGTCAATGATCTAATGCAGCGATTCTCAAACTAGGATCCGCGTACCGCCGGGGGGTTCGCGAGATACTCACAGTGGTCCTCAAGCACTTGATGAAATGTTATGATCTTTGACATTTTAAACAGAAATATATATTTTAAATGAAAATGAAAATCGTGGCATATCCCAAAGGACGTAGCCATCAACCACAGTAAACGAGTCGTTGATTTTCTAGGTACCACTTATACGTTCAGTAGTTTGTCATTGTTTTCTGAACGGTGAGGTCTATTTTACCTTTTGTAAAAATCTCACGGAAACGAATTTGCTTCTAAACTTGCCCACTGTGGGGTTTGAACCAGGTACGCTAAGGTTCTTGATCGAACTCACTACCGCTTGCGCTACAGACGCTCACTTTTAAAAACATGTATAAAAACAGGGATAAACTCGTTCCGCTGCGAAATCAAAGGACCCGGACTCGACCGAAGTCTAAATATCTGACAGGATAAAATGAAAGATCATTTGAAGTTTCCCGCAGTCAAGAAATTGGAGCCAGCTTGACTGTTGGTGTAGTGTAATAATAACTCCATCGCTAGAAGAATGCCATATATAGAAATATTGGGGTCCGATGCAGCAACATGTCTTTTTTTTTTTTTTCTTTCGTCCGCTTTCAACTCAGACGAAGTTTCATCTCTGAAACTGATTTTGCTGAAAATCCGTTTTCCAATTTCTTACATGGCAGCAGCGTGCACATTGTAAATTACTTTACACTGGCAGCCGTGTGCTCAATGTACTCGTAATTAGTATTCCTTCGCCATACAGGCAGATTTTCTCCGACTTCAGAGGTACTCACGTTATCGTCCTGAGTAAGACCAGGGGACTCTAACAAATTCGGACAGTAGGTTCGAACCCGAGCTAGAGGCATCTCACAGCTAGCAGGCCGAACTACATACTACAACTACTCTAGGCAGTCCCCCACAACATGTCTTTAAAATGCGGTCCATGGTAATGTAAAGTTTGCGAAATGCTGATCTAGGGCATATGACAAGTTCTATTCTCTTGCTGTCTTCAGTTTTCTTCAAATAAGCAGTTCTCATTATAATATTTGTGTGTGTTAATATATATTATCAATATAAGGGAAGACTGTAGTAAAACTATGTAGCAATGGCGAAATACATAGAAACAAAGTACTGTATATTTGAGAGCCGCTGTAGCGTAGTTGTTAGTGAACTCGCTTCGCATGGCTGGTGGTCTGGGTTCAGCTCCAGCAATGCGCGTGGAGTTTTCCCGACCGCGACGGCTCTCAGGTCGACCCAGCCTCAACTGGGTACCAGACATGCTCTGGGAAAGTAAAGGCGGCCGGCGTGATGCTGACCACATCACCCATCGTGTGCCGACGGTCAATGAAAATACAGGCCTAACACTGTATTGACCTATATACCACGAGGTATGAAAGGGTACGAGGTATGAAAGGGTCCCTTACTGTATATTTACAAAATACAAAAAAAAATACACAGAAACGTTTCGATAAAAAGGCCTTTATCAAGCAAAGGATACAACAGAAGTGAATTTCTTCACTTCTTACAAGGCACAAATAATATAGAATAAAACAATAAATACCTAACGGCCCTAAAATGAACATCTGTAACCAACTGATTCAGTTGATTGATTGATTGATTGATTGATTGATTGATTGATTACGATAATATAGAGCGACTAGGGGGATATGGTTAAGCAGTTTCCATACTGCAGGTTGTAGGCTCATTTCACAAGCGCACATTTTTTTTGTGAGATCCCTGCTGGAGCTATGAATATTTTGTACAACACTCTCATCAGACGGCGTGCATTTCTTTGAAGAGCAACAGAACCATACGGGGAAACCCCGTCCAGTGAAACCAATTCGTCACCGTTTTACCTTATATGTTAGCGTTATTGTGTGTCTGATTGGTTCTGATAACAAATGAAATATATAAAAATGGTATTGCTACAAAGGTTGAAATGCCAAACAGACAAAATGTGAGAAACAATATCAATAACTATGTTCAATTATTAAAGCTGATTAGAGGGGGGAAAAAAACTAATATAATTGTAAGTCTTAAAAAATAATCTAAATGCGAACGGGTGACTACATTGCACTAGGTTTCCCCCATATGACTCCACCCTTGTCGGCAGAAATGGTACGCCATCTGCCGATAGTGTTGCACAAAAACGAACTCTGTAACTCCAGGAATATGCATGAACAAATTTCCCTCGTCCGTCTGCCCAACGTGTTCGTAGCGCGTTGGACTACGAGTGACTATCCCTCTGTGTGTGCGGGTTCAATTCCGCGGGATGACAGAAAAAGCCACATATTCCCCAGATTTACGGTGTTCCTGCACCGAACCGAAGGGTTACGATGTCCATTGCACTGAGCCGAAGAGCTGAAAAACTCAAGTGCTTCTGGATCGAGAGAAAAAAAAAAAAATTTCCCTGTAGTTGTTCAGATTCGAACACCCACAACAAACCACAAATATAAGCAAACGCCTTAAACACTTTGTCATATAGATCCAATCTTCTTCTTCTTTGAACCCTTCATATCGAAATATGTACAATTTGTATGTGATTTGTATATGATCTGAGCCTAAGAGCGATTGTACGGTGTGCCAGTTATGCGCCTATTAGTAGGCCAGAACATCCGATTTCTGCGACGCTGTTTATTTACTAGGTAGCTTCCTAGGTCCTACATCAGTCTCCTCTTACGACATGCCTTGTAGATCGCAGTGGTACTATCCTATGCTTCCCTTGACGGCCCCGGAACCACACAGGCAATATAAACCCCTTAATTGTAATAATTATCAATGATTAGTTGTAGCCCTGAGTTCTACTGGAAACGTACAAGTATAAGTAGATTGGTTATTGGTTATTGGTTACTAAACTGACATCATTGCACTCCGGGCAGACCCATAGGTGCTCAGTCTCCCCAACAGATATCGAAGAGTATGCATACTGATGGTTCCGTGGCTCGCTGATTAAACACACTCTCACTCTGCCTCTCAGGCATCCAGTTCGACTTGTACAACGGGTAACTCCAAACTGCCTAAATCGCTTGATCGATTCAACATCGATTTTAATGTCCTCATTCAACAGACAGTCGCGAAGAGACCGAAGAATATCCCCCTTTTCCATCTTCAACTCCCAAACAATCGATGCTGTTGATGAAGCCTGCCGCTCTCTCATTACCGTAAACAACCGCATGCCCCGGACAGTATATCCAAGTAAGCCTCTGGAGGTTAGAAATTTCTATAGACGACATCCACTCATACCGAAACCTGCCATGCTGGATCTTGTGAAGCATCGACTGAGAGTCAGATACAACAACGGCCCCAGTAAATGAAGTCCCAGAGATCCAATGGAGGGCAGCAGTAACGGCCTCAACCTCCATCCTCATACTAGAAGTAGTTGTCCTGTATGTCCCACTTCGCTCTGCAACAACCCTACCATGCGCATTAGCCAAGAAACCCTAGCCGGACTTCTCACCACGTTGAACCGACCCATCGGTATACAACAACATCATCATCCCTTGCATTATCTTCTATCAGCTGCTTAACTGCGAGATCAGCCTTCATGTTGCCCCAATCTCTACATTCTCTTCCAAGAGTAATGATAACGTTAGTTGATCATGTTACCATCTGTTGGGATCCATTCTTCCCCTTTGGTAGGGTCGCAACCGTAGTCACCTGGCCAATTGTTCAGATAAATCTCTCAGCCTTAGCCATCCACGACATGCCACGCTTGATTCTCGTGCCCTTAACATCACTAGTGTTCTAGTGCAGTAGATGTCTCTTATCCGTAGTAACCCGCATATATGCCTTGGTTTGGCGATTGCATAACGGGAGCGTAGTGACAAAAGGCCAAGCATATATAAGATAGAGAAGCTTCTAATTGAATACATATATATATATGGTCCTAGCTAAAAAGTGCCCTTATTGTGGTAAGGTATATAGACGTTTCAAGTTGACCCAGCTGTAAATAAACATGTTGTATGAAAAATTAAATACGGCAATTCAGAGTGCCAAAAAGCAAGATACGGAGAACAAAATATGCCTTCAGTATTTTCTGCAAATGTCTGTTTAAATCGAAGTATCCCATACATTATTTCAGACCTTTGATATATTATATATTGTACATGTATTAGTATTGTACATAGATCAGAATACTAGAGCATGATTTTCAGTGGCAACATATAACTGTGAAGCATGGACATTTAATCAATAAAGGGAAAACATATATGTGCTTTTGAATATAAATGTTAGCGAAGAGTCCTCCGTATATCATGGACAGAGAAGAGGACAAATAGATATATCTAGAAAGAACTTAACCCTTTCGCTACTATATACTTTTCAAGGGCTGAGCTAAAAATAGCTATTCTTTGTTTCTAGGTCACAGACGTGAATGTACGCCTATAGCAGTGACAGTAGCAATGTATTACGTGTTAACACGTCTTTAACCCACAGAGGAGAGATAATAACAGACGTTTAAGCGTCTTTAGAAGTGAATGGGCAAACGTATATACGTCTTTAGCAGCTAAAGGGTTAAAATCAAAGAAAACTGGCTGATGCTACGAAATAAGAATGAGAAAATTAAAGTATTTTGGATATATAAAGAGACACAAAGAGCTGGAAAGACTATCATGGAAGGAAGCATCCAGGCAAAGAGGAGAAGAGAAAGACCACGGATAAGATGGATTCAGGATGTAACTGATGGCTTGAGCATGACCACAGCAGAAGCAGGACATCTGGCCTATGAAATGGAGAAATTCCAAAGGATTGTTATGTTGGCAAAGCTCTGCTCATGACAAGTTATTTAATGGTGATGATGTGTATTGTGAGACGCGGTTGCTCGGCAATTAGTGCACTTGCTTCCTAGACTGGTGGTCTCGATTCAAACCCTAGCATGAAATTTCTTCTTTGACTGCAAGTTGTTCTTAGACCAACCTAGCTTTATCTGTGTGCCATAACATCTTTAGACATTGGAGTCTGTATGATGAAGGGATTAAGACATGAAGAGGAAGACCACGGAGAAGATGGATTCATGATGTAACTGATGAGTTGAGCATAATGGCTGCAGAGGTATTGGTTATTGGTTATTGGTTACTAAACTGACGTCATTACACTCCGGGCAGACCCATAGGTGCTCAGTCTCCCCCAACAGATATCAAAGAGTATTCATACTGATGGTTCCCGTGGCTCGCTGATTAAATACACCTCTCACTCTGCCTCTCAGGCATCCAGTTCGACTTGAACAACTGCTTAAATCGCTTGATCGATTCAACATCGATTTTAGTATCCTCATCCAACAGAAAGTCGCGAAGAGACCGAAGAATATCCCCCTTATATATGCAGAGGTATATGATAGAGTGAAATTCCGAAAGACTGTAGCGTGTTAAAGCCCTACTCAGGACAAGCTATTTGATGGTGACAAACAGAATGTAACTACGCCGGGTGTTTAGGACTACACGGCGTCACTCTGAAGATAATGAGGATTTGTTTCTGTACGATTTCTATTTCTTCTGTGTCTAAAAGGGTCTTTTTTTTCTTCGATCCAGAAGCGCTTGAGCTTTTAGCTCTTTGGCTCGGTTCCATGGACATCGTAACCCTTCGGTTCGGTGCCACGAACACCGTGAATCTGGGGAACCTGTGGTTTTCTGCCAGTCCGCGGAATTGAACCCGCACACACAGAGGACTAGTCACCCGCAGTCCAACTCGCTACGAACACGCTGGGGAGGCGGGCGTTTAAAAGGGTCTAAAGACTACGATGTGAGTTCAGTGTACCATGTTTCCCACATTCGGCTCGTGGACTCTCCCGTAAAAATGCCCCTTCTCACTTGCCGAGAGTATTGCACAAATCACCAAGTTAGTAACCCCAGCTGGTTGTGTTCGTAAGGACGGTTCGTATTGCTATGCTAGGCGATGGGTGTCGTAGGAAATAAGAGTAAATGGTTCAAATCCTGTGTTTGTCTATTTGTTTTATTCGGAAGCTCTTAATACCTGTACACTATCTATTTCTTGATCATATTCTTTGCTTATGTTGCTTCCTCTGGGATTCTTGCAAAAAAACGTGTTCTCATCTTAACTCGAGGAACAATCTTATTGGATCTTCGGAAAAAAATGCACTCATGAATCAAACGGTGCGGATTTAAACTCCCGACCTTCACAACGCTAGGGAAGCTGCTAAACCACTTCATTAAATAACCCATCTCCAGCTATTCGTAAACTATTTCAAGCTTCTCATTCGAATTTTTCAAACAAAATTCCATATTTTATTATAGAACTTTTCTATGTATTTTTATTCCTACATTTCTACTAAAACATTATCACATTTTTGCTCATTCTCATTCCGTCCTAAATGTTTCCTCTCCGTATTTCTAAACCGTTCTTCTCGTAATAAAACTTTCTTTAAAATCATAAAAATGTCGACAATATTTGTGTAGTGAATTTTAATTATTTCTTTAAGATTTTATTTCTAGAAAACGTACAAACAAAATCTCACAATAATACATTCTTCTATGATATGCTGGTAAATGAATTTTAAAATGAAAGTTTCGATCTAATTTGCTAGAAAATACAATTCGTGGCGTCTATGGTAACCAAGGGGCATTGATAGAGTCATCTCTCTTGTCTTGTTGCCAACCGTGGGTAAATCGTTACTGATTGCCAACAGACCTTAATGGCTCACGCATGCACATCGCGCGACTTAACATCTGATACCCAGGGTTCCCTCGACGAGAGCGTGCTTGGACGTCGTCCCAGAGGTCCCGGCCACTTCCGGTGGCGCATGCGTAGTGAGCGAATCTCAGGATTTGGTGGAAATCTCCTCGGCGTTGCTAATTGAATCGTTGCTACACGAAGTAATCTTCATTAGCGGGAGCATTCGTCAGGAAGACGGAGACTGGTTACTTTGACGATATCAAACAGATTTTGCTAATATAGCCGTGCCATCATATTTCGTCCACGCATTTAACAACAAATTATTACATTCTGTATAAATTTGACATAGCCGTAGACATTACTATTATCTAACAAAACCTATAGAGATGTCCACAATTTTGGAACTGACTACTGCGGTGTTGAGAGCCGCGTAGCGTAGTTGTTAGTGAACTCGCTTCTCAAGGCTGGTGATCTGGGTTCAACTCCCGCAGCTTGCGTGGAATTTTTCCTGACCGCGACGGCTCTCAGGTCGACACAGCCTCAACTGGGTACCATACATGCTCTGGGAAAGTAAAGGCGGCCGTCGTGATGCTGACCACATCACCCATCGTGTGTCGACGGTCAATGAAAAATACAGGCCTAACACTGTATTGACCTATATACCACGAGGTATGAAAGGGTACCTTTACTTTTTTTACTTTTTACTGCGGTGTTGATTTTTTTTTTTTTAAAACATGAATGAAAATCTTGGCATATCATTATAGGACGTAGCCATTAACAACAGTAAACGTATCGTCGATTACATAAAAAACATATTGAAGTATTTTCGGGAATGTGATGAGAAAGCGATGTTTAGAACACATTGTACAATAGGTAAAATTAAGGGGAGGCGAGGCAGAGAAAAACAGAGAAAATTTTGGACAACCCGACTTCATGGCATGGAAGAGAGTCAACATCAAAGATGATAGTAAACACAAGAGACATAGATTTGAGCAGATCCATGATCGACTAAGCCAGCTGACATGGCACCTGATGAGGATTCAAGTCGAAATAACCGAATAACTATCGCAACGCATCTAATGAAATTTTTTTGGAGAATGGAATAGTTTGTGTGTTTAATTTGAGAAACCAATGTTCCACACGGGAGAAAAGAAACTGATCAACCTATCTCTTGCATACTTGGGGAAAGAATTTGAAGAATCGTATATTTCACATTCCAAGATCTGCAAAATCTACGGAAGCATTTTCAATTTTCCATTTAACACAATGATTCTTAACCTATGGATCCCCGACCCTTAGGCGGTCAGACGACCATTTCACAGGGATCGCCTAAGACCATCAGAAAACACATATTTATCGTAATTAGAAATAAATATTTCACAATATATAATTACATATTGTTTTTGGGATTAATCACTATGCTTTAATTATGTTCAATTTGTAACAATGAAAATACATCCTGCATATCTGATATTTACATTACGACTCATAACAGTAGCAAAATTACAGTTATGAAGAAGTAACGAAAATAATTTATGGTTGGGGGTCACTTCAACATGAGGAACTGTATTAAAGGGTCGAGGCATTAGAAAGTTTGAGAACCACTAATTTAACACATTCACTACAGAATTGAAAAACACGATCTACAGGGTGTTCAAGATAATTGCAGCCCGTGAATGGAGCTAATCTGGCACATATGTATGGAAATCAGAAGGTTCAGTTATGACGTAGTATAGGTCAAGGTTGTGTGACGGTGTGTAATTATAGTGCGGGAAGGGGCGATGAACAAATGTGACGTAGACGAGCTAGTCAGAACCGGTTTAAATAGTAAATAAACGCAACTCAATTTGTACCTGGAAACTTTTGAATTGTCAATGGGGCTGCAATTATCTTGAACACCCTGTAGATGACATAGTTATTTTTTTTCCTTTCCGAGCTCGAAAATATATCAATTTCATTAAATTAATTTGTGTTACCAAATTCCCTATAGGACTACGATGTAGATATAAAAAGCTTTGCTGTAGATACACATCGAAATTTTTATCATAGTGCGTTGATATACATTTAGCACTAATTTTACATGAAACAATGATTGGCGCAATGAGAGGAAGACCTAGAAGACGATGGGTACAAGATGTCATTGACGATCTGAAAATGACTGCTGCTGACGCTGGTCAACTTGCACAGAACAGAGAGGTTTTATTTTTAAGGATTGCTGTCATGGGAGGCAAATTTCGGAAGGGATAAGCTAGTTGATGATGATGTATATATATATAGAGGGCCGTGCGGTATATTTTCTCAGTATGATGCAAGTCTTCGAAATGCCGCCCCTCAAATGTTTTGCTCTTAAAATAACCTTCAATTGTAATTTTGATTTTGCTGCTTATGCCGCCCCCCTTATGGTGCCGCCTAAATCGGCCGTCTCTCTGCATGATAGCACAGCACGGTCCTGTGTAAATATACATATATATATATATATATATATATATATATATATATGTATTAGGTTTGTAAGGTTATAAACATCATCATCCACTGTGACGTGATACATAGGACGGGTTTTTTGGGAGTAAAAGTAAATTAACGTGAAAGTGTACAGAAAGGAAGTAAGAGAATCTCAAGGCGTAGAACGAAGTGCTTGTGAATTAGGGAACAGATAAAGAATGATTGCTTCTCTCTTCAGAAATTGGAGCTTGTTAATGCAATGTGTCTGCCTCTGTAACGACCCCTTGAGAGACTCTGTAGAAGTATCAATTGGTCGCTCACAGAATCAAAACTAGTTTTTAAGACTGTGGGTATCGTCGGTTAAACCGTGTTCCAGTATCGATATTACAATGTAGTAGTTGTTGGTATTATTCGATTTATTCCGAACCGTAACGAGATTTCGGGATGAAATGATAATTATAAAAATTGGATGTCAAGGTTGTGGATTAAAGAAATTGATTGATAGATTGATTGATTGGTGAATAGAGCGCTGACAGATAAAGGTGAAAGACAAACTGACAGATAGGTAGATATTCTTCTTCTTCTTTGAACACTCCATATCGACCAGCTGCCAACCACTCTGTGTGATGTGTATGTGATCTGAGCCTAAGAGCGAGCGTACGTTGTGCCAGTTATGCGCCTACAAGTAGGCCAGCACATCCGATTTCTGCGCTGTTTTTTATTTACTAGGGTAGCATCCCTAATGCCTATATTAGTCGTCTCTTACGACATGCATTGTATCGCAGTGGTACTATCATTTGCTTCCCCTGCAGCCCCGGCACCGACAGGCGAGATAGATAGTCAAACCAGGAAGGTTAGAAAGGTAGTTAGGTCGATAGCTAGATCGGTAGACAATCAGATAAGCAGACAGACAGGCAAACATTTATTGGTAGGCAAACTCCTAAATAACATTTGTCGCTACGGCCAAAATCCTCACAAAGCATATGTCGCTAGGACAAGTCCTACAAAGCATATGTCCTAGGACAAGTCCTACAAAGCAGCTAAAGTCATGCTAGGGAAAGTAAGACATACCATTTGTCGCTATGGCAAGTAGTACAAAGCATATGTCGCTAGGGCAAGTACTACATATTATTGGGTGGTATATGAACCGTATCATTGAGCGGTAGGGAAAGTGCTACATATCATTGAGCTGTAGGACAAGTGTACATGCCACTGAGAAGTTAGGGCAAGTCCTACATAGTTTTAGTCGGTAGGGCAAGTCCTATATATCATTGAGCAGGAGGTCAAGTCCTGTCTATCATTGGACAGTTGGTCAAGTCCGGTATATCATTGGGTAGTAGGGTAAGTTCAAGCTCCATTTAATCACTGAAGAGGATGAAAAGAATGTCACTCTCTATTATCTTATATAACCAGATTTCAAGAAACATATTCACCGTCTATTTCATTCTTTCATTCTGGTAGTAGAATTGCATTAGATGAAAGATATAGACAACCGAGATTAGTAGAATATCTCAAGCAAAAGCAGCTTTTATGAAAATGAAGAACACACTATGCGTGAACTCACTACCAATGACAGTGTGAAAACGAGTACTCCAGTTCTATATTGAACCAATACTTATACATTGCAGCGAATTATGGACAATGAACAAACTATTAATAAGACTATTGGAAGCCACAGAGATATGATTTTACAGAAGAATGCTGAAAATTCCATGAACAGCGAAGAAAACAAATGATGAGGTTTTTAATCAGGCCTGCATACAAAGAAACATTATCAAAAGAATAAGAATCAGACAGTCAATGTTCTACGGGTATACAATGCGAAGAGAATGTTTCGAACATTTGTTGACTACAGGTAAAATTCAGGGAAGGAGAGATCGTAGAAGACAAAGGAGAAGATGTTGGATGGCCTGACATCATGGTTCGACACAAGATCGACGTCAGAACTGATTAAATGCACCACGCAGAGAGAGTTGTGGAGAGACATGATCGCCTACGCCGGCAAGCATGGCACTTGATTGATTGAATAGAACTGCAATCGATCTCTTGTCATGTGTACAAATTGCTAGATCTTTAATGTTTTTCTCAAAGTCGACCTAACATCTGTTGCATTCTCTTTATGCAATTGTTTAGAGTGATTGTGTATAATGGTCGTTTTCGCTTAGTTTTGCTATTTGATGGTGAACTATACGGTGTTTGGTCAAAAAGTATCTATAATGTTTTATATCTCGGTGACAAGATCAGGGAAAAGACAAAGTGGTTTCAACAAAGGAAATGAGTAATAGATGTGAGAAAGTGCGATTGTGAAAGTAATTAGAAAAATTGGGCTAGACTCAGTAATTAGATGAGTAGAGTTAGAGTTATTCGAAAGGGCGTTATAATAATGGTTGGTTATTTGCGAAATAATGTACACCAGTAACGTCCAAAGTTTTTTGTATACTGGGGCGGGCGAATCTCTCTCTCTCTCTCTCTCCCTCTCTCTCTCTCGCTATCATCGCTTAGACTGATGTACTGATGAATTTCTCTGTGCGGTGCATGTTGTTTTTGTGGCGGTACGCGGCTGTTTCATTCTGGAATTAGTTCACATAGGAAACATTTCACAGTTGTTAGCATTTCGTGTGATTTTCATTGGCACAGGAACGGAGCAATTATGGGGTGATCCGTTGCAGTGAAGTTGGAACCGTACTTATGAACTTATGAACCAGATTTTTCCATAAAATCTCATTCATGAGGAAATATGATTCATGCAGCCTTTAGCATCGGTGTGTTTTACGTCACATTTTCAGCGCCATTTGAAGCTCTGGTGCTTATCCTTAGGCGATGTCTCCGGTTTTAGCCAGCGTTTACTTGGTTCGCTCTCCGTTAGCCTTTGGCTGTCTCCAGCCTACCAGCAAGGCAGCAGATTGCTATTTTCTTTTAGGGTAGCGACCCTTAGACAACCTTCCTCCCGGGTTGTTGAGCGTCATCTGTCCAGGTTACCAGTCTTTTTTTTGGACTATTTAGTTTGCCTGCCGTCTAGTTGTGTACGGTTTGCTCCGCTAGCCTTTGATTGTCCCCAATCTAACTACAAGGCAGTAGTAGGGGCGCATCTGACTGATGGTTATCAAGGCACAAACGCCATGTGACGATTGTAATAATACTATAAAAATAAAGTTTCTCGCAGCCTTTTCAGACCTTGGGGTATGAAGTGTCTGTCACTTCTCATTTCTATGTCCAAGCGTGCAGGAGGTAGGAGGGTCAATACTTTTCCTCACGTGGGGAACGTCGAGTGTTGTATTGACCCCACAACCCTCCTGTATCTGAGTCAACAGGTGAACGCGTATACATTACGCTAACCCAGTGGCGGCTCGTCATTAGGGCCAGTGGGGTCGGGCCCCACCAAAAATCATGTATAACTAATATGTAAATAATAATATATAACCTAACCCAAAACCATGATTTTTCAAAAAATATTTGTCCGGCCCCACCAACAAAAATGATCACCAGTCGCCACTGCGCTAACCCATTCCCCATTCAAGACTACTACTAGTACTAACAATAATAGTAATTTTTAAATGGCCTAGCCGAATGATAAAACTCTCATTGCACACGGTTTTATCGATATAAGGGAGATCTACAGAAAAATGATGTAGCTGTGTATTTTTATTGTTTTTGTATTTTGTAAAACTACAGTAATTTCTTTTTACGTGTTTCGCAACATGGCTTTGCCTTTTTTCAAACTCCGCGGTGGGAAAATTGGAAGCAAATCTGTTCCCGTGGATTTTTAGGATCGATAAAAATAGAACTCACAGTTCAGAAAGTAATGCCAAACTACTGAACTTATGAGTGGTGTCTAGAAAATCAACGACTCGTTTACTGTGGTTAAGGGCGACGTGGAACGGTGTTCTCAAAGGCGAAGTCGTTAAGTCGATTGTCTGTCGTACTGAAGGTGGGTTTGAATCCAGAACGAGGTAGATTGCCAATTTTTTCATGAATTCTCTAGAATTGTTGTCGGTGCCACGGAGTTCGTGTTTTATGCAATGCTCTCTGCAGATGACATGCCATCTCTGCTGACAGGGACGGAGCCATAGAGAGAAACCAGGTGCAATGCTCTCTGCAGATGCTCACAAAATAGATGAGACTGCAGTAAAACTATTTGATTGGCAAAACACGTAATCACAAAGTACTGTAGTTTACAAATTACAAAAACAATGACAAAATACAGCAACATTTCGACCAACAAGGCCTTTATCAAGCAAACGAACAACAGGAGTGACAAATTTAAAAAACAAATGGACGACCAAAAACAAACGTTTCTAATGAAAATCTGGAAATAAAAACGAAAAACTGGGAATAAAAACGAATAACGAAAAAAGGCGAAGTCGTTGAAGTAGTCTTTGTACTGAAGGTGGTTGAACAGAACGGGTAGATTGCCAATTGTTCGAATCTCTAGAATTTGTCGGTGCCCTTGGTTTACTCAGGACGATACTGAGTACCTCTGACAGTCGGAGAAGATCTGCCTGTATGCGATGCTGAATATAATGACTGCAGTACTATTGATGCACACGTAATCACAGTATGTAGTTTACAATGTACAAAACTACTGACAATTGTTAGAAATTTGACCAACAAGTTTATCAGCAAATGAACAGCAGAGATGAAACTTAAAATCTGGAGATTGAAAAAGTTCTAATGAAAGAAATAAAAGAAAAAGAATAAAAAAATAACGAAATAAATGTAACACAAAAACACACATAAAAACTAGAAATAGAACGGAAGAGAAACAATGAAAATCTAGTAAATATATAACTTGAATACATGCAACATATACCCATATAGATTACATGGCATGCCATCTCTGCCGACAGGGACGGAGCCATATAGAGAAACCCGGTGCAATGAAGGCAATCCTTTTCCTTTGGGGCCTTTTCTTATGTGATGTCCTGTAAGGATATGCTCCGATTTTTCGATATTATATTCAGATCAGTCTCGAAGTATGTACTATTTAGTCTGGGGTGCCTGTCAACGCGTCCACGTGGATGTATATCATGTTCTGAGAGCGCTGAATTGCAACTGCTCATGTTTTCGTAGTCATCTTGTCGCTCGTGTGTTGCCGAGGCCCGCGAGGCGGTAAAGAATGGTAACACTGCGGCCTACAAAGCATGTCATAAGAGACGACTGATGAAGTGGCCTGGGGAAGCTACCCTAGTAAATAAAAATCATCGCAGAGATCGGATGTGCTGACCTACTTGTAGGCGCATAACTGACACAACGTACAATCGCTCTTAGGTTCGGAATGTTACAGGAGGGGGGGGCTTCTGTCCCTCATTCATTTACCGGACCCCCTCACTGTAAACGGAGGGCTCATTCATGCTTCTTTATAATATGCCAAACGAACAAGGTGGATTCATTTCATATACATTTATTATTATCAGTGGACAATACACGAACACGTCTAATCGTGTCCAATGTTTATGTCATCTCTTATTTACTAACTAACATCCTAGCAACTGTTACTAAACCGTCACTATTTTTCTACACAAAAACGTCGTGTCTTGTAGTTATGTGTTGCACTTCTACATAGAGAGTACAACACATAGTCTCAACTATTAAATAACCTAATTATACTACTCTAACTATCTGGCTAACTGTCCATTCCTCCGCTGCCATCTGGGGAACTATGACAGGAAGACATACAAATCACATCATCATCAAGGTGCGTGTCCTTTATAGAACGTTGCTCTCTTTGCAGCGCATCTGAAATTCACTCTGTCTTTTGCCAGTTCACCTACTTCATCGATGGTCATATTCATGGTTTCTTTAATATCTTGTAACCATCTTCTTCTTGGTCTGCCTCTGCGTCCTGGGACCCTGTCCTCTAATATTGTTCTTTCCAGGCCAGCGTGACGCTTGATATAACCAAAGTATGTAATTTTTCTGTATAGTATGTTATATATCAGTCAATTCTCTTTA
The DNA here is from genome assembly GCA_020796225.1 of Arion vulgaris. Taxonomy (NCBI): domain Eukaryota; kingdom Metazoa; phylum Mollusca; class Gastropoda; order Stylommatophora; family Arionidae; genus Arion; species Arion vulgaris. The sequence goes on from CM036771.1 coordinate 17,422,459, forward strand.
ACATTTAATTCTTTCAGGACATCAGTGTTCTTTCTTATTTCTGTCCATGGCATTCGAAGGATCTTTCTGAAGCATTTAGTTTTAAAGGACTGGAACAAGTCACAAAGAGTAGTTAATAAGCGATCGATATGGAGCGATCGAAAAAGAAGAAGTAGTCTTGTGCTTTTAAATGGTAATTCCTTCTTGATTTAATCACCTTTTCTTTCCATGATACGTAATTGGTACATCCAGCTTCTTCCGTGCGCAATCTTCCTTGGTCAGTCGGTCCGCTGTCTCATTTCCTGGTACTACACAACAAGATTATACTATTGTAGGAGTCTTTCTTCAAACCATTGTATGACCATGTCAAAGACATTATAGTAGAAACCTAATTTGAATCTGTGCTTTGTATCTTTCAGTGTCTCCTAGTTGAATTTGTATTTCCATTGTCATTTCTTTCACATTTTTGTTTCTAATTTTTCTCAAGGCATGTTATTATATCAAGCCCCGTCACAAACTAAGTAAGTATTAAGAAGAAAGTAGTAAGTAGTAGGTAGAAACTAGAAGGTAGAAAGTAGTAAGTAGAAAGTAAGAAGTAGAAAGTAGTAAGTAGAAAGTAGAAAGTAGTAAGTAGAAAGTAGTAAGTAGTAAGTAGAAAGTAGAAAGTAGTAAGTAGAAGTAGTAAGTAGTAGAAAGTAGTAGAAGTAGAAAGTAGAAATAGTAAGTAGTAAGTAGAAAGTAGAAGTAGAGAAGTAGTAAGTAGAAAGGTAGAAGTAGAAGTAGAAATGTAGTGAAGTAGAAAGTAGTAAGTAGTGAAGTGAAGTAGTAGTAGTAAAGTAGTAAGATAGTAAGTAGTTAAGTAGAAAGTAGTAGAGTAAAGTAGAGTAAGTAGTAAGTAGTAAGTAGTAAGTAGTAAGTAGAAAGTAGTAAGGAGTATAGTAAGTAGAAGTAGAAGTAAGTAGTAAGTAGAAGTAGTAAGTAGTAGTAGAAGTAGAAAGAGTAGAAAGTAGAAAGTAGAAAGTAGTAAGTAGTAGAAGAAGTAGTAAGTAGAAGTAGAAAGTAGTAGAGTAGAAGTAGTAAGTAGTAAGTAGAAAAGTAGTAAGTAGAAGTAGAAGTAGAAGTAGTAAATAGGAAGAGTAGTAAGTAGAGTGAAAGTAGTAAGTAAGTAGAGTAAGTAGTAAGTAGAAGTAGTAAGTAGTAGTGAAGAGTAAGTAGTAAGAGTAAGTAGTAAGTAGAGAATGAGTAAGTGGAGTAGAGTAGTGAAGTAGTAAGTAGTAAAGTAGTAAGTAGTAAGTAGAAGTAAGAGAAGTAGTAAGAGTAGAAAGTTAGAAAGTAGTAAAGTAGAAGTAGTAAGTAGTAAGTAGAAAGTAGATAAGTATAGTTTTATTCATTCATCAGTAGAGATCGTATAGTGTATAGTAGTACTTTCTCTCTTTTCTCTCTTTCTTCTCTTCTTCTCTTTCTCTCTTTTCTCTTCTTCTCTCTCTTTCTCTCTCTCTCTCTCTCTCTCTTCTCTTCTTCTTTTCGCTATCCCATATTATAGTTCTCTCTCTCTCTCTCTCTCTCTCTCTCTCTCTCTCTCTCTCTCGCTCCCATACTATAGTTCTAGCAATCCCTATCGAAGATGTACGATAAAACGTTGGTACTGTGTTTAATTTCAGTACATAAAAGAACCCTTGGTTGTTGAAATTCATAAGAATCAAGTAGGTTGCAAAGTCGCTGCCCAAACAAAATTCATTAAAAACTTTTCAAATCAAAATTCAAAGAAAAGGCTACTCCCCATCTTCAAAATTATACCAGGGACCTGTGCTACGGCATTCGTTCACTTCCAATGAGATCTTCCTGTGTAACATAGAAGTTTGAACGCGCATGGTTATTGGCTGAAGTACAATGATGATAGCAAATATATATCAATCAATAAATCAATTAGGTCTTCTTCTTCTCATCCACCATTTACTTTTATAGAAGTGTTGGGGGAGTAGTGATCTTGTGTATGCTTGTTTTAAGGCACTGCACTTTGCCCAGCGTGTTCGAAGCGCGTTGGACTACGGGTGACTATCCTCTGTGTGTGCGGGTTCAATTCCGCGGGATGGCAGAAAAACCACAGATTCCCCAGATTTACGGTGTTCGTGGCACCGAACCGAAGGGTTACGATGTCCATGGCACCGAGCCGAAGAGCTGAAAAGCTCAAGTGCTTCTGGATCGGAAAAAGGCACTTTGTAAGCTGATATTCATTTTCGTAAGGCTGTTCTTGAGCTGCAAAAAAGATTACTACTGATGTCGTAAAGTAGGTCAGTAAACAGAGATCGATTGTAAACATCGAAAAAAGTGACAATTATCATTTGTTGGACAGGTCATGAGAAAAGAAAGTCTGGAACTTATTGATTGATTCCTTGTTATAAGGAATGCTAACCCGAAACAAATGCTTGCAGAAAACGGAGACACCAGGCCGTAAGGCGCATAACATGGTGCAACGACCCTCACAATGAGGAATGGGATAATGGATTCTACGGTCGTCAATCTGCCTCTGAGATTTAGCCACACGGTAAGAATGTCACACCAACCATCACGAGGGTGGCCAAAACTTACTGCAGGAAGAGGTCGGCACAAACGGGGAAGCAGAAATCATAGGAATTATATCCTACAGAACTGCCATCAGTATGCAGATTTGAGAAGAAAGAGGTGACCCACTTACACTAGCGTCCAAGACAAACATGGCGTGGCTGATAATCTGAGGCAGACTGCTGCCTTTATTAGAGAATCCGAAATCCCAATCTAGTGAGAACGCAGAAGAAGAAGAAGAAGAAGATTGCTGGTTAAGACCATCATCATTGCACTTCGATGAGTACCATATGTGCTCCGATCTCTTTTCTACACAGCAAAATCTCAGCGACGGTGAACGAACTCCGTAGCACCGGCGAGGACCCCCAGATGAAATTTTGAAGACGCCAAAGAAAGTTTGTAGCGATTTTATTTTTAATCTTTTCTAATGAACTTTTCCCGGGCAGCGGCTTTCCAGTCTGCTCTTATCGATTTTGAATTGCCAAGGGTTCTTTTACCTAATCAAATTGAACACGAGACCTATGTTATATCATCCGTCTCCGATAGGACTAGGAACTCGATCTTACCTACACTATCAGGAATCTCTGGAAAAATATATCGATAGTTTCACGAGGGATCGAACCGTTGGAACGAGAGGTGAGAACTTAACGTCTACGCCACAGAGACCCAAAACTCATATTGACAGCCAACCAAAACAATGTGGAGAGAGTGTGGAGCGAAGCAGAAGACGGCATAGAGAGAAAGTTCCGGAGAGACTAACTTCACAGCACGTACAAATGTCAACATCAGACACAACAGAATGAGACACCACCTGTACACCAAATTCAAGATAGGCACCAATGACCTGTGCCCCTGTGGCTTAGCAAGTATGATAGCAGAACATATCCTACAGAACTGCCCCCAGTATGCAGACCTGAGAAGAAAGAGGTGGCCCACTTACACCAGCATCCAAGACAAACTGTATGGCGTGACTAATGATCTGAGGCAGACGGCTGCCTTTGCTAGAGAATCCGAAATCCCAATCTAGTGAGAACGCAGAAGAAGAAGAAGAATTGATAATCACTGCGTAGAACACGATCGACTACGATAGCCTGCATGATATAATAATAGTAATTCCTTTCGTACCGTTATACCTTACATAGGGCTTGCAAGCAATTTATCCATATCACTCTTTCATGGGCAACTCGCTCAATCTCCTCTATGGAGCTGAGACCGATATTTCCTCTGCATCCCACCTCAATGCCTGCTTTGATATTCTTTGATCATTTCTTCTCAAGGTGTGTCCAACATATCTCCATCTTTTCTTCCTTATAACAGTTGTTACTAGTGTCTTCAGAGATATCATAACATCACTTCTCCTGAATTCGTTCCATTTTATATTGACTATTTTTCGCAGACATCTATTTTCAAATGCATTCAACTTGCTTTTCATATCTTTAGTCATTTTCCAACTCTCGCTGGCATATGTTAGGATTGATACAACATTTGAATTGAAAATTCGTAATTTAGTTTTAGTACTATATAACTTGCAGTTCCATATTTTATTTAGACTTTGAAAAGCTGATATTGCTTTGTCAATTCGTAACATAATTTCAACAGCAGAAGTTATGTTGAAATCTGGTACATCAGTCTAAGCGGTGATCGTGAGAGAGAGAGAGTATCATTATTTTTTTTAACATTTGCTGTGCATTCAAAATTGCTACCTAATTAGGTGAACTGCTCTGTTATTTTTTATCATTTTAGATTCCACTGTGATAATCTAAGAATCTCTGCAAGATATACCCTAGCATAAATCTGCTAATATTTATCTCTCTGTCTAATCTGTCTGAAATATAAATCTGTTTTTTCTCATTTACCTTCAAATAATATTTCTCAGAGTAATTATAATACTGGTGTCTGCGCAGATTAGAGGGACTGAGATGTTATGATAGGGTCACAAATGAGGAACTTATGGAGAGAACAAGACAAAATAGAGGGACTGAGATGTTATGATAGGGTCACAAATGAGAAAATTATGGAGAGAACAAGACAGATTAGAGGGACTGAGATGTTATGATATGGTCACAAATGAGAAAATTATGGAGAGAACAAGACAGATTAGAGGGACTGAGATGTTATGATAGGGTCACAAATGAGAAAATTATGGAGAGAACAAGACAGATTAGAGGGACTGAGATGTTATGATAGGGTCACAAATGAGAAACTTATGGAGAGAACAAGACAGATTAGAGGGACTGAGATGTTATGATAGGGTCACAAATGAGAAAATTATGGAGAGAACAAGACAAATTAGAGGGACTGAGATGTTATGATAGGGTCACAAATGAGAAAATGATGGAGAGAACAAGACAAATTAGAGGGACTGGGATGTTATGATAGGGTCACAAATGAGAAAATTATGGAGAGAACAAGACAGATTAGAGGGACTGAGATGTTATGATAGGGTCACAAATGAGAAAATTATGGAGAGAACAAGACAGATTAGAGGGACTGAGATGTTATGATAGGGTCACAAATGAGGAACTTATGGAGAGAACAAGACAAATTAGAGGGACTGAGATGTTATGATAGGGTCACAAATGAGAAAATTATGGAGAGAACAAGACAAATTAGAGGGACTGAGATGTTATGATAGGGTCACAAATGAGAAAATTATGGAGAGAACAAGACAGATTAGAGGGACTGAGATGTTATGATAGGGTCACAAATGAGGAACTTATGGAGAGAACAAGACAAATTAGAGGGACTGAGATGTTATGATAGGGTCACAAATGAGAAAATTATGGAGAGAACAAGACAAATTAGAGGGACTGAGATGTTATGATAGGGTCACAAATGAGAAAATTATGGAGAGAACAAGACAGATTAGAGGGACTGAGATGTTATGATAGGGTCACAAATGAGAAACTTATGGAGAGAACAAGACAGATTAGAGGGACTGAGATGTTATGATAGGGTCACAAATGAGGAACTTATGGAGAGAACAAGACAGATTAGAGTAAGCCAACAGGTTAAAAAGATGTTGGCGCTGGATATAACACAATTTGAGAAAATCAGAGGGGAATATAACAAGAAGAGTCCTCTCCTAGAACCAACAGGGACAGAGAAAGAAGTTGAGGCCTAGAAATATATAGAGACGAGATTTGGAGACAGAGATTAACAATATAAAGAAGAGCTGGAGGGAGCTGCAGGAGACAACTAGAGATAGGAAGACTTGGCATTAGTTGGTTGAGGGCCTATGCCCCAATCGGGCTTTAAAAGTCAAGACAGAGAAAAAGAGAGCTTTATAATTGTTAGTTTCGAAATATTTTTCCTGTCGTCTTGTTTTCATTCAACCTAATTTATTTTCACCTTTTCCAAAGTTCTTTCTTTAAATGGCTCTTCCCATTAATTTCCACCGCTTCCAAATGTATACACACTACAAATGCCAGGCACACACTCACACAGATACACACTCATGTTCAGAAACACGCACACACCCACACACACACGCACTAGTCCCTCTCACAAACTAAATACTCCAATCCGTCCATCCTCCATTTTTCTTAGCGACAAGACTCGGTCGCAATGTTGACATTTTTGCCGCGCGGAAAGCCTAATCTAATATTTGCTGAAAGGATTTTTGAAGCCGATTTTAGCCAGAACAAAAGCTACTTTTCGCTGTTCGCAAAATGCACTCGTCAATAAACGAAAAATCATCACTTCCAATTGCCGGGAGCTAGATACTGTCAACTTTTAACGAAACAAAGCATCCGGGGGAAAATGTTTTAAGTCCCGCGTAGTTGCGTTCTTGAATGTTTGACGTGACGATGATGCTGGCCTAGATTTAACAAAATATTGAAATATACTGACAAAATATTCAATAGTCTATTTGTCATCGTTGTCCTGTTGTTAAGCTGTTGTTTTGCCTGTCTCTTCCTATTAAAATACATATTTTTTCAAAGTATGGTGCGTTCAAAATTGTCCGGGTAGTTCTTCAACTTATTCACTGATAAGCATCGTTTGGGCTTTTTCCCCATCGATCCAATGTCGTTTAGTTGCATCCACATATATCTGATAGTTCTTGCTGTGTTTCATATGTGTGTCTTCTTCGGTGATTTCTGTGGCTACTTGGTTAAGCCCTTGCCTTGTGAGTCGAAGGTAGTTGGTTCGAATCCGGTCCGCGCCGTTTTGTTCACGAGTGAATTTTTTTTTCCGAGCAAAATTCATTAGAAAAGATTAAAATAAAATTCCTACAAAAATATCTTCAACATTACATCAGTGTCCCTCGCCGGTGCTACGGAGTTCGTGCACGTCAGCTGAGATCTTCTTGTGTAAGAAAGAGATCGGAGCACACATGGTTACTCACCGAAGTGCAATGATGATGTTCCTATCAATCAGTCAATGGACTCGAAGTAAAAATAATATTTCTTTGATCTTTTCTTGATCTTTTCATTATGTAACTGGTGTTACCTCGGAGTGCATTTATGTTGCAATGTTATCAGTTATACAGGGTGTTCAAGATTAAAGCAGCCCCATTGACAAATCGAAAGTTGCCAGATAATCTATCGCGTTATGTTTATGTACTATTTAAACCGGTTCTGACTAGCTCGTTTTACATCACATTTGTTCATCGCCCCTTCCCGCACTACAATTACATACCGTCACATAACCTTGACCTATACTACGTCATAACTGAACCTTCTCATTTTCATACATATATGCCAGATTGACTCCATTCACAGGCTGCTATTATCTTGAACACCCTGTATAAGGAATATCTTCATAGCACTTCGGACATATCCATGGATGCTCCGATCCCCGTCTCAACCAAACCAACAGCGTCCAGTGGATCAACATGCCAGTTCGATGTTGATTAATCAATCTTTCTGCATATTTAGTATGTCGTTCTTTTCAGGCTGTACCAATAGCAACACTCCATCTCTCTCAATCTGGTAAGCTACTTAGATTCACAACTCTGAAACTCCTCTGCTCAAAACTACTTTCAATGCGTTAAAAATGTAATTTAGGTCCATTACAGCTCCATCTGCTATCGTAACCATACTAGTTAGTCTATCAGCTCGTTCATTATCCCTGACTCCTGAGTACCCAAGGTGATTTCTCTGATCCATATGTGTACCAGCACCTCCAGCCAGTTTCGTATCACCCTTTCTGTTTCGAGTTTACGAATGTTGCTATGTATAAAGAATAAGTACCAGTATACTGGTTTAGCGTCATATTAAAAAAAAAATACGAGTCAGTACTTCGGCTCAGAATGGTGAATGAGTTAAAGCACAGCCAACTCTAACTGGGTATGACAACTGACGGGAAAATCCCAGACCTATTTTAAGTTGGGAGCTGGAAAATATATATGTTTGATAGAACACTGCAAGCTTTGTTACAATATTACTCAATTCTGTGAGTCTATGGTTATTTATTGGTGATAAATATTATTAATATTGATATTCCTTATTGTTAAACTTAACTTGTTGCATAATATAACTTCAATTTAGCATTTTGTGTTGATTTTAAAATGAATTCGTCTACATACAACAATACTGGAATGCGAGGTCACATGATGTAGTTGTAGTCTGATTTTCCATAATTCTTACCTGAGTCCGCAGGCCCATAAGTTTATAGTTGGCTGTGGTTAAAGGGTAGATAACAATTTGCTAGTGGTTGAGTTAGAAGATTTAAAAAAACACTGTACTGCTTATTCCGATCTGAGAGCGGATATAGCGTAGTGGTTAGCGCGCTTGCTTGGTAAGTGAGTCTCTTTCTCTCTAGTTTGTGACGTCATTAGCGCTTAGATCAGCAATGCTTCCCTCGTGTCAACTAATGAACAAAATGAAAATACAGCACATCTGAAGAAAATTCTTTTTTGTCAGAACTTCTGCTCTTTAGTTTCTATCTATGTCCTTTTTGTGTCCCGATTGACACATACGGCTTCCAACAGAATCTTCCACAGTTGCCTTTCTGCTGCCTTTCTACCAACCGTCTCCCACGTCAGCCCACACTCCTTCAACGTTCTCCTTCACAGTTCTTCTCCATATTTCCTTTGCACATCCAGGCCTTCTCTTCCCATTTGCTGTCCATTTGAGAGTTGTCCTAGCCAATACCCTACTGGCATACTACATACTTGTCCAATCTACCTCCATCTTTGTCTTTTAATGATGATCTCAAAGATGCACAGTTCATTCGTTTCAAAATCTCATTTGCTATGGTATTTGGCCAGAAAATTTGCAAGATTCTTTTTAGTTATTTATTTTCTAGGTTATCTATTCATCGATTAAACAAATCATTTTGAAAAATTGCAAGACATTTCTACATAGAATTCACGTCTATAATGTTTGAGACTAAGTGGTTAAGCCATTCTTATGCTTTACGAAGGCCGCGGTTCAAATCCTCACTGTTCTATTTACCAATGCATTTTCCCCCTTAGATCTCTCGTATTATTGCCGGAGCTACTCAGTTCGTGCTTTTTTGTAGATAAAGTGTCATTGTTGGGAAGACGGACATAGCCTTATGGAGTAAAATCCTGTCTATTGATATCGTATTCAGAATATCCCTTTGATACCTAGGCGCTTTCAGCTGAAACTAGCTAAAACGTTTCTGTGAGAGCGCCTACATTATAGTTTTTGCAGCAATTCAAACTTTTCTTTCAATATAGAATTAGATAATCTTTTACCTAATATACAAGCAAATCCATCTGTCCATAAACTCGTTCAGCTAAAGTGGAAATTCTTGAAGATTTCAACATCACGCGACACTTGAATTCCAGTATTATCAGATTAAAGTGAGCTCAATTTAAAAACAGAACAACACGCAAAAACCAGGGTATATTATGCCACAAATTAAATTTTAATCTAATGAACATCAGTATTATTAACACTTTTCACTCAATAAATGACCACGGACTCATCGAATTGTGCAAACTGCATAAATCTTCAATGTACACAACCTCTTTATTTATTATTTTATTATTCATTTTCTTGTATGTGATACCATACATACGTGTCTTTGTTTTTGTGATACACATTGTCTTTGTATGTGATATCAAACATACGTGTCTTTGTTTGCTTATGTGATACCATACATACGTGTCTTTGTTTGCTTATGTGATACCATACATACGTGTCTTTGTTTGCTTATGTGATACCATACATACGTGTCTTTGTTTGCTTATGTGATACCAAACATACGTGTCTTTGTTTGCTTATGTGATACCATACATACGTGTCTTTGTTTGCTTATGTGATACCATACATACGTGTCTTTGTTTGCTTATGTGATACCATACATACGTGTCTTTGTTTGCTTATGTGATACCATACATACGTGTCTTTGTTTGCTTATGTGATACCATACATACGTGTCTTTGTTTGCTTATGTGATACCATACATACGTGTCTTTGTTTGCTTATGTGATACCAAACATACGTGTCTTTGTTTGCTTATGTGATACCATACATACGTGTCTTTGTTTGCTTATGTGATACCATACATACCTGTCTTTGTGTGCTTATGTGATACCATACATACGTGTCTTTGTTTGCTTATGTGATACCATACATACCTGTCTTTGTTTGCTTATGTGATACCATACATACGTGTCTTTGTTTGCTTATGTGATACCATACATACGTGTCTTTGTTTGCTTATGTGATACCATACATACGTGTCTTTGTCCTGAAACGAGAATGTATTACGTATACCATGCAGCCTCTCCTCGGTTTTCTCCAGATCTGATCTGATCCGCTCTGACCATATCAGATTTGTAGGCTTCAGCACATCAGCTTATGTGGAAATCCCTGGAAATCAGACTACTCACGTCACGTGACACTTGCATTTCAGTAATGTTAAATAAAGACACATATATCTCTTATTTAACACAACATACGAAAACGAAATTATATTATATCTCACATTAAAGTTATCGCGAGGGAATATCAGTATTTATTAACAGTTTTCGTCAATAAATAACAATTGACTCATTGAATTGTGAAAAGTGTCAATCAATTTTACATTGTTCTATCAAACATATTTAAAGATCCGTTCACATCAACGAAAATTTCCAATCTGTCAACTCTGCTGATGGGCTTCCTGCTACCAGAGGCCATAGTTTTATCAAACATATGTAACCTCCAATGGAAATTCCCGATTTTCCGACTGAGCTGAACCACAGCCAACTCTAGATAACTAGGTCAGACAACTGACCCGGGATTCCCTTACCTAGATCAGAAAAGGGGGCTGGAAATTACAGACGTTTGATAGATCACTGCACGCATTTTTACAATTTTACTCAATTCTGGTTCAGCCAGAGCCAACTATAAACTTATGGACCTTCGGACTCAGGTAAGAATTATGGGAAATCAGACCCCAACTACACCATGTGACCTTGCATTCCAGTATTGTTGTATATAGACGAATTCATTTTAAAATCAACACAAAATGCTAAATCAAAGTTACATTATGCAACAAGTTCAGTTTAACAATAAGGAATATCAATATTATGAATATTTTTAAACGAATAAATAACCATAGACTCACAGAATTGAGTAAAATTGCACAAAATGCGTTCATTATTCTATCAAACAGCTGTAATTTCCAGCCCCCTTTTCTGATCTATGTCAAGGAATCCCCGGTCAGTTGTCTGGCCTAGTTATCTAGAGTTGGATGTGTCTGAACGGTCTCATGTCTTATGGCTATAACCTATGGTTATATCTGAGACCTCCGATAACATACGGTGTTGGGCTCAGGTAAACATTCTAAGAAATAAGGCCATAACTGTCGTGTGGTCCTGGCATTCCAGTGTTGTTTTATATAGACTAATCGCCCGAGTGGTTACCGGGGCCCAAATTTGGGGTGTAAAGAATAGTACCACTGTTACCTGCCATGCATGTCGTAAGAGGCGACTAAGGAGGTTTGGCTGAAATCGGATGCACATGTCCTAAACTTGTAGAAGTCTATGCATTTAGTGGCCTACCAAACCAATGTGCAACGTATACACGTTCTTGGCAAAGATCAAACATATCACAAAGAGTGATTAAAATTGGTCGTAAAGAACGAACGCAAAGAAGAAGAAGAAGATATAGACTAATTCATTTTAAAACAATACAACATGCTAAATCAAGGTTATATTATGTTACAAGTTAAATTTAAAGCTAAGGAATATCAGTATTATTAATATTGTTCAACAATAAATAGCCATGAACGCATAGAATTGAGTAGAATTGCAAAAAAGCACAGTGTTCTATTAAACATATACACAAACCAGCCCCCATCTAACAGGACTTTTCGATTTGTTGGCTCAGCTATTCGGTCTTATGTTACCTGAGCCCACCACCGAGGGATTCAGTTAAAAAAAAAACAAGTGGTTACCGGGGCCCAAATTTGGGGTGTAAAGAATAGAACCATTGTTACCTGCCACGCATGTCGTGAAAGGCGACTAAGGAGGTTTAGCTGAAATCGGATGCATGTGTCCTAAACATGTAGAAGTATGAGTTTGAGGGCCTACCAAACCAATGTGCAACGTATACACGTTCTTGGCAAAGATCAAACATTTCACAAAGAGTGATTAAAATTGGTCTAAAGAACGAACGCAAAGAAGAAGAAGAAGTAAAAACAGCTCCTAAAACGGAAATTTCCGATTTATGAATGATCTGAAAGGCTTTATGTTACAGTGATCGAAGACTTGCTATAGATTTTATCTAAAACAAAAATTTATGATAATGGTTTCAAATCAAGCAAATCGTTTTTACTAAAGTGATTGAGAAGTCAATACGGAAACAGTTTGAGAAAAGAATTGTCACTCTGGGATTCGAACAGAGACCACTCGTCAAGAAAGACTGGGAATGGACTAACCACTGAACCACGTTAGCTCACCAGTCTGAGAAAAGAAATGTCTTTCTGGGGTTCGAACATATACCACTTGTAAAATAGACCATTGAACCACAGCCAACTCCAGATAACTAGGCCGGAAAACTGACAGGGATTCCTGACTTAGATCAGAAAAGAGGGCTGGAAATTTCAGATGTTTGATAGAACACTGCATGCTTTTTTTGCAATTTTTTCTCAATTCTATGAGTCTATGATTATTTATTGGGGAAAAATATTAAGTATATTGATATTCCTTATTGTTAAACTTAATTTGTTGTGTAATATAACTTTGATTTAGCATTTTGTTTCGATTTTAAAATGAATTCATCTATATACACCAATACTGGAATGTGAGGTCACGTGGTGTAGTTGTGGTCTGATTTCCCATAGTTTATAGTTGACTCTGATTGAACGCACTAACCCTTGAACTACGTTCACTCACCGCCTGTGAACTATGCTAATTCTCTAATAAAACAGTCGCAATGTAATAGTTATATCAAGAGAATAAAAAATAACACCACCAACGAAGAAAACACTTCTGCGGAATATTCAAGAAATCAAGCAAGGATTTAAAAAAAAGGAAGAAAATAATACAAATTTTTCTTTCATCTATGCCTGTGGTCTGACCAATGTCCACCTTGGGGGCATCATGTGTTCGGTGGTGGAGAGCGTTATTAAATGTCAACATAACGTGGGATCGAGTAAACGAGACCAGACACGGGGGAGTAATCAAAGGTAAATAGGCCCTCGGAGGATGATACACGGCAGGAATAAGAAGTGAGTTGAGGTATACGTGTTTGGGGTATAGTTGCTTGTGTTTATGTGTCTGGTTTTTCTCTTCTTTTCTCATTTGTGTATTTGTATCTCCATATCTCTCTTTTATATTTATGTATATGTGTGTGTGTGTGTGTGTATGCGAATTTGCCAGACTGTACTCTTGATGTGAGTGACTGTCGCCTCTATCAACAAAAGTGTATATGTGTGTATGTGTGTGTTTGTATGTATGGATATGTATATACAGTGGCAGCTCGTCATTAAGGGCCAGTAGGGTCGGGCCCCACCAAAAATAATGTGTAACGTGTATTTATTATTTAATAAATTAAAATATAACCTAACCCAAAACAATTAATTTCCCGAAAATTTGTGTCTGGCCCCACCAACAAAAACGATCACTAGCCGCCACTGTGTGTATATATATGTGTGTGTGTGTGTGTGTATGCATGTGTATGTATGTAGATATATATATACATATATATATTGCACAATAGTGCAATCTTATGAAAAGAGATTTAGGAATGAGCAGAAAGACAAGAGAGAAAAGCGAACGCTCAGAAGTTGTCATATTAAAACACATGCCAATTGAACGCCTTCTAAGACGAAAAAAGGCTATATATAATAAATAATAATTCCTCTCGTACCGTTATACGTTACATAGGGCCTGCAAGTAATTTCTCCATACCGCTCTATCCTGGGCAACTTGCTCAATCTCCTCCATGGAACTGAGACCGATATTTCCTGCCTCTCTCAGCAAAGTTCGCTTCAGGGTCTCCCTAGGTCGACCTCTCTTTCTTGAACCCTTTGCATCCCACTTCAATGCCTGCTTTGATATTCGTTGATCATTTCTCCTCAAGGTGTGCCCAACATATCTCCATCTTCTCTTTCTTATAACAGTTGTCACTAGTGGTTGACCAGACATGTCTCTGATTTCATCACTTCTCCTGAATTCGTTCCATTTTATATTCATTATTTTTCGCAGACATCTATTTTCAAATGCATTCAACTTGTTTTCTATATCTTTAGTCATACAAATATTTATACATACACATATATATGTACAAATGTATACATAAAGTGTTATATAGATAGAGATATAGAGAAGAGGGAGGAAGAAAAAAGTGTAGGGTCAAAGGAAGAGAAACACACACTCTCACACATACATATATATATATACAGTGGCGGCTCGTGATCATTTTTGTTGGTGGGTCAGACACAAATTTGCTGAAAAAAATGATGATTTTGAGTTAGGTTATATTTTAATTCATAAAATAAATACACGTTACATATTATTTTTGGCGGGGCCCGGTCTCACTTGCCCCTAATGACGAGCCGCCACTGTATATATATATATATATATATAAATACACATAAAAACACACATACTCACCTTGCGCTGAAAGAGACGATAGTCACGAATACCAAAAGTACAGTGAGGCAGATTCACGCACATACACACAAACTATCCCACACATATTATCACACACTTGCACACACAAACACACACAATTACGCATACTCTTTTGGGTCTCTATTGCAAACTGGTTAAGGCATTTGCCTGACATCTTGACGGTTGTGAGTTCGAATAAGGACCGAATCACATGTGCAATTTTTTTCATGAGAGCCGTGTGATTGTTACTGGAGCTACGTAGTTGGTGCTTCGTGCAACTACCTCGGCATATGGCGGGCCATTTCTGTGGACAGGGACGGATCCACATGGCGAAACCCAGTGATATTAAGTCAATCCTTTGCCTTTAGACCAATGGTTCTCAAACTGTGGGTCGCGACCCTTTAGGGTCGAACGACCATTTTACAGGGTCGCATAAGACCATCAGAAAACACATATTTATCATAATTAGAAATAAATATTTCACAATATATAATTACATAATGTTTTTGTGACTAATCATTATGCTTTAATTATGTTCAATTTGTAACAATGATAATACATCCTGCATATCAGATATTTACATTACGATTCATAACAGTAGCAAAATTACAGTTATGAAGTAGTAACGAAAATAATTTTATGTTTGGGGGTCGCCCAACATGAGGAACTGTATTATAGGGTCATGGCATTAGGAAGTTTGAGAACCCCTGCTTTAGATCCTTTTAGACACACACCCAAAATGGTGTACACAGACACACCCACAGACACACCCACTATATCTCTCAATCTCAGACACACATCCACTCTTACGTATACACCCTTTCTTACGCACACACGCACACACTCTTTCACATACACACACCTTTTCACATTTACTACATCCATATACGCATACACCCTCCCTCTCTCTCTCTCTCTCTCTCTCTCTCTCTCTAAACACAGACACACACACAAACACATACCCAAACAGACATACATAAACACTGGCAGTCGTCCCCCATTTTGATTCGCACTTCAAACCACCTTTATCGCTCGACTGAATCTCACACCTGGGTCAACACGTGAAAACGGCCGAATCCACACAGGCGGATATTCAGGATCCAGGCTCGAATGAGAGATTGCAACTTAATGAGGCAAACGACACATTGCTCACAAAGGCGTAAATCCTTCTCCTTAGCGAGGACACCTTCTTTCCCAGAAGGATCGCCTGGAACAACTGGTGAACCAGTAGACATTAAAGTCATATAACACCACTAGCGTGCTTCCATTCACACTTAGTTTCTTGCTGGCAACAATTAAAAAAACTTGTCTTTGTATTATGAGAAGTAAAAAAATATGCAAAGTCAAAGTCGTCGATAAGTTTAAGTATATATTTGTCAAAGAACTTTCTAGAAATATCTTCACTATCTTCAAAATTACATCGGAGACTCTCGCCTGTGCTACGGAATTCGTGCACTGCAGCTGAGATCTTGCTGTGTAAGAAAGAGATCGGAGCACACATGGCTACTCACCGAAGTGCAATGGTGATGTTCCTATCAATTAATCAATCAAATCAAAGAATTTTGTAAAGAAAATGATGTTAAGTTTGTTTCCGATCGTTCTTGTCATCCAAGTTAACTACTCTTTATTATCTGTGGGGTTTGCACAGTGAACGTGAGTACGTTGCACACCCGCTAGACTACTACGGCATTAAGGACTGACGCATAGGAATTCCGATCAAAGTGTATGCATATTATCCAAGAGAAGACAAAATTGTACAGATGGGGAAACTAAGCTTTTATAAACATAAAAAATATGTCCTTCTTCTTCTTCTCTTCCACCATTTACTTCTTTATAGAAGTGTTGTGGGTGAAACGTAGTGATCTTGTGTGTGCTTGTCTTCTCTTCCACCATTTACTTCTTATAGAAGTGTTGTGGGTGAAACGTAGTGATCTTGTGTGTGCTTGTCTTCTCTTCCACCATTTACTTCTTTATAGAAGTGTTGTGGGTGAAACGTAGTGATCTTGTGTGTGCTTGTTCTTCTTCCCTTCCACCATTTACTTCTTTATAGAAGTGTTGTGGGTGAAACGTAGTGATCTTGTGTGTGCTTTTTGTTTAAGGAACTTTGTAAGCCGATATTCATGTTCGTAAGTCTGTTCTTGATGCCATCGCTTCATCTTTTGCGTGGTCTTCCTCTTGCCTTGTACTCATTATACTTTTTCTGTATGGCTCTATGTGGTAGGCGATACCAGGGCATTCTGGTCAGGTGTCCAAACCATTT
Source organism: Arion vulgaris (assembly GCA_020796225.1). Classification (NCBI taxonomy): domain Eukaryota; kingdom Metazoa; phylum Mollusca; class Gastropoda; order Stylommatophora; family Arionidae; genus Arion; species Arion vulgaris. The sequence continues at coordinate 17,439,282 of CM036771.1, forward strand.
AATCTGTTGTTCTTTTATGAATTGCATAACTGGTTTCACATTCAGTCTCCTTCTGATTTCTTCATTTCTAATTTTGTCTCTTATTGTCACACCTGCAGCTCTTCTAAGACACATCAGCTCTGTCGTTATAATTTTCCGCTCATTAGCTGCTGTTATTGGTCATGTTTGACACTGGTAACATAGTGTTGGCCAGAAAATCGTTAATCAACATCGAACTAGCATGTTGGGCCTCTAGACTGTTGGATTTCTTGAGTGTGAGCTCGGAGCACCTATGAACATTACCGAAGTGCTATGATAGTAGTGCTAGGTTACAATAGTAATAGGATTTGTTTCGGTTGTGGACATAAATGACAAATTCTAACCTGAACATATTCGCGACGACTGCACCAGCCATGCCGCCATTAAATTCCTCATGCTCTCGTCCCACTTGTCCTACACCCCCATAAAAGCGGTAACAAGTAATAACAAAATACTGTAGTTTTACAAAATACACACACAATGACAATACATAGCAACGTTTCGACCAAAAAGGCCTTTATCAAGCAAACGATACTACAAAAGTGACGAATATCACAGAACACAACATATAGACTTTGACAAAGATATTACATCGGTTAAAAATGAATGAAAATATGTGACTAAAAACAATAACGAAATAAATACAGAAAAACTAAAAGTGGGAAAAGGAGAGAAGCAATAAAAAAATCAAGTAAATATATGACTCTTATACATCATCTACAAATATATTCACTGTGTGTGTATTTTGTAAAATTACAGTACTTTGTTATTACGTGTTTCGCCAACCTACTTAGTTTTACTGCAGTCTCCATCTATATTGACATAAAAGCGGTACTGCAAGCAGTGAAGATAGTTTTTAAATGATAATAGTCCTCATATAACTGATAACTGGTAGAAGAATTTTTTTTTTATATATCGACTGTTTTGAAACGTTACAGATAAATTATTGTAACAGAAAAATAATCACTGGAGATGGATCGAACTTGTGATACGCAAAGAGACTAACTCTTTCACGAAAACTGCACTGAGATGGACACCAGAGGGTACACGAAAACGTGGAAAACACAAAACGACCTGATGGAGAACAGTAAAACAAGAACTGAAAGAAAGGAACCACAGCTGGAACACATTATAAATGGCGTCGATGAATAAGTGCAGAATGTTGTGCATTTGTTTCTGTTCCAATGACCAGTGAAGTCACATGCTAGAGAGAGAGAGAGAGAAAGAGAGAAAATGGCATGAAAAAATGTGCGCATAATCCAAGACCTGGACATGTGAAAAAACATTGAATTGTAAACAACATTATACAGGGTGTTCAACTTAAAACAGCCCGTGAATGGAGCTAATCTGGCATATATGTATGGAAATGAGAAGGTTCAGTTATGACGTAGTATAGGTCAAGGTTGTGTGACGGTATGTAACTATAGTGTGGGAAGGGGCGATGAACAAATGTGACGTAGGACAAGCTAGTCAGAACCGGTTTAAATAGTAAATAGACGAGATGCAATGCGTACCTGGCAAATTTCTATTTATGACTGGGGCTGCTTTTAAGTTGAACACCCTGTATTTCGGATATTGAAATATGATGGTTACGTTAGACATCTCAGAAAGCAGTATTAGAGGGTATGGTTTCTGTAAGTGGAGATGAAAGTCGGTGTTGTCAACGAAACAGTGATTGATTAGCTGATTGATTGATTTATTGATTGATTGATAGGACCATCAACATTGAACTTCGGTGAGTAAACATGTGTGGTCCGATCTCTTTCTTACACAAAAAGATCTCAGCGACAGAGCACAAACTCCGTAGTCCCGGATAGGGACCCCTGTGTAATTTAGAAAATGGTGAAAATTTTTGGTAGAAATTTTATTTTTTAATCTTTTAATGAATTTTGTCCAGGCAGCGGCTTTCCAGTCTGCTCTTCTCGCTCTTGAAATACGTCGGGTACTTTTACGTGTTCAACTTCAACACGGGGCCTTCGTTTTTTTCAACTGTCTCCGATAGGACTAGAAACTCGATCTCACCTACACTGAGATCAGGGATTTCTGAAAAAAATATATCTTTCACTCCACGAGGGAGCGAATCAGTTACCTGTGAAACTAGAGTCGAGCACATAGCCTATACGCGTGAACACAACGATGGAGGAAGCAGAAGAACTGGCTAATGATGGAGTGTCGTTCATGTGTGCTATGATGAGACCAACATTCTGAAAAGAACAAGCTACATGATATCATTAAAATAACTAAAATATTCTAGTTTGTAGTGTTCTCAGTTTCCAAACCGTAGCTGTAAAGAAAATAACGTTGCAAGGGACACAACTAAAACAATAAGTCGTCGTTGCAAGGGACACAACTGTAACAATGTCGAGAAGGTGTGTAGTTACATGAAATTGATCAATATTGTCATTTTGATATTACGATTTTGATCATCAAAAACAAAACAAAACGAAATAAAACAAAAACCTTCTCCTTCTTCTCTTCTACCATTTACTTCTTTCTTTATAGAAATGTTGGGAGGAGAATGGGCGGGAGGGGGGTAGTGATCTTGTGTGTGCTTATGCTAATGCACTTTGTAAGCTGTTATCCATTTTCTTAAGGCTGTTCTTTATGCCGTCGCTCCCTCTTTTGCGATGTATTTCTCTTGCTTTTGTACTCGATATACTTTTTGTGTGTGTCTCTCTGTGATAGGCGATACCAAGGCATTCTTGTCAGGTGTCCAAACCATTTAATCTGTTGTTCTTTTATGAATTGCATGACTGGTTTCTTATCCAGTCTCCTTCCGACTTCTTCATTTCTAACTTTGTCTCTTATTGTCACAAAACCCTGCTAAGATAAAATATTACATACAACATCTTATAATATCATTCGGTGACGAATCTTTATTTATGAGGTGCTCGTGAGGGTAAACATACATTTTTACACGGAGTAGAAAAATTAATTTTTTAAATGTTAGTTTGTAGTTTACTCCACGGAAATACAGCTGGTGGACAGAAAAAACGCTTTGAAGATACTCGAAAAGAGTCTCTGAAACGCTTCGATATAGACACCACGTGCTTTGAATCCCTGGTGCAAGATCGCCAAATGTGGCGCAGTAACAACACAAGAGGAACCCGCAGAGCTGACAATCGACGTTCCGTTGAAGCGCAGAGAAAACGAGCTGCGCGAAAAGACAGAACACACAACACCCACATGTTTGACCTTGATCACGTCTGGTAGGGGATTGTGTTCTAGGATTGGACACTACAGTCATCTCTGCACACACCAAAGAGGTGCCGCAGCACACGTCTGAGGCTGTTGTCATCATCGCTTGCTATGGACGGCAATTATTATTTACGCGCACATAGATAAGACAAGACTCGGATCAGATTTCAAATGCAAGCTCAAGTAAATAAATATTAACTTCTTCTACATGTTTAAACGATTGTTCTTTCTTTTTCTTTTTTTTTCTCTAATCATGTTTTGCCTCACAGCGTCAGGATAAGATGAGATTTCTAGAACGGGCTGTTGTGTGTGCCACTGTATCAGAGTAACATTGCTCTATGAGTCTGTTGGTAATCTGTTTACTGTGGTCGAACCATAGCTAGTTAACAATATTAAATCACAAAGTAGAGGGTCTGGCCGAATGGATTAGAGAACGGCTCTCATTACAACAGGCTCAATACACGTTATGGTCAATAAGTTGGGTTTTTTCAGTAGAGGGTATAAAGAAAAAATCATAACCTGTACAGCTTTGTGGCAACTGCACTAGCCATTAAATTTAACAGGCACGTGTCCCCTCTGTCCTACACCAACCAAAACGTTGTATTACATGCAGTAACGAGTGTTATCTTTTTTAAGTCATAATGTTTTATCAAAATGTATTCTCCAGGGTCTCTCTTTGCCCCTCCCTCCCAGTGAGCCTTTTCTTCAAGTATGACGCCCATGCATGTGCTGCTTTGAAAAATCTAGAACAACCTAATTTGTCGTAATCCACTACAGTCTCTTAAAAAAATTGACTGTGACAAGTCTACAAAAGTATTCTTTCACTTTCCATGTTAGAATACCCCGGCATACTGTTATTTTTTATACTTCTTGTGGGGCTTTCTTCCACTTATAGTACTGTTGTCTTTCCTAAGTCTTGCTTCTTACACAGCAGGTTCTTTAAATCGGAGACTGCCAATTGAGTGATGGATTCTACTGAAAAATACCCTAGTAAATAAAAAGTGTGGCAAGAAAATAAATGTACTGGTTTAGGCATCTATAGATGCATACACTGCGATCAACGCACAATCGCTATTAGGCTCAGATCACATACAAACCTCAAAGAGTTGTTTAATAAGTGGTCGACATGAAGCGTTACAGAAGAAAAGAGTGATGGATTGATTCATTGATTTATTGATTTATTTATTTATAGGATTGATGACCATCAATGAAGTGCATGCCTTCCGATCATGTCTTTTGGTTCATGGTACGGATTGGGTTAATGTATGAAATATTGTTCCAAATTGTGTAACCCAAGACAAGAAATGTAATTCACTACATTCTGTGTGATATAAGTTTCATGGCTACCTTAATCCGGTTGTTGTTCTGCCAGGTCTTTTTCTACCTCGAGCGTTGTCAGTTATCATTTCTGACGTTTTGTCATCATTGTCAGGTGATGTGCCAGTTAGTGTCGGCGATCATGGATCTCCACAAATCTCTGTCTCTGGTTTTCTATCATCTCAGATGTTGACGCTCTTATGTACCATGATGTCAGGCTGTTGTACGCTCTTCCGTACCATGATGTCAGGCTGTTGAACGCTCTTCCGTACCATGATGTCAGGCTGTTGTACGCTCTTCCGTACCATGATGTCAGGCTGTTATACGCTCTTCCGTACCATGATGTCAGGCTGTTGTACGCTCTTCCGTACCATGATGTCAGGCTGTTGTACGCTCTTCCGTACCATGATGTCAGGCTGTTGTACGCTCTTCCGTACCATGATGGCAGGCTGTTGAACGCTCTTCCGTACCATGATGTCAGGCTGTTGTACGCTCTTCCGTACCATGATGACAGGCTAGTTATACGCTCTTCCGTACCATGATGTCAGGCTGTTGTACGCTCTTCCGTACCATGATGTCAGGCTGTTATACGCTCTTCCGTACCATGATGTCAGGCTGTTGTACGCTTTTCCGTACCATGATGTCAGGCTGTTGTACGCTCTTCCGTACCATGGTGTCAGGCTGTTGTACGCTCTTCCGTGCCATGATGTCAGGCTGTTGTACGCTCTTCCGTACCATGATGTCAGGCTATTGTACGCTCTTCCGTACCATGATGTCAGGCTGTTGTACGCTCTTCCGTACCATGATGTCAGGCTGTGTTACGCTCTTCCGTACCATGATGTCAGGCTGTGTTACGCTCTTCCGTACCATGATGTCAGGCTAGTTGTACACTCTTCCGTACCATGATATCAGGCTGTTGTACGCTCTTCCGTACCATGATGTCAGGCTGTTGTACGCTTTTCCGTACCATGATGTCAGGCTGTTGTACGCTCTTCCGTACCATGATGTCAGGCTGTTGTACGCTCTTCCGTACCATGATGTCAGGCTGTTGTACGCTCTTCCGTACCATGATGTCAGGCTGTTGTACGCTCTTCCGTACCATGATGTCAGGCTGTTGAACGATCTTCCGTGCCATGATGACAGGCTGTTATACGCTCTTCCGTGCCATGATGTCAGGCTGTTGAACGATCTTCCGTACCATGATGTCAGGCTGTTGAACGCTCTTCCGTACCATGATGTCAGGCTGTTGTACGCTCTTCCGTACCATGATGATCAGGCTATTTACGCTCTTCCGTACCATGATGTCAGGCTGTTGTACGCTTTTCCGTACCATGATGTCAGGCTGTTGTACGCTCTTCCGTACCATGATGTCAGGCTGTTGTACGCTCTTCGTGCCATGATAGTAGGTCTGTTGTACGCTCTTCCGTACCATGATGTCAGCTGTTGTACGCCTTCCGTACCATGATGTCAGGCGTGTCCTCTGCTAACGATCTTCCGTCCATGAGTACGGCTGTTTACGCTCTTCCGTTACAATGATGTCAGGCTGTTGAACGATCTTCCGTACCATGATGTCAGGCTGTTGAACGCTCTTTCCGTACCATGATGTCCTAAGGCTGTGTACAGCTCTTTCTTACCATGATGACAGGCTATTATACGCTCTTCCGCTCCATGATGTCAGGCTGTTGTACGCTCTTCCGTACCATGATGTTCTAAAGGCTGTTAGTAGCTCTTCCGTACCATGATGTCAGGCTGTTTACGCTCTTTTCCGTACCATGATGTCAGGCTGTTGTACGCTCTTCCGTACCATGATGTCAGGCTGTTGTACGCTCTCTTGCCATGATGTCAGGCTGTTGTACGCCTCCGTACCATGATGTCAGGCTATATGTACGCCTTCCGTACCATGATGTCTAGTGTTGTACGCTCTTCCGTACCATGATGTCAGGCTGTTACGCTCTTCCGTACCATGATGTCAAGCTGTGACGCTCTTCCGTACCATGATGTCAGGCTGTTGTACGCTCTTCCGTACCATGATGTCGGCTATTGTACGCTCTTCCGTACCATGATATCAGGCTGTTGTACGCTCTTCCGTACCATGATGTCAGCTGTTGTACGCTTTTTCCGTACCATGATGTCAGGCTGTTGTACGCTCTTCCGTACCATGATGTCAGGCTGTTGTACGCTCTTCCGTACCATGATGTCAGGCTGTTGTACGCTCTTCCGTACCATGATGTCAGGCTGTTGTACGCTCTTCCGTACCATGATGTCAGGCTGTTGAACGATCTTCCGTGCCATGATGACAGGCTGTTATACGCTCTTCCGTGCCATGATGTCAGGCTGTTGAACGATCTTCCGTACCATGATGACTGGCTGTTGAACGATCTTCCGTACCATGATGTCAGGTTGTTGAACGATCTTCCGTACCATGATGTCAGGCTGTTGAACGATCTTCCGTACCATGATGACAGGTTGTTGAACGATCTTCCGTACCATGATGTCAGGTTGTTGAACGATCTTCCGTACCATGATGACAGGCTATTGAACGATCTTCCGTGCCATGATGTCAGGCTGTTGAACGATCTTCCGTACCATGATGATTGGCTGTTGAACGATCTTCCGTACCATGATGTCAGGCTGTTGAACGATCTTCCGTACCATGATGTCAGGCTGTTGAACGATCTTCCGTACCATGATGTCAGGCTGTTGTACGCTCTTCCGTACCATGATGACAGGCTGTTGAACGATCTTCCGTGCTATGATGACAGGCTGTTATACGCTCTTCCATACCATGATGTCAGGCTATTGTACGCTCTTCCGTTCCATGATGACAGGCTGTTGAACGATCTTCCGTACCATGATGTCAGGCTGTTGTACTATTAGATAGCTGCACATTATCTTCTCGTTCATGTTCTGCTGGTTGAAATCGGACACGTCGCCGAAGGACACGCACCAGAACTCAAAATGGTACTGAAGATGTGACGCAAAACAAACGTTCTTATCAAAGGCTGTTTATATATGACAATAAGAATGATCAAAATGTCCGAAAAAAAGAGCGATCGCGAGAAAGAGAGAGAGAGAGAGAGAGAGTGTGTGTGTTCATGCTCTTCGTTAATGTGGTCAGCTGTGAAATTCTTCACTTTTGTAAGACAGTTGATCACGTAAAAGAACCATTGGGAGTTCAAAATTGAGAAGAACAGGCTGGAAAGCCACCGCTCGGGCAAAATTCATAAGAAAAATTACAAATAAAATTCCTATAAAAAATCTTCACCATCTTCAAAATTACGTACATATTATCTAGTTATATAGAACATCAGTAGATGAATTAATTTGGTGTGCAAATATACCACGTGATGTGTGATGACCAACACTTGTATTTTCACTCCCAGTTGTCATATTTATTCAATACTTTTTGCCCTTGTTTGCTGTGAATCTTTCTCAAGCTCTCGTTTTCAAGGCTAAAAAAACCCTCGTCTTACCCTCGGTTTCCCACGAAGTCAAAGTAGACTGTACTTCTCGTTACCTACTACGATGGCGCCATCTGAATGTAGTACAGGACACTTTCTGTGCTTCATATCATCTTGTTTTTATATATAACATCAAAACCACGATATTCACGTCCTCCACTGGTTATCTCTCTCTCTCTCTCTCTCTCCATACCTTTATAAACCCAGATTGGGGCATATGCCCTCAACCAACTCATGCTAAGTCTTCCTATCGCTAGTTATCTCCTGCAGCTTCCTCCAGCTCTTCTTTATATTGTTGATCTCTGCCTCCAAATCGCATCTCCATGTATTTCTTGGCTTCCCCTTCTTTCGTTGTCCCTGCGGGTTCCAGGAGAGGGTGCCCGTGTGTTGCCGAACATTGCAAGTGCAGCAAAGAATAGCAGCACTGCTAATTAAAAAGGCATGTCGTAGAAGTCGACTAATTTGGAGTTTGGCGTAGGGCTAGCTACACTATCCAGTAGACAATTGTAGCCACAAAATCCAACCTTCCTCCGCGGGCGGATCTTCTTTTAAAGTTGACTAGGAACGATGGTAAGACATAAGAGTCGTCTTTACTAATTTACCTATTAATAATATCGTTTTATTACAACAGTATTGGTGCGTATTCTCGGAGCCGACAATGGAGACAACACGAGCTACGATTCATATGTTGGAAGACACAATTGACCGGAACAAAGGATCAAACCATCTTAACTCATTACATACCATTGACCACTACAGTGGCATACAACCGTGAGCAACTCACAACATTAATCACTATTGTGGCTGTTAACATAAATCCTTTTCTTTTTATACTAAACCTTCCAAGCTTTCATAGTCTTCTTCTTCTTTGTGTTAGTTCCTTACGACCAATTGTAATCACTCTTTGTGATATGTTTGATCTTTGCCAAGAACGTGTATACGTTGCACATTGGTTTGGTAGGCTCCTAACCACATATACTTCTACACGTTTAGGACATGTGCATCCGATTTCACCCGAACCTCCTTAATAGCCTCTTACGACATGCGTGGCAGGTAATAGTGGTTCTATTGCCCCGGTAACCACTCGGGCGGCTTTCATAGTAGCCTGATTATTCTGTGTTCTATAGTTTACGCTGTTCATAAAAGACACGTCTTAGTGAAGCTCTTATTTTGTAGAGCTAGCTATTCTTTAAAACGATCATCTGTAGTTCTAGCTGCTAAGGATGTGTATAGATGTTTCCCCCATCACTGCTAAAGACGCATTAACACGCCTGTTATTATCTCTCCTCTGTGGGCTAAAGACGTGTTAACACGTTATACATTTCTACTGTCACTGCTATAAGCGTACATTCACGTTTGCGACCTAGAAACAAAGAGTAGCTATTTTTAGCTCCATCTTCGGAAAGTATGAAAAGGTTAAGAAATAAAAGTTTCGAATTCTGTGATTGGTAATTTGTTTTTCCGGATGCTTCTGATCAGTGGCGGCTCGTCATTACGGGCCAGATGGGCCGGGCCCCACCAAAAATAATGCGTAACGTGCATTTATTATTTAATAAATTAAAATATAACCTAACCCAAAACCATGATTTTCCCGAAAATCTGTGTCTGGCCCTACAAACAAAAACGATAACGAGCCGCCACTGCCTCTGATACTTGTTCAATTCTCTGTTTATTGATAACATTCATTGGCTCTAATGTGGTTCTTGATTGATTTATTGACAATACAATCATCATTACACTTCGGCGTGTTACCATATGTGCTCCGATTCCTTTCTTACCCAAGAAGATCTCAGCGACAGTGCACCAACTCCGTAAAAACGGCGAAAGTCGGATTAAATTTAGAAGATGGTGAAGATATTTTGTAGGGAATTTTAAACACGGGACCTAACTTCTATCGTACGTCTCCGATAGGACTAGGAACTCGATATCACCTACAATGGTATCAGGGATCTCTGGGAAAATATCGCGATGACTCCTCGAGGGAGGGAATCGAGTGGTTCTTAAATTTTTTTATTCTTTAATGAAGACCTGGATGTAGTTTGGTAGAAGATCGAATTGGGTGGACATTTTTGTCTCTGTCATACACGACAAGGACTGATGATGATGATGATGATGATGATGATGATGATGTTCATGATAATACTATCTGGCTATATTGGGTAGAGGCTAGGTGCTCATCTCTCGTTCCAAAAGTTATCGGTTCCCTCCCTCGTGGAGCCATTAGGATATTTTTTCCAGAGATCCCTGCGTAGGTTAAATCGAGTTCCTTGTTCTATCGAAGACGGACGATAAAATATAGGTCCCGTGTTCAAACTTAACACTAAAAAAACTCTTGACAGTTCAAAATCGAAAGGGCAGGCTGGAAAGCCACTGCCCGGGCAAAATTCATTTTAAAAAATTAAAAATAACATCCCTACAACACATTTTCCCAATCTTCTAAATTACATCGGGGACCATAGCCGGTGCTACGGAGTTCGTGCACTGCCGCTAAGATCTTCCTGTGTAAGAAAGAGAGCAGAGCACACATGATCACTCACCGAAGTGCAATGACGATGGTCCTATGAATCAATCAGGCATTAGACCGTAGGGCTAGAGACCAAGCGAAGCTAATTCACCGAAGAAGAAGAAGGTGGACAGCTGATTGCACCGAAATGACGCTAAAATTCCCACAATGATAGGACTCGAACGAGCCAAAAACTAAAGACCATTTATTTTAAAAGCCCATTAAAAATAAAACCATCCTGAAAGTTCAAGAGACTGTACGTGTATCGTTGGATAATTTCATGTTATGAAATACTGAAACCATTCATTTCTATTTGGTGACTTCCCTACTCCAGATATCTGAAATCTCAAACGGATCTTATCCACTCGTATCGAATATCGCATGGTTGCCACCCACCTTACCAGACTCGGCTCAGATTTTCTATCAAGCACGTCAAATCGAAACTCAATTCTAAATCAATGTTGACCTTTTCAGAGTGTCCTGCCCCAAAACCAGGCAGATGCACAGATCTCTGGGACGGCTAAGATGGAGTCCATACTTGCCCAAGCGTAATGTCAACTCCGCGGCAAATAATGGAATTCCCACACTTGTGATTGGATCACGGTAAAACTTGGCTTGGATGTCGAAGCAAACAGGTTTTGATGTGACACACGCGACGACTACGTCTAGGAATATGTGACGAAATCACGACTCACCTGTAATACAGCTTGGGATATAAAAGACTGTACAATTAAGCATGTGAATAACATCTAATTATTACAACATGTAAATATTAAATGGAAGTTAAGAACAGAACTGAAATAGATTAAATATATACATTTAACAGCATGGATATTGACATCAAACTATAGAAGACAACTAGTCACGAGAGGAAATGAAGTGTCTATGCAGAATGTAAGAAGTATCAAGAAGAGGCCGGTTTAGAAATGAACATACCAGGAATAAAAGTGGGTACAACATTACCAAATTAAATGGTTCGACCACATAAGCAGGTTACCAACAGACAGTATGCCTCAAAGAGCAATGCTACTTCGATACAGTAAATATGAAGCAAAAGGTCGTCCACGCAAAAGATGGACCTTAGAAATAACAGAAGCGGTTTCAAAAAGCCTTTTTTATGAGGCCCACACAAACAGAAGCTAGTTCTAGAAATCTCTTCGTATCCTAACGCTATGAGGCAAATCAGGGTTGGAGAAAAGAAAGACAAGAAAGAGGGTGGCTCAAAGAGCAATGCTACTCCGATACAGTAGATATAAAACAAAAGGCCATCTACGCAAAAGACGGACCTTAGAAATAACAGAAGCTATGAAAAACACTGTTTATTATGCCCACACAGACATAAACCCGTTCTAGAAATCTCTTGGTATCCTAACGCTGTGAGGCAAGATTGAGGATTA